>JAWMRA010000113.1:8655518-8759511 GCA_035584735.1 Pseudotriccus pelzelni | reverse complement strand
CGTCACCTAAACTCCTGATTGGCCTTTGTCTGGAAATTACCTGGACAAACCAATTCCAATCCCCAAGGAGGGGGGACTTCTGCAAACTCATGACAGCCCCATATCCTTTGGTAGAGACAGAAAGCAGCTTTCTGTTTACCCACCAATGCCTGTCTCCTGTGTGAGACCACACACAGCTAGAACACAGGTGACTGTGCATATTTAAATCCTTCACATGCACAGAACAAACAAGAAAGCTCCCTCTTCGAGCAAGGCAGATTTGCCGTGCAAGAACACAGGGGAGCTGAAACATGCCAAGCAAAGAAGAACCACAGAACAGCCACCAATGCCAGATCTGAACACCTTATTCCATGCTGAAGTACATGCCAGATCCACTCACTTTCTCCCCTCCGGCAGAAATCTAATTAAAATGAAGAGAAGCTGCCACTCATGGCCAGTGGATCAGCCCCAGCCAGCCATGCAGTTCGATGCTTGGCATAGACTTTACTGTCAGATACTCTAATCAGCTGAGCTGTTTTTCAGACTTTTTTTTTGTTTCCCATTTTGGGGTTGTTTTTTTCAGAGCTTTGCTCCACCAGCTGAGTTCTGCCAGGCTCGTGGGCAAATCACTCACACCACAGTCAGGGCATGCCACAGACAGAGGGTTTTCATTGGAGTTCGATGTAATTGCTAGCATTTATCACTTTAATGGCCTAATGAAGGTGAGATGTAATTAGAAAGGGTGTCAACTGGAATATGGAGTTTGTTTTACAATTATCTATACAGCGGGCAACCACTGGCACAGAACAGTGCAGTTTAAAAAGCTGGTAATATGTGGCATAAATGTTCATCACTGGGTGACTTAAAGTGACCTAAAGCTGCGTTCAGTAATTGCTGCCTTTCTTCCTAAGTGCTTGAAACAAACACGAAAAGGTTGAACCCCTCCCAAGGCAGCTTTTCCAACCAATGAAGATGGTTTATGTCCAAGCAACTGAGCCCATATAACTGTCACCTCAACATCATTCCCACTTGCAGAGTGATCAGCAGTGATTTTGCTTGAGTGATTTTTGTCTGTGTAAGCAAGCTCAAATGAATGCAACAATAATAAGAACTCCCAGCAGGGCCATTGCCATTGCAAAAAAAAAAAAATAGATAAAAAAAAAAAGGCACACAACCTTCTCAGCACACACAGAAAGACACGCATACACACAAAATTAAAACAAAAAATCACTGAGAATTAAAAGCAATCAAGAAGTTCTATTTCTCTCCATTTTACTCAAAATAAGTGTTCAAGTGAGTTTTATGCATTTGGCAGAATGGCTGACCCTTATTTAAGGCAGAATGTCTTAAGGCACAAAGAACACTTCTCCTGGATAACAATCTCCTGCTGCTAAATAGATATCATTGTTTGTTGCTTGATGGATACTGTGCAGTAAACTAATGATGGCTGATGGTTCTGTTAGCAGATAGCTTAATACTGAGTGGGAGACTGGAGATTCAGTCAGTCAGAAGCCTCTTGAGTCCAACAACCACAGCACAAAGTATGACTCTCCTCAAAGAGCTAATCTTGTTTCTGAATAAGAAAGTGTAGTTTTCATTTGTGTAATCTCTTGAGGCCTGGTCACATTACTGGAAGAGTGATTACTTCGGAGAAACAAGCCCTCCCCTTTCTCTACAGAACGGAAGTGCAGACTTTGGTACTCAGCTAATATCATGAGTGTACCTAGTCACTGTAGCTTCCTCCAGACGTTATAAATGTAGGTTTAATAACCTGTTGTACTGACATCCTTATGACATTATCTTAAATGGATTTAATTTAGTGCAGAAGACTGACAGGAAGTAACGCTGAAAATTCTATCTCAAAAAACCAAAACCAGTGAAGATGTAGCCTGCAGCTGTAACACTTTGGGCTGTGCCCAGCCCTGTTGTAGGACAAAAGCAGAGAGTCTCATAGCTGTCTATGAGATGATTCCATCCAGATCATTCTGATAAGGTTCCCCCAGGTCTGCAGATGTAGCCGTGGGTTAGATGAGGGGTAGATTCCTAAAGCACTCCCACATAACACTGCTGTCATTAGTCCACCAATTAACATTTTCACCAGATGGTAGGAAGCACTCAGATCTTCCAGAAGCATCATCCTAATAGCTGTGAACTGAACCCCTTTCTGCATTAGCTGACCAGCTCCAGTGATTTTGAAGAGGGTAGTCACATTCTTAACTAAGCATCAGTCTGCCTCCTGATACATAGTCCCAGCCTGGTCTTGATTTCCCAGCCTAAACGATGTGCATATCACTTCCAGGTGGCACTCAGTGTCATGGTGACATATAAATTGAGTTTATGAAGCTCCTTAAAATTCAAATCAAGACCTGATTCTAGTTTTCCTGTACTTTGTGTAGCCATCTGAAGCTCCACAGAGAGGACATAAAAAATGATCATTTCAGAGAAGCACCATGTTTCAGTCACCTTGCAGGGTTTTAAGTGCCCTCACAAAGAAGGAGTAGTAGCTCAGGTACTCCCTTTCTTGTGGTCAGGTGAACACAGCTCTTTGATATCTTCAGAAGAAAGCCCTTCTGCTTACTGTTACAATTACAGCAGACAATGGACTTGTTATTTGGGGATCGTGTATTTATTTTCTATATGGACATCCCATACATGAGAATGAGCACAGGGTGCCCCAACAGGTGGGATCCTGCTATAATGTAGAGGCCATATGATGACAGTGATGGCTCAGAAAAAGTGATGCTGCTAATTGCAGCAATTAAACAGTAATGACATAATTAATGCAAAAATTATGCATGGCTTGAATCCAAGCTATTGGAGTGCAAGAGGTATTCATCACACCTAGATGAAAATCAGTCCTGTTGAGATGGTATCATATCTGCTTTTATGACTTGATCAGGGATAATGGTTATGGGGAGTTCAGGGAACAGTGACAGACTATGTTCAGCAGTAGAAGTAGCTGATGGGAATGGCAATGAAACACAAAAGACTTTCAATTTGATTGGACAAATTGAGCACTGAAAGTGAGGAGAATTGAAAGACTCTTGCTATAGCAAGACTCTCCAGACCCATGCCCCAGGCAAAAAGATATGTGGCCTCACAGAGCCAGATGCAAAGACTGTCTTCAGTTGCAAATATATTCAAATGGACATCAGGTATGTTCCTTTCCAAATACATGGCAAGAATCCGGAACAGAGAAGTCAACTAGTTCATTTTTCTCTTCACAAAGCAACTTCTCATAAAGAGCAGGTTTAAAGATCAGCATTAACTCTGCATAATCCACATCCTGCAATTCCAGTCTAGTATGTTCACAGATCCTTAACTGAGAAAAGAAAGAAGTTAATAGATGTGAAGAAATTTGTACAATATTGCTTAAGCTTCAGAAATCAGGTATTCCCATACAGGGTAAAACTTAAAAGTAGTCTAGCATGTTTGCTCCATGCCTGCTCAAGCTCTCAGGTCCTTCTGCAGTTTAGCTTCCAAATTTTTGAAAATCTACTTTGTCATATTTCAAGGTGTCTCTTCCAACAGGGCCATTAGAGAAAATGTTAAAAATATGGCTGAAAAGGCCTTATAAATGGCAAAGACAAGATTTTTTTGGTGATTTTGAAAGCCAGTTGTGGCAGCCCACAAATGTAGAGAGTCACATCAGTCAGATGGCTGCACCCAGTAACTCTTTCCCACCTTCAGACCAAAAGACTGTTGCTGGGATTGCTATATTTGACAGCAACAGCAGAACTGTGAAACAGTAAGAGTTGTTTAGCCATGCTACAGGTTGAGAGTATTGTATGTCTGTTGGTCCAGAAACACTCTGGATTTGTGAAGCTGGACTGAAAATGTGGTCAGCCACAAGTCTTTCCCACAAATCCAGCTTAAAATATTACTACATTAAGTGGGAGTTTACTTGAGCTATATTATTTATGCTTCCATAGTGAGTACCTTAATGTGGCGATAAATAAACCCAAAATGTTTGCTGTGTATTACCATACATTTTACTGATTGATTCTTCCTATGGACAAGGGCACTGGCCTCAAGGAAAAAGGAAGGACTCAGCAACGTCTAGGCTGAAAGTACATAGTGCATATTAAAAAATCTAGCTGCTTGTGCAGAGTTTTCTTGCGTGTTTTTTGTACTATGGCCCATAAGCATTCGCTTTGAACCAACACCTTTGTGCTGAACCTGGGATCCTTTCTCTGGTTTCTTACCAAGTCACTGGGGTGAAGTCACAAAGGAGTTTTGAGAGTTAGAATTAGCATATGGTGTACAGCTTTGTCCTCCAGTAGCTTCAAACATTTTGGTTTATTAGTCTCTAGCTAGACATAGAAAGCCCTGAGGTCCAGTAAAGTGGACCTAGTATTTGTGTTCATGCAAGCATATACCATATTGGCCATTTGGCTTTATGAACATACCTTGTTTGGTGTCTAAGGAGGAGTGATGGTTTTCCATTTAGACTGTAGAGTCTACTGCTTAATAATAAATACACTCCTGACATTGTTAAATGATAGCCTGCTTCTAATAAACCCCATGCTGATCCCTGTGTTGGTTAGAGTAGGTAATTCATCTTCCTGGGCTGTTAAAACTTTAGCTGGGATTATAGAGATGACATGAATCAGACACGATCAGCATGTCCCCTGCTGGTTTGCTCATTTTCTCCCCATAACAAAATGCTGGCTAGTTTTCTCTTTGCATTGCAGATCTTGTTATTAGTTGATTTCATTATTAATTGCTCCTAAGCCTTGGGAGGCCTTTTGAAGGCACGTACATAAGGGATCCACATAGTCTACAGCAAAACACGACTGTACTTTCATGCTCACACTTCTCCTACGGTACTTGATATCAAGTTGTAATCCCTTCGTGTTAGTAAAGAGCCTGGAGCCACACTCTGAATACACAAGAATTAACCAAGTGCTCCAATTTTTTCCTTGATTTGCTACCAGAAAGAAAAAAAGAGGGGGGAAAAAAGAGGAGGGGAAAAAAAAAATCTTATTATCCTCAAATCTAATTACAGCCTCAATAGTTCCTGAGGATTTGGCTTTATGAAGTGGTTCATAAAACCTTCCTTGTCATTATGCCCACTAACACCCTTTGGTCTCATGCACTGATAAGGGCTTGTTTGAGTAATTTTAAATTAGCTAATAATATGCTGACAAGTAGACTGTAGGATGCGCCAGGCAGCCAAGTGCCCTAGAAAGAGCAGCCTCCAAGAACCAACTTGAGACTGCCTGAACAGACCTGGCTTCCCGCTCCATTGGGGTCCTGCCAAAGGTAAATGGGCTCCCACTGGCTGTGCCGAGCCTGGCATTGGTCCCCCAGGAGAAGGCACGTCATACCAGGGCAGGCACAGCACACCACCAGTGACCTATCACCAACCAGCACTGATGGAACCTCCACAGCCTGGGGAGACAGAATCATAGAATCAGCCGGGTTGGAAAGGACCTCTCAGATCATCAAGTCCAACGCCTGATCCAACACCACTGTGGTTACTAGACCATGGCACTAAGTGCCACATCAAGTTTCATCTTAAAAACCTCCAGGGATGGAGAATGCACCACTTCCCTGGGCAGCCCATTCCAATGCCTGATTACCCTCTCTGTAAAGGGCTCCCCAGGACCCAGCACAGCCCTGCACACTTGAGCACACAGGACATATGACATGGAAAGCGAAGCTCTTAACTCTCCATTGCCTCACATTAAAGCAGCTCAGTGCTGACCTTTTAAATCACAGACTGGATAACACACAGTCACTTCATGCCTATCCACCTACCCACAGCTACTACCATTATTATTTGCCACAAAAAGCTGAAGTCAGGTAAGGGATGTGTTCTGTTTCCTCCCCCAATCCAGATACTTCTTACAAAATCCAGTGGAGGCACCATGAATTTTTTTCTTTCCCTTCTGGATGCTTGTGTTCTTTGGCACCTTTTGACAACTACCATTACTTATCATGATACATGAATATGGCATCTTTCATTTCCACAACTGCATACAGTAAAAACAACAGAAGATTTGCTTTCTGCCATCAGAGGCAACAAGCTCAGCAGTGAATGTCACCCTGTTCCCAGCAGAACAACCAGTGCCTGCTCCAGGGCTGGTTAGTCAGGCTCTTTTTCCCTGTTGTCTCATGGACAACCTGACTTGGTATCTATTGCTGGGAGTCCATCTGCTCCTATTTGGGAAAACTTATCAGTGTTCTTGAGCCAACTCAACACTCCTGCCAAGGGAAAACAGCAATGCAGGACCCACAAACCATACCCAGTCTTACAATAACAAATCCCCATCAGCCAGCCATGCCTAGCCACTTCCTGGGAAGCAGGGCTTCAGCATTTGTAGTGATTGCTCCAAAGGCAAACACTGCAAATAATTAATACCTTGTCCTCTTTTTCCTAGCTTGTATATCTGATGTCATATGATATGCAGTATCCCTTTGCTTAGTTTGGGTCAGCTGGCCTGGTTGTGTTCCCTGTCCAGGATCTTAGCCAGTCCCAGCCTCCTGATGAGGCAGTAGAATATTGGAGAAACAGTGCTGATGCTGTGCCTGCACTGCTTAGCAGCAGCCAAAACACCGCTGCATTATCAACACCTTTCTAGCCACCAGTGCACAGCACTGTGAGGGCTGCAGTGGGAAAAGGAAATCCAGCTCAGCCAGACCCAATACTGAGTCTACCCAAAAAGAAAAGCAAGCCACATGTGTGACCCTCCAGAGATACCACTTACTGATTAGCAGCGCAGGTAGAATCTCACACACCAGCTGCAGGTGGTGGGAGCAGCCCAGCATCTTCTTTAGAAGGCAAGTCCTTTAAAGCAGATAAAGCTGCCTTACTTGCCCCATTTATGTGGTCAGGGTTACACCACCAGGCCTCACAAATCTCTGTAATATGATTGGGAAGTATGATACACCTGTCCTGAATTAGAGTAGATAGGTTTATCTCATTTCAGAGCTAACTCACGGATGGGTAGAGATCAGATCAGCTGTAAGAAATTCTTTTTATTGTGCAACTTGTTATTCATGGTAAGGTGAAAATGGCTTCAAAGGTGATCCTGAGCACTCTGAGGGGTATCTTCTTATCTCTAATGTAGTTTATACAAACCAAATTGGTTTTTGCTTCGAACATCTCTCCGTAGAAGAAAATCAATTTCAGAATGCAGTGGCTGTGATCTTTCAAGCCAAGGATCCATTGCAAACATACCAAGTGTTTGGCAATGCAAAGCTGCAAAGACAGGACAAGGCCTGTTATCAACATATGTGCCGTGTCCAAATCAAGGTTTCACGTCCAAGGCGCTGAATAAGCCATTGCCACTCTAACAACAGTTGCATTAACAGAAGCAAAAGTATGTTGTGACCAGATAAGCAAATTTCTTTTAACCCCTACAGCAGTGTGGGGCAGCCATTTCAAGAACTGGATCATTTATCAGTAAAAATAAAAACCCCTCAAAGTGTAGGGTGCTGACCCAAGATCCACCCAGGCTCTCTGCATCCCTGGAAGCAGGTGTTTCCATGCTCAGGTGATATGTAATGCCCTTGGCTTACTCCAGAGTCTCACCAGATCTGCTGCAGCAGCCTCACACCTCCTCAACTTACCACACATCTTCTGAACCCACCCACCCCACCCTCCCTCAGTTCAGGTGTCAGTCAGATGACCTGCCCGTGCTTCCCACTACTGCCAAATCTCCAGGAAAACTCCTGTTCACCTTACCTTGTGCACAACCCTCCCCAGATCAACTTCCTAAGGATTCCAAGGAGGTGAAAACAGCCTCAGGATGAGGATTTGGAGCATTCTCTTCCAACACCGCATGCTCTTTTGCTTCTCATGAGATATCAGTGCTGTGTGTCCTTGTTGTCAGTGGCCTCAGGCAGCTGAAGTCCACGAAAATTTGTAATCACTATCTAAACTGTGTTGGCTCAGGCCAAGAGGGCTAGAGCTAATGTCAGTAACACCCTTGGATCTGGCTGTGACTACATGTATACTTTGTGTCTGATTCTGCATTTAGAGAAAACAATCATCTCTGTAAGAGAACCCTGGATGTCCATGGGGGTGACCTAGGAATTGTCAGCAGGAACAGAATACATGAAAACTGCTCAAAATGCTTCTAATACTGATTCCTCTGAAAACATTTCAAATGCAAGAACACCAGTGCAGCACCAGGATGCTGATTTCTATTAGAATAGGCTCAGACAACTTCCCAGAAGCTGAGAGAAGGAGGCACTGTCTGCTGCAGGGACACACACAGACAGACACATGGATCACTAGGCCATGGCCAGAGTTAGTTGGGACCATGTAGGGCATGTTTAATACTTGACAGAAGTATGGCTTCTCTGAAGGACCACAGGAGGACTGCAGAGGCACATGGTCTTAGTAAGAAAACTGAGGATTAGGCAGACTCTGCTCTGGTGCTGTTATAAACCTAAAGCTTTCAGCCAGGGAACAGCTCTAATTTTGCAATACCTTTCTTTTATTGCATGTATCAGGTTACCTACAAGCTATCAACGTTCTTCTCCTTTTTTTCATCCTTGGTTGGTTGGTTGGTTGGTTGGTTTTACAACTGAATTTAACCCTGTGCAGTAGCAGGATCTTGTCAGGACACTTCTTTCATATAAATCACAGGAAAATGGGAGACATTACTCATTGCAATGGACAGTTGACAGATAATTACTAGATGAGTGCTTATGCAAAACCCAGACTTGAAACTCAGTCATGTTTTTTTTTGTACATCGTACTCAACCGGCCTGGATTTCTTCAGAGCCCAAGTAATACCAGAGAAAAAGAAAACAGCCCCCTACACCACAAAAGCAGCATTCTTACCTGCAAATTTACATGTTGCTTTTCATCAGTCCTAAGCTAAAATGCAGCTTAACTTGAAACTTAATTAGACTCAGTTGGAGAGGTGGTAGCTTGCAACAGGTTTTTATTCTTACAGGGTTCTGAAGGCACTTCCAGCGAGTAACAGAACAGTGGACATTTAGAAAACATCCATCAATCTGGTAAACTTCCACTTAAGTCTCAACATAAGCTGGACACTCATACCAGGTTTACATCAGCCACCTAAAGCAGCTGCATATTAAAACTGGAGCTGGACTGATCATTCAAAATTAATTTAGCCAGCACATTAATGAGCTACAGTTTCTTCTTCTGCTAATGTGCAATCTGCTTGACTTTCCTTCCTTTACTACTTCTACCAACAATCCTAGGTCACAGCTCTTCACTAAAGCTTTTAAGATCTGAAATTTGAGTAGCGCACATCCCATTGCACAGTTGTGATCAGAGCCTGAGCCTTGAATCCTGATATGCTACAGCCCCTGGTTTGCTTAGGGCAGTGTGGTGGGTTGACCTTGTCTGGCAGCTAAACCCCTACTCAGACACTCCCTCACTCCCTCCCAAATGGGATGGGAGCAAGAATCAGCAGGGCAAAAGTGAAAAAACCCCTTGTGGGTAAAGATAAAGACAGTCTAGTAAGTGAAGGAAAATGAAAGAAAACAAAAACAATCAAGTGATGGAAACGCAGTCACCACTTGCAGACTGATGCCCAGTAAGGTCTCCAAGCAACATCTCCCAAAGCAAAACTCCCCCCAGTTTTATGGCTGAGTGCCATATTATTTGGTATAATACGTGTCTTTGGTCAGTTTGGGTCAGATGTCTCAGCTGTATTGCCTCCCAACCCTCTTTCCCAACCTGAGCCTACTTGGTACCTAGCAGAGTGAGAGATGAAGGCCTTGACGCTGTACAGGCACTGCAATAACTAAAACATTGTGGTATGCTATCAAACTAAAATGTGGTGTGTTATCAACACTGTTCTGGTCACTAGTCTAAAACACAGGACATTACAGTCCGTTATGAATAAAATTAACTCCATCTGAATCAGACCCTCCTCAGGCAGATAAAAAGGGTTCATGGAGCTACTAGCTCCAGAGACTGCCACTCCAGTACTGCTGGAATTGCATGCAACAAAAACTAATCCTTGGTTTTCTCTCTGTTCAAAACATTCATTCTTCACTAAAAGTTTGGGAAACTGTGGCAGGGAAGTGAAGTAAGCTATCCCGAGCCAATCCTAGAAGCAGAAGAAGGGATTAGCACTCAGGGCTGCTGCTTGTCTTGAACCACCAGTCTTCATCTATCAGCCCTATTTTCCTGTTCCATTGATGGATAATCGAAACCTCTGAATTCAGTTTCCATCTCTTTACTGTTAAATTACTACCTCGCCGTGTTGTAACCTGAGGTTCCAAGTACTGATGATTTTTGTTGTTATCTTATGGTACTCACCAGTACAGAGAGAAAATGAGCACAAAATACCTGGAAATCACATAAGCAGTAACATAAGGACTGAAAGACTTCTCCAGCCCAACCAAAAACCAGATAGATTTGTTCCCAGTGGAACATGGATCTCCTTCATGAGGGAAGGGGAGGTGCCTTTTTGAGCTTTTGTTTCGGGGGTTTGTTTGTTTTTTTTTAATAGCCTTAGTTGGCTCTTTAAAAGCCAGTAGTAGTTCTAGCCCCAAGTTTCCTGTTCTGAATCTGATTTTCCCAAGGCACAAGAAGAGACTTACCTGGAGATCATAAAGGCTGTCATAAAGCTCAACAGCCAGGATTAGAATCATATTTTCTACTTTATCTTATTTTCTTTCAAGGCAGTGCAAAATGTTACCAAAAAGCATTACTACCAAATGACATTAGGGCTTAAGAAGTATTGGCATGGGAGCCCATCTAGATACCTATCAGTCACATTTATCTGTTCACAGCATGATAATAAAGGCCTACACAAGGAAAAATACACAGCAAAAATCTGTCTTCAGTCTATTTTAATAAGCGAAATAAACCTAAAGGTACGAGTTGGATTTCAGCAGCAGTTAACCTTTCCCTTGACATGATGTGAGGTCTCCTCCCAGGGATATTAAGCAGATTTGCTAAATGCCATAGTGGGGCTGACACCGGAGACTGCCAGAGCATTTCCAGCTTATATAAACCTTCCCAGGAGTTAGGCTGATGCTCTCAGGCTTCTCCGAAAACATTACTGATCCATAGGGATAATCTCATTTCCTGGACCATGAAATAAGTTGTAGCCTAAGGGTTACAGCTGATATATGTGTGAAACACAATCACCAGCTTGCCAAATGGCTGTTTTACCCAGGTCTGTTAGGTGGCTTTTGAGCCTGCAAGAGACTCAGCTGAACTTAGTTGCTACTCTCTAGCAGGGGACACCATTCCTGATGTCACCCTCCCCACTGCCTGCCTTCCATTGACCCCACACGTGTTCAAAGTGATCACCTTAGTGCATGTTTTCGAATAGGAGGGATTTGGTATAGCATTTGTGTTTCGCAAAACGCAAGAGAGATGAAAAGCTGGTCAAACAATTCCTTCCTAGAATACATCCCTGCAGGTCCCACGGGTCCCTGTGCTCAAGCACACACCCATGAAGTGAGGCAGCTGTTTCTGCTAAGGCACAGAGCATTACCTGTTTAGGGAGCTTTGGCTGTCAGCAGAACGGGTATTTTCAGCTTTGTTGGAAAACAGTAAAGCTAAATAAGTCTGAGGTCCTGCTCAGCGTACCTGGCAGGTGCTGAACTTCAAAACCAATGCCAAGATTTTCAGAATGGAAGTGCCAGCAGCTGGGCAGTCCCAGGCTGTAGGCACAGTACAGGTGTGAACCTGTTAAGCTTCAAGCTCTTGGGAGCTTCTTTCCCTTGTAAGCACTAGACTGGGAATTACTACCACTTGCCTGTCACCACTATGGTGAGAAGTAGGTGTGATATTTTCCCGTTCAATTAAATAGAAGAAGCCCAAGGTCACCGCCCTTCTTTCTGAAATGGTTCCATTCCATTTTAAGTGCTTCCCTTGGTCTCCTTTGCAAAGCGGTGGCATGGAAACAATGCCACCTCCCACCATGAAATGACAGCTTGCTCCAGCTCTTTCATAACAGAGGCCCTTGAGGCTTGCACCAAGGGAGCTTGATGAGGTTAGTAATCACTGCATTTTGCACTGTGACCTCTTGTACATTAAGAGCTATATTGCTTCTGCCTCTAAAGCCTGGGAGATTTACATATATGGCTTTCTCCCACCACTGAGGGAGGAGAAACTGAGGCAGTAAAATCCTGAAAGCCAGCAATTTATTCAAGAAGGGATGCTGAGAGCACTTGAAGGCTTAAAGCTTGTGGTATTTTACCTACAGGTTGCAGCACAGGAAACAAAGGATAGGATTTTCATTAAACCCTAGCATTTTTAGAGACCCAAATTATATTTTTCAAGTCTCACTGACGGTCCTGCAAAAGTTCTCTGAGAGTTTTTACTACACAAGAGCTGTGTGCACAGCTCTTGGTGATCCACTGCCTGTTACTTGTTGCTGTAGGGGCAGCTGCCTTGAAAGACAAGCTAGAAATGACCTTCCAGTCTTCTATGACCCTTTCTGAGGTCACCTGTGCAATTCTCCTTTGGCAGTCACACCTCACTCCCACACCCTGAAAGCACCTGCCATGACCTCTGGTTAACGACTTATCTCCAAAAGCTGAAGAAACAATTTCTGCCAGGTCTGCCTATGTTAAATGACTTTGAGAGAGAGGTACATCGTGACACAGACTTCCCTGCTCACCGTGTGACTGGGGAATCCCAGACCTTTTCTTCAGTACTTCGTATCTTGGACTACAAGATATCTGGGAAGCAAAATCGGGTAATATCTCTTTTCCTTTCTCAGAGCAGTCTCTAATTTTAATTACCTTCACCATTCCTTCAGTAGCAGCACTTCATGGCAGTCCCCTCTTCTGTAGTTTGGAAATTGAGAAACAGAAATATGACACAATTACCTTCAACTACCAAAAATATTACTTTTATGGAATAAAAGTGAAAATTTGATTTAGTCCAGATCTGAAGCAGTGAGAGACACACAGAGAGATTACAGGGGAGTTTTCAGTGACCCATGTCCTCCAGAGAGAAGAAATAATCATGTTACTGCATTTCCTCCCAGCTTCACAGCAGTTTATATCCTTTAATCTCACACACTGAATCCTCTGTTTGCTTGGGCTTTGGAGATTCAACAAGCCCCATGTGCAGTCAGCACAAAACAGGATTCCCCCACTACTTGCTGTTCTGATCTTGGCCACAGACATAAATGACTGCTCTGCCTCTGTACACACAACATGTACATGGATTAGGTACAAATTCAAACGTGCAACATGGCTCCACCCATGCTGTCTGCAGAGACAAAAACATCCACAGCAATAAAAAGTGCAAAGATAATTCAGTGTTTTCCACTTGATCCCCGGAGATGTTTCTTAGCATCCCTTGGCACATCCCACCTCGTGCACCCACCTCACCCTCAAAAGCTATCGAGATGCTTGCTTTGCTCAGTCCAAATTTCCCTTTGGTCTTCACAGCTCTTCTACCTGCATTTTCAGGTGGATTAACCAATACTGTGCACACAGAAGTTCTGTACAGCCCATTGCAGGAGCCCCAGCATCCCTCTAAAACATTTCAAGCTTGTTTTTTTGCCATCCCCTCTCTCTGAATGCATGACTGCCAACAGGCCAATACCAGCCGCGTGTCTCAGAGTCAAAACGCGTTGTTCAACTTGGAGCGCTGTGTCCCATTTTTATTTGAACGCTTCTTCTTCTGTCCCACAGCACACAAGGACCCCCAATGGTTTTGCATTTGAGCTCCAGCTGGTGCGTCCTGGCTGCGCGTAGCAACGTCTCAGTGCCCGTCCCTGCCGTGCACCTCCTCCAGCAGGTCAAGACATCACCATGTCCCAGCGCTGACTCATGGCTGTGCTCTCACAAGGGTTAATGACAAGCTCTTTAATGCTCTCATTCGTGTCCCCAATCGTCTCAGTGTCCAAACAGTAGCGTGAGGCTATGTGTTCAATGTGTGACCCAACTTTACCCCATCGCTGAGGAGAGAGACACACGAGAGGAGAAACAGATGAACAAGCTTCCTCATCACTATGTTTTCACTCTCCTGTCCCAGCATGAAGAGGACAGCTGTCACTAAGCCTTTGTGGCCTGATGCTGGGCAGTACAAGGTCCCCAAACTCGCACCAAGCAGAGCACACACTGAGCGTTTTTCCCATCAGAAGCACACTCATTTAAGCCTGGCCCCTGCCTGGCTTCGGGAAGATAATATATTACTAACAGCTTTTTCCCCAGGTCACTGGTTCAAATGCCAGCTCAATGATTAACTGCAGAGAAACGTTAGCATCTGCTGCCTGACTGGCAGCCCGTGTGAACTAAATTGCCAGTTTGGGTTTGACTTCTGCAGATAAGTATCCAGATCACCACCCTCACTAATAGACATCCTTATCAACACACTCATTTAAGAGGCAAAGGGCTGAACAGGCCACAGTCTGTACTACCGAATAGACTGTGCTTCCCAGATGAAGTCAGAACACACGGGCCATTTACTGTGCAGTAATAATATGATGAAAGAAAGGGAAATTCAAAGAAAATGCGGGATCAATGAAAGGGCTCACCTGCTTGTTGTCACCTTCTTTACAAGGTGACAGCAGCACCTGGGAACCAGGGAAGAGAGTGTACACAGACAAACACAGCTGCTGCTGGCGGACTTGGTGGTTGTATGTGTATGTCCATTCCTGCAGAGAGGAAGGAAAAAAACAAGGGGAGAGATCAGTGTTGACTCTTGATATTCTTCTCCCCAGAAACCAAACACTTTGGCTTGAATCCTGCCCCTTCTGAAAGCTAGCAGAAACATCTTTGACTTGAAGAAGCATCAGGACAGGTCACTGTTTCAAGCCTTCCCAAAACTGCAGCTGTTATTGGGGGACTGCAGGTACCAAAGAAAATGTCTACAAAAGCAGTTGGAAGAAAATGGTTCATGAGGCAAAAGATTCCATAGCTAGAACTGGGCTGTGGTTGGGGGAAAAAAAGGATGGGAAAAAAGCAAAAGAGAGGCAGAAATACTACTAACCACACAATGCGGAATCCCCTTTTTCCAGGGAAGAGCAGCAGAAATGTTTTGCAGCTTGTAGTGGGAGGAAAGAGGTGATGCAAAGCAAATGTTTGCAACTGCTAGGATTCTGTTCCCAAATATCACAAAAATCAGGGGTAAAGATCAGCTCTCTATCACGGCAGTGGGACCAAACCCCAAAATTTGCTGTACTGGTTTGCTATGACCACTGCTACTTCTGTTCCTCTGGGCTGTCTTGAAGGTTTTTTCCTCATACTGCTTTTGATGTTCACCTTCTCTTACGAGCTTCTCAGCCCAGGAAATAAACTTTGGAGGAGCAGAGACTTTGTCCTGTGTGATGCTTACCAAACAACAGAGGTTCTCTGTGATTACCCTCTTTTTCACTGCTTGGGAAAAAAAAAAGGGAAATAGCTGATAGTTTGACCAAGATTTCTAAATGTGCAGGACAAAGCATTAGGCATGTACAGATACACAACCCAGGAGTATTTCACAGACCTTTACTCCAACATTTATTCTAGTTGAAATTTCCTATCATTTACCAGTGCTCACATTACCCAAAAGCAGCTCCTGAGAGAATCCCAAGCCAGGGATGTCTCTGCTTGTAATTCATGTGTGTACACAAGCAAACAAGAGCTGGTTTGGCTGACTGGCAACTGCAAACCAGGCTTTCACGTAACTCTGGAGAGGGACTTCTGGAACAAGTGTTTTGCTTATAACTTTGTGTGAGCATCAACTTTAAAATTAGAAAGAGCAGGGCTGGAAGGCTTTTCTGAGGGCCCCTAGACAGGGTACAAAGCAGGCTCAAACTCCTGCTCTGTAAATGGCTCTGAGCAGTCAGGTGAGCAGCAGTGGGAGCAAATGGAAAGCAGGTTTCTGAACTGTGGTAGGGCAGGTGAGCAGGACTGGAGAACAAAGAGCAGAGGAGCAGGATGTGAGGACAAAGAGCAGGCTGGCTTCATTGTCAGAGGGCAATAACCCTGCTGGACAGAACAAGGCCAGGGAGCAAGAGGGTTTCTGCAACAGGCCCCAGTAGCCAAGTCAGATGCTTTGATAGGGTATAGGCAATGAAAACTCAAAACCTGCTGTGAAAGAAAGGGTGCAAAGAGAAAGCAAAACAGTTCAGAGCTCAGATATGGAGAGTCAAAGCTCCGTGAGAAGTGATGTGAGCAGCAGTGCTGGCAATGCAGGGGAAGGCAGAGCTCAAACATTAGGCTGGGGCTGGAAAAATGAAGGGTAAAAGGTGCTCCTGGGAGCCTTCAACCCTTTCTGAGTGCTGGAGGGGAAAGTGAAGAATGGCTGCCCTGCTCTGAGAGCTGGGCTGCCTGCAGCTCCCCTGACTTTGAATGGTGGAGGTTTTCGGTTGCACTAGCATGAATTATTAGAACAGGGAAACGCTTCCACTCCTTTGGTATTTGTCACCGTCAGCAGCTCTAACTCCTCTCCTCAACTTCAAAACAGACAGCTACAGGCATTTAACTCCTGGGAACATAAATCCCACTTTGATTCAGGTTCTTAGCCACCTGGAAGGGAAAACACGCTTTTGCACAGAAGACCCAGCTCCACAAGGACTTCATACTGTGATCCTCATACCCCATGCTTCTTAGCCCACTACTCCCCAGCTGCTCATGGAAATCAAACCCGGCTTTCTGAACAGCCTGCCCACAGGCTTCTCAGTGAGAGCTGCCCAGGATTTGGGCACATAACAAGCATTCACTTTCAAAGCTGTAATCTGCACCCAAAGGGCCTTCTGGCAACTAGTTCTTCTTTGTCATATAGAGCAGAGTTTACCTGATCCTACAGTGAACATATTCCAGACATCCCAACCATGCATGCTGTCAGCTGCTGTGTAAACCACCAGCCTGGGAAATCAGGTGCCAAATTACTCCTGCATCTGTGAAGAACCAAACCCTATGGGGCAAGCTCCAACATCTGTTCTTGGCGCCCACGCCACTACAAGCTGCTTTGAAAACCTGCTTTACATTTTTAACCAGTTGTTCGTCATTTTAGCTCAGGACAGGGCTGGAGCTGCACCCACGAGGCTCCTCAGCAGCAGCTAGTTAATCCTGGACTTGTGTATATCTTGGATCCCCCAATTAACTCACGCCACGGGACTTTTTTTTTTTCTTTGATGTCTTAGCCTCCTTGCTTCGCTGAGGTATCTCATGAAGGACTGCTCCTCACAGACGTCCTCCATGCTTTTTTCCCCAGGCCAGGCTCTGTTCAAGCCTTCCCAGTATTCACATTCTCTCAAGGCAGGACTATTCTCTCATTCAGCAATGGTCCATGGTACAGAAAGGGTGGTGGTAACCATCTTTCCTAAGCTTTGTTCATCATAAGAAGTGAGGGCTCCAGAGCTAGATGCATGCATCAGTTCGACAGCTGACATTGGATCCTACCCTCTTGGCCCCAGGCTGTCCTTCTACTGTCTTTATCTCAACTGACAGATTTTCACACAGCTCATCTATTTTGGCAGAATGGCTCTTTATGAAAGCCAGTCCTGTTGAAAATGTTTTATCCAGCTCTAATCATGTCTTGTCCCCTTTCAGCCCTAGATGAAAGCCAGAGAAAATGATGCAGAAAATGAAGAAATCTGGGGGGCTAAAGGGGGAGAGTCTGTTGAACACCACAGAATCCATGAAGGGCTTTGAGTTCAAATGCATGCAAATAGCCATGTAAATTTTTATCTTACCTCATCTCTTTCCTTATTTGCAGCAGTTGGGATTAAAATTTCTGCCTTTTTTTTCTTTTGCCATGAGAAATTACTTTATCTCCCAAAGCCTGGCACACCTAGCACTGACATGGCCAGCACAGCAGTAACAAGAGCAGCGCTTCACACCATGGAGGTTGTGGTGGACAGTGCAGCCCACGGTACCCCTAAGGAGACCTTCAAGGAGCTAGCATGGCTTCAGAGCTGCAGACTGGCCTGAAGAGATGCCATCAGGGCTTAGAGCTGATCCCTGCACCACCGAAAACCAAATTTATGAGGTGAAACTGAGATCAGGATTTCCTGCCTTTTCAAAGACAAACACAAATGGTGGTGGAATAACGGGGAAGAGGGTGGGCTTGGAGAACAGAGCTACCAGCTGCATACCACAACCAGCAATCCCCTTCCTCCAAAGCCTCAGATACCACTAACCCCCCATCTGAGGCTTGCGACCATTTTTCAAGGCTTTAGCATCATTTGAGCAGGCACCTGTCACTGTTACTCAGCATGATTATGAATTGAGGAAATTATTTTAAAATGTGACCTTCGGCTTGGCATAGCCTGGCTGACAGATGGAGGAAGGAGCCCCTCAGCCTAGGAAGGAGCAGTCCCGTGGGAACGTGGCATTACGTGACAGAGAGGGCTCTGCTACCGAGTAAGAGGTCAGTTGTACCCTAAAGCCAGGGTAGTAGCTAGAGAAAAATGTTTCTGAAGAAGCTGGGAACAATCTAATCCCCCAATTATCTTTTTAAAATCACAGGGAAGGACTTCCCAAGGCACGTGACTGCGTGGGTCACCTAAGAATACCAAAGTGCTCTCCTCGTCAAAAGACCCTGGGATGCAACCGGCACTTACACACACCTCAGGAGAAGGAAAGTGAAGTACACAAGATGCCCATGACAAGCTGGGTGCAGAGGTGACACTGTTACCCCTCTGCTCTGCTAGCTCAGCCTGCCTCCTGCAGCTCTGGCCAGCCTAGAGCTGAGGCAGATGAGTCCATGAAGAAGAACGAAGGCTTTTGAGGGAAGGAAGGTCCGAAGAGAATGTTTATGGTTGAGTTGTCTCAGGAGGCACACTTAGTTTGGATAGATGCTAAATGTTCTCCAAAGTGCAGATCCAGTCAGCACGGAAAGGATCTCAAGCAAACTGGGGTGAGCATCGAAGCCATATCAGGCAGATTATCAGACTGCATTTCCTTCACAGGAAGAGTCAAGGACATGCCACTCTAATGCAATGGCAGCCACGCAGCTCCAAACCCTAGATATTTTGGGGTGCAGGCCCAGGAAACGTATGCCACAGCCTTCCTACTGTTTCCTTGCTTGTCTAGAAGATGCCTGAACTTTACATTCATCTTGCAGCGACTGCTTTACATGTGCGTGAGTATCCAGGTCAAAGCACCTTCTGCTTTTTTTAATCTGAGTATGTCAGGTTTCCTAAAGCTGCTGATGATTTAAATAAATCCCAGAGTCAGATGTCTGTTCCAAACTCTGTGAGCTAATATCAACTGACACTTGACTTGGAAAAAAAAAACAACTACTCACATCTTCATTAGATAGATGAGGACAAAAATATGATCAATTATCTTCTCTCAGATGCATTTCTCTTGTGAAAAACTAAATCAATCTCTTCATTTAGCAAATGAGACGCAACAAAGCATAGAGTACAAGGGCCCCAGTGGGCAGGAGCGCAGGCAGAGCCCACTGTGCCCTGGGGATAAGTCCTGCACAAAGATCTCTGCCAGACAATAACTCAAGAGCCCTCTGAGAGTCATCCTGAGAGACAGAACCTACCTTGACAGCTGCCAGACCTTTTGGAAAAGAAAGGGCCAAGCAGATCCCCAGGATGAGAGAACAGAGCTCTCCTACACAAACATGAGGGGTCTTCTTGTGCTTCAGTGCCCCTTTCAGTAATTCAAGGCCAACATCAGACACCACCAGGGAGGGTTTGTGAGATCTGCTAAGGGTGTAAATCTGATTTCACCACAGAGTACTCTTCTCAATTTATTCAAACTATGGATGTAGCCAGAGGTCTCACAACATCCTTCCCCTGCACTACAGATAGAAAGAACTGAAATAAAGAGCAACTCATTGCCATCTCACAGCTCCTTTGTGTCTCTCCTTAAACCAGATCTTCTCACACTCAGTCCCAGGCCTTCATGCATGTAATGCTGGTAAAGGGCTGGGGGAGCCTAGCAATGAGACAGACATAGAAAGGCAATCAAAGCAATCAAATTACTGCTACTATAATAGTCATAATAAAGAATTTGGATGGCCAGGATATTTCCATGGTACTTACTGAATGCCACGAAAGCACAGCTTTGATTCAGCTGAACCTATTTTTCAAATAATGAAGCTTGGGGCAAACCAGATGTGACTTCAGGATGTTAAAAGAGAAGATTATTGCTCTGTTATGGTATATCAAGAGCAAAACTAAGCAGCATTCAGGATTGCTGCATAATCGATCCTACACAGCCTGGTGACTATAACACCCATGTCATCCACAAGTTCAGGTCGTCTTGTAACAATTGTGTCATTAAAACATAAGTTTCTATTCACAATAAAAGTTTAAATATCATGCTTTAATCTGAAATAGTCTCCATGGGTACAAGTAACAGAGAGTTACCTTAGAAAGACAGAAAGATAAAAGGAAAAAGTTTTTCTCTGTTCCTGCGGTGTACTGAGTACAGCCATTCTGCAATCTGTTTGTAGTGTATTTTTCTGTTCCCTTGCAGAGTTAGTCCTGGATGTGCACAAGAAATGGAGCTGCCATCCAGTGGGAAGTGTTGACCTATTGCAAACCGCTGCAGAATCAGAATGGGAAGATGAAAAGTTTGTGGCATGAAAAATTCCAAAAATTTACTTCACAGAAATGTCAAAACAAAATGTGTTTGCTGGGAATAAAACAATCCAACTTGTTGGCATGACATTTCTCATTTTAAAATACCACATCAAACTGATATTTCAGAAAGACCAATACCATTTCATTTTGAAACGCTAGCTTGCAGCAGCATTTTTCATTCTGATTTTCCCAGATATTTAAAAAAAACCCTATCCAATTCATGGAAAGTTGCAATTGCCACTGAAACATTTTTCTTTTCTTCTGCAGAGCTGGCCCTGCAAAACATGATGACCTGCTCTCATCAGCTCTCATCATCTTTTCTTGCTGTTGGTCTGAAAAGTCCATGTAGCAGAGGAAGAAAAGAAAAACAATCCTAGAACCTGGAAACCAGTGAAACCATAAGAAGTGTAACTGTGCGACACTCGCAATTATATTCACTATATTTTCTGAACTGACTAATATTCAAGTAATCATTGTTGATTTTACCATGCTGTGACACAGATATTAAGACAGGCACGCAACTGCATTTGAAAGAGATGCACATAATGACAACCTTCATTTGCACATACAAATCAGGGGCACCTTCAGCAGTCTCCCTGGGTTGGGCCTTTTATATGCACAGCTACCTGGCTTGAATGTGTAACCACGAGGCTTAAGAATGTACAGTCAAGTGGAAGCAAGCACACCACTGCCTATTAAATTATTTCACAGCAACAGTGAAGAAGCAAGTGACTGTTTTATAG
The DNA here is from genome assembly GCA_035584735.1 of Pseudotriccus pelzelni. NCBI lineage: Eukaryota > Metazoa > Chordata > Aves > Passeriformes > Tyrannidae > Pseudotriccus > Pseudotriccus pelzelni. The sequence continues at coordinate 8,738,345 of JAWMRA010000113.1, read as the reverse complement.
ATGGGAACAGTGAGAGAACTTACTGACATGCCCAAAATCACAAAGGGAAGCTGAAGGAAAGGTAGGTTTTGTAGCCGTGTCTTCAGGGTCTTGCTCCAGAAACTCTGCTGCAAGGCACATGAACCTGCTCTTGGCTCTGATGTTTCCTGGACTATGCTTTTGAGAACACCTATTCATACAGCTTTTTCTCATCTCAGTGAGACTGAAAAAAATGAGATCATCCTCATTAAATTCTCACTAGTTTAATGGACGATCTAATACTGAGAGAATGCAGACTATGAAGTTATAAATACCATTGCGATTCAGTGCATTTTGAAAGAGAAAAGGCTGAAAGATGAGACAAAATTATAGTTCTCTTTGTCCGTGAGCTGTGCAGATGAGCAGAGCGTGGTGTTCCTGGCAGTAAGTGGTCAGCACAGGCTGGCATAGAGATGAGTGGTCCACACTACACTGTGGCTCCTGCACCAATCCCTGCTGCTGCCCAGGGCTCCCTCTCAGTCAGGAGAAGTTACCAGGGTTTAACTACATGCTGCCTAAGGAAAGGGTTTGTCAGAACAGGTAAATCCTGCAACAGAGCTTTAGCAAACTTAAATGATCTTGAGGCCGGCCCAGAGGCTTCTCTCCAGCCAGCATCATGGGGATACACAACACATCTTACCTGTGCCTTTGCTACTGTGCCCTTGCTGCTGTTACAAGGATTTAAGCTCAGGATGGGCAGCTCTTGGTCTTCAGACTTGTGTGACTCCAGGCAGCTCTGTCTTTGCCTGATCATCCCAGTTTGATAGAGAGACTCCTCGGGAATCCTGTGGGAACAGCATTTAAACAACATCCGTACTCCCCCCCCCAGAGTACTCAAAGGCGGCTCAGTGGGGTAAGGTCACACCATTTCAACTTCAGAAAATGGGAGTGGCAAGATCTATTAGAATACAGAACCACTGAGAGCAGCACATGGACAGGGACGCTGCAGAAGCAGCGCTCGGAGATGGATGGCTGACCTTTATAAGAGGAAAAAATAAATAACAGTGCACAAGGCAAACAGAGGAGCAAGGAATAGACTTTGAGCAGGCTGAAGGTCAGCCTTCAGCTTACAGGAGCGGGGAAGTTTATAACAAACTGTCACAGAGCCCTGGCATTCCCTGTGAATGTTGTTGTGCAGTGCCACACATGGCAAAAAAACCCAAGAAACCAGCTAAAAATCATCATTTTCACACTGTGTTTAAAGCCAGTACAAAATTTACTCTGTGAAGCCCAAGGGAGGAGGTGCCTGAGTCTCTGGGTCAGGAGGACATGGGGGGACTGGAGGTGAAGAGGGGCAGGAAGGATGGGGCATCCCACTGGCCTGCTAGAGACAGGTGGGGATGGCACATCCATACCGAAGTTCGGGATAAACGTTTTCCAGGTACCACTTGAAGCTGTGGCATTTCAACTTCTTCCGCAGCTCCACTCTGCTCTGGACACTGTGGGAAGAAAACATCATAGAGATGCAATAGAAATGAAGAAGATGAGACACAATGCACCAAAAAGGGAGGCTGAGAGAAACCCAACAGATACACACAAACAACAAACACAAGAGCATCAGCAGCTTTATTTTCTGCACTCTCCTGCATGAGCTTGAGCAGTTGTTTTGATCTCCATCTCTTTGGAGGTCTCACTTGGTAAAATGGCATGATAACATATTGCCATTTTAACAAGGAGTCTGAAGTTGGGTAGATAAATAGATTAATGGAAAAGTACAGTAATTTAAAAATTATTAGTAAAAAATGTATGCTGTCTACTATATTCAATAAGCGTTACTTTAATATATTAATGTACAAGGAAATTAATACATGCTATTTGCTATACTAAGTTACTCTTAGTTTACAGGATTACAGGAGGCCTTGATTTCCAAGAGCACCTAAACAAACTTTTAAATCAGCAGAAGTTAATCTTACAGTGAAATACTTTTTTCCTTCATTAATCGTGACAAAATTTGTGCTGAGGGATCATGCTGTACAGTGACATTTTCCAAACTCCAGCTCCTCCCTAGGCCAGCCTGTGGAGCTGTTATGAGCTGTTACAAGTTAGCATTTACAGAGGAGCTGGAAGTCTCCAGTACTTCCTTTTGCATAGGCTAACTTTTCTACACCCTCCTATACGAAGCAGGACAGAGCTGTTACTTCATTTGGTGCTGACTGATGGGAGTAGGATATTAATTCAGTGCAAACAGGTTAGTCACCAGGACTTCAATTTATTTGTCCTGCAGATTGAAGATTAGCTACAAGGAATTTGGGTTTGGATTTGGAACCGCCTGTGGTGCAAAGGAAACTTTCTAAGGCAAGAAGGAGCATATGAAAATGAGAAATATAGCACAAATATTTACAGTCCTCCTGACAGGGAGGTGTTTCTGACTGTTCACAGAATGAATGGCAAACTCCCTGCATACAAAGGATTTGCTCCTTTCCAATAACGCATTAGCAGGCCAAAAATTTGATGATTTTCCTTCCCCTCAGCTGCCAACACCACCTCTGAACTCTCCCGCCAAACTCCGCTCTGGGGCCAGAAGTACTTGTACCTAATGCCGAGGGTGGGACACGGGGAAAGGTTTCCCCCCACCCCCGTGTTCGGTTCACTCCCTGGGATAAACCAGCACAGCATATAAACTGGCTGTTTACAGGTCTCATTGCTGCGCTCAGAGCATCTGCCTGCCATTAGCATTTAATTGAGCGTTACTACAGAAACAACGCAGGCGGGTTTCCACAGCAGAACGACGTCACCGTGAACACCCCACTGCAGCAGGCAGGGCACAGGAAGGGCACAGGCAGGGCACAGGCAGAGGAAGACCCTTACTTTCCATAAGGCCTCCCCTGGGCTGCGGGACGAGCTGCGTAGTAGTACCGCTTGAACTCATCCATCCACACCTCCGCAGTGCGCTTGGTGTTTCTGAAGGAGGCAACAAAAGACAGGTGAAACCAAGGAAGCCGCCACAGTGACGTTTTCCAAAATGCATCAACTGATCCATCCTGCTCTCCTCCCACCCTCAACTTGGTCTTTGGCATCATCCAAACCACCTTTGAGACAGCCCACTCCTTACTACTAGAGAAGGTACTCCTCCTCCTCATTGCTCCAGGGACCAAACTTATCATCCCAAATAAAGCTTGGGTGAGGAACTCACCATTTCAAACTCAGCTGGATGCTTTGTATCCACCAGACTCAGAACTGAAGGTTCTTTTAAGCATGATCTCCCAGGCAGGAGTGCCTGGTATTTTATTTAGTAGCTTGGATGGAGCTTGAAAAAGTGGTGAAAAATTTGCCAAAGATTTGCAAATATTTCCTTTGAGTCAACTCTCTATGGACTCTCCTGTATTGCACTTCTGGATTTCACTGATGCAAACCTCAGCATTCAAAACTTAGGAGGAACCACCCCACCCCAGCGCATAAATATCAGTCTTTCACATCAGCCAGGTGTCTGCAGGTTTATGAACCTCAGCAAGTCTTCTGTTGACCTTGGATGGCTCTAACTCTTCTTGCAAATGGCTTTGTTGCTTCATGCCTATCTGTCTATCCCTGCCCAGGCCAGCGGAGTCCTCCAGTCTCCTGCTCCAAGGCAGGCTGGTGCCTCTAAGCTATTGCTACCACACCACTAAACTGCAGGTGCCATGGGCAGGCTCTGGCTACAGCCAAGTCCCAGGAGGCCAGAAAAGGAGACAGTCAGCATGTGAAGCCAGCACTACACTGGAGCATGAGCTCACCCTGAAGGAGGGGCTGTGTGGGAAAAAAATCAGGGTCTGGCAGAAGGGTGGAGATATTTTTTGCTAAGATCTCTATTTGAACAGAAGTACTACATGGCATCAGGTTGCAGAAGCTGCTCCTCCTCTCAGTCTATACACTATAATATTAAGTTTAAGGCTGATAGATATCATAGGGTTAATAACATCCAAGCTCCTGATGTCTACAGGTACATTTCTCCTGACTGCTTTTCAGTTCCTTGCTGATTCACCAGGTTCTTCCCCTCTCTGTAAGGAAATAGTTTAAGTGCTCTTGCTCAAGAGATGACTGAATCACTGTCTACATCTGTACCTAACCTTCCCCAAAGTGCAGGGTTCTTTTGTTTGGCTTCCTGATCTCATCTGGGTTTACAAGAAACACGGGGATAAATGATGAGGCTCACACCTACGCGATACAGGCATCCCCTGGGTCCCCAGAGGCCTGTGCCTGAGAAGCAGCCAGAAGAGCTGTACCCATTCAAGCTCTCCTTGCTCCTCCTGCAGGTGATGCAAAGCAGACACTACCTTTTCACTCAGGTTTGCAGTGACTTCAACAGCAGGGATTTTGCCACATCCCAGCCTCTTCTGTATGAATCTTATTTTAATACTAAAAGCAAGAGCCCTCCTCATGATTCTCACACTCATGCTTCTCCTCCTTGATGCCAGCAATGCCCGGTTCCCCTCACCAACCTCTATTCAGAGCAAGGTGACAAGGTTCCCTTCCTGCCTCACGCACTGCATGGCTGGAAATCATGAATTACGTGTAACTGAGATGTGTAATTTGCACTCCCCCAGCTCGTTGTCTCATGTAAAGGATGGGGAAGCTGCAGAGAGCCAGGGTCTTCACAAATGCTTTTGGCTCTAACACTGGGAAGCCTGCACTAAAAGGAATGCCTGGCGTGTAAGCACTCACAACTGCAGGTTAGCTGAGAAATAACCCTGCATTTAGTATAAGTGCCCCTGGTGTTTGTCGCTTACTTAAGCAACAACCTTCAGCCTCACACTCTAAAAACAGAGGATATCCTTTCTGACCTCACTACTGCTCCCACCAACTTTCCCATGCCTATTCTCACTTCTGGACTGCCTTCTTCTTTGCCTGATGTTTTCAGGATCTTAGCCCATTTCAGACAACCATTTCAGTACCAGATTCAGCCTATGTTCCTGTGTTTGAGGAGAGGTCTCTTTCAGCTGGGATGCCCTGGCAGTTGTTCCAGCATCCATGCCAGCAAGGTGCAGCCCATTGCTGCCTCTGCTCAAGAGACAGCACCAGTTCAGAGGCACAGCCACCCACTCCAACAAGGTGCTTGGCTCCCCTCTTGGAGAGACCTTGGGAACCAACTTTTCTGGTTCAAAGGTCACTGGGTACTGACAGACATTGCTGGCAGCCTGATTTCAGGTCATTATAAGTGTGTTCTGATGACCTCAAGGTCTAAACTATTTGCTGTTCCAGTACCTAGTGGTGAGGGACGTGCTGAGGCCATTCCTCCTTTTCTGTGCTGATGAAAGGCACCATATAGATGTCCTACTTTTGTCATTTTCTTGACACTATAGAAATCCTGCAGGACAGTTGTACTAACATGCAGGTTCTTTGGCTTAGGAAATTCCTACCCAAGAATAATTCAGAGTTTTCTAAACTTTCCTCCCCCCTCCCTACAAGGCAGCTCCTCGTTCTGTTTTACAAAAAACCAGAGCCACTTACTTAATGTATGTATTGGCATTTCCCTCTGGAAAGACGTACGGATGTTTCTTCCGGAAGACATGCCCAACACGGCTGCAGGGGATGATTTCCAGGCTCCCTCCACACATCCACACACGGAAAGAGATTTCTACAAGAGAAGCAGCTTCAGCATTTTGTCTTTTTGTCCTAGAGCAGTCTGGATCCTAGTGTTAACTCTCACTTCATCCCCTGCCACATTAAACTGGGGTAAATCAATTACCAGAGGGGCTCTTCTAGGCACAACTGCCTTAAAAGTGCATTTCAAAGCTTCTTGCAAGCTGTTTGAAGTCAGTGCACTTGAAACCCGCCTCTAGCACAGCAGGTGCTATCACAATGGCAAGCATGAGACAGTAAGCAGGTCCCTTTTCATGCAGCCCCGCTTACATTGCAGAATCATCTTGCCAGTTTTGTGCTCCCCTAATTACTTCTGCACTGCCTATTTCAGAGTCACTTCCCTCCAAAGGGCTGTCAAGTTCACCATGAGAGGCTATGAATTCTCTTTATTAATGGCTACAACTGTCATTTTCTTTATGAATCCAGCATTGATTCTGCAAACTGAACAGAGAGCTGTGCATCCATCGCCTGTCCCAAGATGGACTAGAGCTTACCCTGCCCAGGTAGTCTGGGCCATCGGTGCCAATGTTGTGGTCCAATACGGCACACACCCTCACACAAGCAAAGGTCAGCGGTGAGAGGGATTATCTCAAAAGTCTGGATAAGCTGTCAGTATGGGAAATGACTCCCAGTCACTCCAAGACACTCACTGGCTGGCCCATGGGGCCCTTCTCAAAGAAAATGAGCCTGTGGCACAGTTGACACCAGAAGTTACAGAGCTCTTGGCAGGGAGCTGGATGAGGTAGGATGGGTGAACAGAACGGCTGATCTAATGGGCCCATCTGGTCCTAATGTTTATGAAGCTATGAATCTGCAGCTCTATTGTCAGGAAGTCATGCTCAGACAAAACCAGCATGAAAAAGAAATGAAATTAAAATGAAAAGGCTTCTGCGGTTCTTTGAATCCTATTTTATCATCTGTCGACAGTACAGAGTTCTAGGTAGAACGTACCTACTCCAAAACTAACAATTCATTTTCACCCCCCCACCATTTAACTACAGAATTAAGACAGAAGAATACCCATCATCTTTGCCAGCTTGTGCTCCCAGCAGTCCCCTCACATATGCCAACACAAGGATGACTTGTCCCCAGGTTGGATGCTGGCAGGACAAGCACCTGTGGCACGCAGGCCAATCGGGCAGTGTGGACAGGACTCCTCCTCTTCCAACGGCAGGCACTGCTGGCCCACAAAGCTGCCATCCCTCCAAAAACAACTCACAGTTTCAGGGAGCAAAGGTGAAATGCTGTTTGGACCTTCAAAGCTTTCTCAGCACACATGGCTCAGCACCAAGTTGCACATTGCTGCAGAGGTGGAAGCCAGGTTCATGTTGTTCCCATCCCACTCCCAACACACCCACCTGCTCCTGAGCTGATGGAAATGGGGGGCTGACACAGCTGCAAAGCCTTGGTGCATGGGCGCAAAATTCAAGGCTTGATCCCATCCCTAACAGCTGGCTCTGGGAGCAGAGGCAAACAACGGCAGCAGTGGGAAAGCACAGCAGGAAGGAGTACTCCTTTCCAGAAATTCCCTGCCCTTCCTTTCACTGCTGTGTTTACATGCAAGAACTGCAACAGCAGCTGGAGCCTCACCACTTTCCCCAGTGCTGGGTATTAACAGGTCAATAAAACGTGCCTTTGTGTCATGTCCTGATGCTGTATTGGGAGCAACCTTAATCACAGCTGCAGGGAAATGAGATTACGGCAGGACATGGCCACTCTAAGCTGCTGTGCTCAGTTCCCCTTGCATGTGGCAGTTGCTCTCATTTGTCCGTGTGTCACAGCGCCAGCCACTCTGCCGGTGCTGCCGCATAAATTAGAAGGGTGTCCAATAAAAGGGGATAACCAGACGAGCAGCTGTGGATTGGACCACAGCATGGCTACTCCATCATGCCTTCCCCTCCTCTGGTCCTTCTGCTCAGCCTGTGAGAAGAGCATCTCCCTGAAGTGCTACAAGGCAAAGACTCGCACCACTCAGTCTTCGCCTGCTCTTAATTTAAAGCCTAATAGAGACGTGATCTTTCTGCACTGCAAACTGGACTAAGGACACCCTGATGGAGAGCCAGGAGACAGTAAGAACTCCGAGTTCCCTGCTTCAGACTAGCTGCACCCTGCAGACCCTGCTCTAGGCCCAGCAAAAACAATTAAAGCACAGGTTTCCTCCAGTAGGGATGACCCAGGGAGTCATTCATGGCAGCTAACAAATAGTGTCTCCAGATAGGCAGCAAGAGCTAAGTGCCTCAAAAGAAGGTAAACTGAGGCACCAGCTAAAGCCTGGCACGGGGTCAACTCAGAGGAGCCAGGGGAGGAGGAAATGACAGTGTGCATCACTTGACCTTCAAGAGATGTTGCCAGTGTAAGTGGCCCCTCCAAGCGGCCCCCAGGAGGGATGTGGGCAGTACGCATTGGGGTGTGATGGACTTGGCCTTCACTTGGCAAAATACTTTTAGCACTTCTTGCTGGCCTGCAAATCCTTTCTGACATTACTCATCTAGAGGGAATTAAGTACCCTTAAGAAGCAGAACACCTGCAATGACCTCCTTCCCACACAAATAGATTCATTTTTGTTTTGCTTAAAGTCTCCAGCCCCCTCTAGTTGCACAGTCAATAACACTAAAAGCAGCAGTGATGCGTCTCAGGACCACAGCCCTGCATCCCCTCAGGACTAAGCTACCAGGAAAAGCATGGTTCACTGGAAGTGCCCAAAATGAGAAGCTGCTTAGTCAGCTCCTGCTCCTTCACCTGCCCAGAACTGACTGGGCCCAGGAAGGTCTCAGCTGTCGTTGCTTATGCACAAAGGAGAGATGGGACACACTGCCCTCAACCACTATGCCTGCAGGAGATGGAGTTGTGAGCTGGGCACACTTCTGCTCTCAGGGCAATGGGCAAAGAGAGGATCTGCCCTGCAACTATGCAGAACTGCATTTTTTTTTGTTGCAAAGTTGACCTGCCTGGCTTTCCTTTGTCACACCAACATCCTGGCACACCCTGCAGCACACCCAGTGTACGTTCAGCTGGGACCAGCCTTCTGGGGCATAGCACCAGTGAAGGAAGCCTTGTGCTCTGCTCCGTAGGATGGGCCATAAGCACATACAAGGAGCACAATGCCTGCCATTACAGAGCATTGGACAAGCTACTAGGGTGGAGCTTCCCCTGAGAGCAGGCTGTCCTGTCACTGTTCATCTCCCAGGAGCAGCTTGGGCTGGCTGCTGTCAGAGGCGAATGACAAGCAGCAACAGCAGCTCAGACACAGCGTGACAGTCCTTCTTCCCCTCTCTTCCTGTCTAGCTCCCTTCTTTGTTTGGGCTATTGATTCAGCGGGGGAGGCTGTCACTCCCCTCTTTGGTTTCCTCAGAGCCACCCCACTCAGACGCTCTGGGTCAGTCTGGTGGCAAGACACCCACCCACAGAGAGAATGCATGAAGGAGTGAGATCCTACTGCACAACAAGATACAACTAAATAAAATATATCTAGGGGAAAAAGGCATGTGAAGCAAACAACAGTGCCAGGCAGTGAATGGATTACTGCAAGGTGGCAGCATCTGTTCCCTTGGATGACTGACAGCATTGCTGTATGTGTTAAGACACAAGATCCTTCCTTCCTGGCTAGCCATACTCCCCAGGGGTGCAAGCTATTAAAGCCAGGCTCTGATCTGTCTCACTGACATCAAATGCCTCCCTCTTCTTTCCTGGATCCAGCTACAGCTTCAAAGAGAGAACAGCCCAACCTGATCCAGCTCCACCTGACAAGGAGGACAAGGGACAGGCTGTTACCTCTTTCAGGTGCCCTCTCAAGTTTGCATGCAGGAGATTTCTTAATGTCCATCCTGTTCCGTGATAAGGGGCAGAGGCGACTGAATTTAGGTCAGCTCTTAACCCATTATTTTTGGTGCAGGAAAAGTGATAGTGTCACAGAGAGCCTGGCAGCACTCAGCCAGTCAGTCAGTGACTTACCCAGGAATGGATAAGCAGCCATGTTACTTTGCCACCTGTTTGTGGCATGCTGAGGTAGCTACTGTTCCAGGTACTCTGCAAATTCAAGGAGGCACTGATGCCTCAGTCCACAGTTTTGAAATGCTGTTGGCAATGGAATAAGACACATCTTTACTTTATTAAGGGGAAAATAATATCAGGAAAGAATATGAGGGTAACACCAAAGCTGAAAACTCTGTGGTTTAGGGTATTTACCTACAGACTATCAAAGCAGTGTGGAAGACAGGCAGCCCTGAGTCCCAACAATTGCTCACCTCCCATCATTCCCATCAACAATATGGTTGTTGGATCCCTTACACTGCTGAGACCATAACCTATGAATGTAAGTGAGGGAAACCATCCAGAGCATTCAAAGCAAAGTCCAAAACGACCTCGTGTCCATCTGGCATGACTCAGAAAGAGAAACCAACATAGCAAGGCACAGAAGGAACAAGAACGACTCACCAAAATTCTCCCCACCCCAGATGTCCATGGCACTGTCATATTTCCCCAGGTGGTTGAACCAGGCTTTGTCGATCACAAACAGCCCTCCAGCAATGATGGGTGTCCTGCAGAATGGGTAAGGATGACAGGACACACTTTCAAACACTGCCTCAGCACCTGGATGCACAGAAGCAGCCCTCCCCTTTGCCTCCTTTTCCATCACTGGGACATGACCTATGTACTTCCTTCTCACCAAAAAAAAAAAAAAAAAAAAAAAGACAATGTACTTCAAAATGCATCTGAGCCTTTTTTTCTGCTGCCTTGGTATTTTGCTGTCAATCATAAACTGCCTGGCACTTAATGACTGGCTAATGCACCCGTTAGTACAACTCCTACAAGCCCAAAGTTCACAGTCCTGATTGTAGGCTTCAGCATCCAAACTGCACTTAGCACTTGGGGGGTTATTCACTCAGACCGGCTTTTTGCCTGGAGCCAGCCTATTAAGAGCACCACTCCACTGGGGAGAGGAAGGCAGAGCCAATTCAGAAGGGCTTTTAAAAAGCCGTCACTAGCTGTGTGATCCTTATTTCAAAACAGGATTATTTTTCAGTCTTTGGATTAGCTAAGAAAACTGCACTGAGAAGGTCCATGGAGGAGGGGAGGGCAGACCCAGAAGACAGCTTGAGGAGAATCGCTGTTTGCTGGCACAAGTCTCCCCCATGCCTCACACCCCAGCGCTTCATGGCTGGGGATGCCGACACCAGCACCAGGCTTGCTGCCAGGAGAGATTTTCAGCAGAGTGAAGAACTCCCTCTATCCCAAGGCATGAGGACAGATGGCATCTCTCCTCTTCAGTTTTGCTCTCTCTCCTGCACCCCCCATTTCTGAGGAGTCTTCAAGGAGGTCCAGACATGCAGCATGGATCTGTTTTTATCATGTGGCCCAAGGACACTGCCTCATTTTTAAGTGGCAGCTGAGCTGAGAGAAGCAGTAGTCTACAGCACTGGGCTTTTCCCTAACCACAGTCCTTAGCGGTACCAAAACACCAATAACCATAAATATATCCCTTCTACCTTTGTGGCACTTTCAGCCTTTAGTGCTGGGGGTGAAGCCGTACTGCAAAACCCAGGCTACCCAGAAGCTTGCTATAGGTGTTAGAAGTTCAGAGCTGTCCTGGAAGAAGCAGCACACTGCTATGGTGCATGGGGACACACATGAGGTCAGAGGAGAAGCCCATCCTGCCCCACAGGTGCCTCCTACCCCTTCTTGACTTACTTAATGGGTTCGGTGGGATCAAGTCTTTTGGCTTTCTGCTCCGGGGAAAGCTGCTCCCATTTGAAATGCAAACTCCAGTCAAAACCTAAAACCAAAGTAGAGAAGTGCCATGGGGACATTAGAAATTGGCATTAATTGGGAGGCAATGCAGGATGCAGAAGCTGTGTTTGATGAAGCATTTTCTCCACTTTCAAATGACTTAAGCCACAGAGATGCAGCTCTTGGGAGAAGAGTCCCATCACTAACATATTTTACAACTACATATGAACAAGAAACAACACATTGCATTACAATTGCAAAGTCAAGCACTCCAAAGGCAGGAAAAGTCAAAATTAAAGCTGCTGCTGAAACCTTACTTACTCCCCTTGTGCACACAGACACACGCTCTGATGGATACTGCATGCTACAAATAGCACAGGCATACTAATAAGCACTACAGTTGCATCCTTCATTTATTGCCCAGACATCCTCCATCTCTTTCTGTCACTTTCAGTGCTGCCCAGGGTGGCTTTGACATGACCCTTTTTTCCTGCCTGACTGCCTTATCCACTGTAGCAAACACCATTCCTCACGCCAGGCTCACCTGTCTCTAGGATAGCCGGGAAACAGCCAGCGGGGAGCACTGAACAGCGCTAACGCACTTTTTTTGTGAGGCAGCAGGAGCCAGAGGTGGGGTGCAAAACCACCATCTCCTCAGGCCAGTGCATGTTCATACCATGGATGGACACCAATAGGGCATGCGTGACTCTGGGACTTACCTCCTCTGAGGTCTGAGGAAGCCGCCACATAAGCAAAAGTGTCCAAGTTGATGATGTCAATAACAGGGCTGACCACTCGGGTGGAATCCTGGAAAGCAGGACCGAAAAGACCTATGACATCAGATGACACCACTCAAAGTGGTCGAGGGATTCTCCAAACTGCTCCAGACATCAGGTGGCTGGAAATGTTGGTGTCATTCAGGTTCGTCAGGGATCAGTGCCCATCACTGCCTCCTCCTCCTCAGCCATCACATCAATTCAACCAAGGGATTAACGGCTGCAGCACCAAGTGGCAGAGGTACTGCTGGGAGCCAGGGGCATGTCGGCAAGAGAGGCTGGAAAGGCAGGCACTGTCTGTCTCAGGAAAGAGGGCTGCGTGCTGCTGGGCTGGCATCTCCCACCAGCCTGGGCTTCACCCGCAGTCTCATCCTCTGCAGGCTGGAGGGCTGGATGCAAAGTTCCTTCTGCTTTTTGCAAATTCACCAATGTATTCCCCTTTCACCTCACTTTTAGATTTCAGAAATCAAGTGACAAACAAGCAGTTGAAATGACAGAGGAAAAACAGCTCAAATACAGGTATTTTTTTAAATGCAAAAACTATGGCAATACAGTTAAGAGTTTTGCCAAAGGTGTGAAAGGGTTAAAAAAAAGAAGACCTGATTTATTTAAAATAGTTGGTGGTGATTTAATTAACATCTTGTTATGGGCAAAGAGATTATACAAACAGTTATGAACAAAAATATCTACAGGAGGAAGAGACGCTGACAGCTTTGACTGGTCTCTTATCTCCCTTTTTCTTTTCGAAAATCCCAAACTCCAATTATAGCTCAAACTTCAAGGTTTTACCCTCACTAGATCAAATTGTTTTTCACAGTCACACAAAGGAAAGCATCCGAGCACACACGGGCTTGCTCTCTCGCTGGGGAAAGACTCTGTTTTAGAAATTAGTCCTGACAAAGGAGTATTCAAATGCAGCTGTAGGAAGAAGCAACCAAAGGCCATGAGCTGGCAGCTGGACTAGAGCCGATTTTCCAATTGAGCATGACAAATACTTGGTATTTCCATAACAAGGTCAAGTCAGAGGTCTTACCATCATTTTCTGTGAGTCAAGCATCTCACTGAAAGGGCAAAGTCTGCTGTGTCTATGTGCCACATGGGGAAGCTCAAGTCACATCCAAGCTCTATGAGCCTTTCAAACCCATCAAACTCATGGTGGCTGCTGCACAGTGCCCCCCAAGCTGCCACAGCCCAGTATAGCCAAGCATCCTGCGGCTGCCTGAGGGTAGGGGAAAGGTTTTAAGCAAAGCATCGGCTTTGTGTGCTGAACACTACAGGGAAAGGATTGTATACACTCAATTAAAACTTGCCCCTCAAGCGTCTTACTGGTGAGCACTTCTAGTTAGCTGACACTCACTCCCAATTTCAATTCCACTGCTACTCAGTGCACAGCACAACTTCTTGTAAGAAAATCCCCTTCACATCTGGGCTCAGTGTATTACTGCAAAACGCTACCCTTGGGCAGTTCTGTCTTCTTCCCTGCCTCACTTTCCTTGCCACGTCCTCGGAACATTTATATTTACTCAGCTTTCATCAAGGTCTGTCTGACCCTCAAAAGAAAAGCATGGCATGCTCAAGAGCACAAGTACTGTTGCTATGATTTATTTTGGGCTGAGCACCAATCTTATTATAGGCAGCTTCATCTCTGTTTTTTTGATACCCACCCATGGCAGGGCATGTTAATGTTAACAACACCCAAACCTTCAAGTCTCTTTCACAAACCCGAGAATTCATTTCTCCAATACACTTCTCAGACATACGAACGTATGGATCTAAATGAGCAGCCAAAACCTCTGAAAACAGTCCTGAAGATAACAGATATATTTCAGCCTTGGAGAAGGACCTTGACTGCAGCTTTTCTCACAGCCTCTACATCATGACCTTGTAATGGTCAACAAAAAGGGCCACAGTTGCTCCTCTGGCCCCACAGCAGGATTAAGCAAGATTAGAGGGCCAAGCTGTCCCTCATGTGCATCCCCCTTCCCAAGAGATCACCAGACTGGAGAGGTATTTGAGCTGGAAGTAGCGGGGTCACCATTCATTGGTTCATCCCAGTGCCAACTGCAAATCCAGTTTTGGGGCAAGCTTGTTGAGTCATATTGCAAAAATACCTCAGGCTGCATAATTACATTTTTAGAAAAGTTATTCAGTTGAAATGCACCATTAACGTCTTTAGAGATATTTGTTCCGTAAGTAAAAACAAGAGCCCACGCGCTCTCAGTCATGCGCTTGCAAACACGCTAGTGCAAGACACCGACCATCGCTGTCACTCCCTGGGACACACACCCTCCCAGACACAGGTCTGACCCCCCAGACTCCCCCTCATTACCCCACACTCCATCACTTGCTTTTCCTGCTTGTTTCCAAATCCGTATGCTGGGTATGTGCTGTCCACACCCACAAGAGAGTGTCAGCCTGGGGGGGATACCATCAGCTGCTGGGAAAGCTTAAAGTAAGGCTTGAGGGGCACTTTCACATGGGTGCATGGTGGCACATACAGGCTCTGGTGTTTCTACCATGGAAACCGCAGGAATAGCTGCTCTGGCTGAGAAAATAAGGGAAACAATATGCAGGGGTGGGTGGCTGGTGGTGGTAAAAGTGCCCAGGTGTGCTTTGAGGTGCTCAGCACCCATTTGCTTGGAACCTAAATCACATTAGCTCAAAACAGACTGTTCCTAGGAGTGACAGAACGAGAAAATGCTCTTCCTAGGCAGCTGATCCTCAGGGAGCGGTTGGACAGGGAACCCATCTCTTGCACACAGCCTGAAGGTGGCAGCAGTAACATTTCATACAGTTCACTGATCAATATTTTAACCCTGATGGAAAGGATGGGTACGGTGGGCCTGGAAAGAAGGACATCAAGGACTCTGCCCTTATCCTGCAGCTCCTGCAAGCAGTTAAAAAGCAAGTGGGACTCCCCTTGCTTTGCAAGTCCCTCAACACTCTTTGTAGTATGTCTCCCTTGCTGCCTGGGGCTGCAAGATACTGGGCAAGGTGAGGGCAGTACAAGCAGCAGTGCAAGCTTATAGACCGCCTTACTTCCAGCTAGAGAAAGATTCAGTCCAGAAGAGCAAATAAAAATAGTCCACAGAGGTGACATGTGCATTTGATGCTGTATTCAGACCAGGAGGCAGTGAAAACTCCTGTGGTGATGCTGCACATGACACCAGAGCTGTGATTGATAATACGAAAAGGCCATTTAAATTACATTTATCAGCAGCACCGTAGCCCAGTCTGCAAACCAAGGTTGGGACCTCTTTCCAGCACTGGCTGCTCTCCGAGTGCCGGCAGCACTGACAGCCCTCCCTCACTGCAGAGGGACCTGTGACCTGGTGCTCTGCCCCCCTTCCCCTGTCCCATCACTGGCGCACAGAGGGGATGCACAGCCCAGAACAGCAGTCACATATGAGGTGTGAAAAGCAGGATGCCTTGGATGAGGGGCACCGTGAACACCAGCCAGGTAGGTTTCTCCATGACCCACCACCTCAGCTTACCCTTGCTCCTCAGATGCCCTTATGCCAACATAGTTCAGTAATTTTAAAATTACTGAGTAATTAACACCAGCAGTGAGGAGCCAGAGGTGTAACAAGGGTGAAGGAACAAGGCATGGAGAAAGGAAAGGATCATGTAGCCGTGCTGAAGCTGAAGGCTTCATCCCCTGCACCCTGGTGTCAGCAGGTCACGAGCACAGGGCTCCTCCCGACTGAAGTGCCAAGGCACCAGGAGCCTCCGTGCGCATATCTGGCAAGAGAGTCGCCGCCGGCGACAGCCGAATGTCATTGTCTGCTTCGAAATCAGCAGAATTTAAATCCTATTAAATCAATTTATTAGAGCTTAATTTGCATGAAATTAAATTCGGCCTCTATTCAAGGAGCCGTCACTCCCTTAAATCATCATCACTGAGCATTTTACATGAGCCTAATTAAAAACTCTGCTGGAGCACTGCCCACGTATTCCCCTTTCACCACTCAACCTGTGCTTGCTAGTTAAGAGTCCCACTGCCCTGGGAAACACCTTGTCCAACCCACACACATGCTCTCCCAGTCACAGAGACACCTCCTCTGGCTGTTGGGTGGAGGAAGACGAGAAAATACCACTTTCTACCCCAAAAGTTCATCACTTCCTTACTCGGATGCAGTTGGTTATAGGAGGATGGTCATGCCCATCGAGAAGGAAGAGGAGGTGGACATCTCTGTTACACCCCCTGAGGGTGATCCTGGTCTCTCAGGAACACTCACCTCTTTGATCCTCTGCAGCAGAGGGAGCAGCCAGTCCTTATTCACCTCACAGTGACTGTCCAGAAAGGTCAGGACACCTGCTTTTGCCACATCTGCCCCTCGGATTCGGGACCGGATCAGACCTATTCAGGGACACACCACGTCAGCTGCTGTCCAGATGGCTGGGTAGCACCCCCAGGCTCCTCCAGCATGGTCTCTTGCACTCATGCATTCCCTGGGTTTTGACCTGCCTGAACCTCATCCAGATAAAACACAGCCCAGGTTCATTGCCTCCTTCCTGATGCTGCAAGGTATGCTAACCATTTCCTAAGGTCCTCAAAGCAAATAAATGGCTCCACCAAGAAATATGATTTATGCCATTTATGCCAATCCTTAATTTGCACAATTAATTCTGCTGTCACATTCTGGGGCAAAACATGACTCAAATGCTTTCATGAACCCCTTGACGTATGGAATCTAACACAGAGGTAAGGCAGTGGGGAACGAACCAAGGGAGTTGAGGGTGGGATCACCTCGTGCCAGAACTAAGCTTTTCTTAGACTGTGAACTTTACTCTGCTGTGCCCCTTTCTGTGTCTCAGTGACCCCCAGGTCTCTCACCCACCCTGGGGGCACTTGCTGATCTGCAGCTCAATGGGAACACATTTTCTACTAAGGAAACAGAGTGGGTTTTCACGGTTCTAAAAGCCCACTTGGCTCATCAGGGCCCTGATGGTGAATTTAGAATCCTTCGGAGATGGGAGTGGATTGCTGTATGCATTCGTGAGAGAGAAAAATTAAAAAAGAGGGATGTCATGAAAAGCAGCTACACACCGGATTTCACACTAAGAGCAATGATTTTGCTGAAGAGTCTAAAGGTGCTCTGTTCCTATTTATGCAGGAGTTAAAAAGCTTTTCAACATTCCTCCTGCATGCAGTTGGTGCTCAAGTGAACCGCAGCACAAGAAAGGAGATGGTCTGTTGGCAAACAAGAGGGAATGCAGGTGACTCCAGGAGAGCAGAGCTTCTTTATGAAGGAGAAACAGTGGCAATATGAGGGGACATAGGGACAGACAAAGAGAAATAGAAGGGTTTCAGGGAGCAGTCACACATCAGGTCCATGCAGAAGGTCACCGACTTTCACATTAAAATTCCCTAGAGGAACAGGGTCAAGGAACAGCCTCTGAGCAGGAGGGAGAGGGACAGGAGAACAAAGTCTGGAACAATCCAGCATTTGCCAAGGTCACCTCCTCCAAGACATGTTGTCACTGTATCTCTCTCTACAACTCCTAAGATCTTGTGGGTCGGTGTGTTCTGCACCAACCCCAAACCTCCCGAAATCCCAGCAGCCCCTGAGACACAACTTAAGTGATGTATTAAGTAATGTAAGCCCTGGGTAACCAATGTATTAAGCAAGGTAAGGCTGGCTTCCCACATTCTGACTGATTTATAGAGCACCACTATCTGCGGGTCTATGTGCTTGAGATATGTACATGTGCACCTCCATCACACAGGACAGAAAGGTGAGAAGGAGGTGAGGGTCTGTGGAGACCTCTCTTACTCCTCTGCCAGGAGCAGAGGTATATCTCTTACACCCATGAGATTTGATGCCACCCTGTCACCAGACCTGCAGAGCTGAAACCCTCTGCAGAAGGAAACCACAGTGGATCTCCACTCCTCAGTCTCCTCAAGCCAACACCCACCTGGACTCACACCTTTGATTTGCAGCATGAAAAAACTTAGGGTTTTGTTCTCCTAATACTGCAAAGCAGAACTTGAAAGCACACATGCAGGCTATGGAGAGATGGAAAATGTCTCAAAAGGTTGCCAGCAGCAGCCCAGTAGGACATACAGTCATCCTCCATATAGCCCTTCTTAATCTTTCAAATATAATTAATTATTAAAAAAAAAATCCCACAGAAGCAGCAGGAGCAGATCTCCTCTCTTTCATTAGAGCAAACATCTTTACAAATAAGACCTGGGGCTTTGTTTTGCCTGTTCTAATTTTCTGGCTAATAAGCTATAGCTGAGCCTCACTGGATATCTTAATAGTTCCATCTTTTTCACCAAGAGAGGGGAGATCCATTTCAAATCCCAGCCCTTTATCACATCCCCTTTTATCATGGCCCCACTGCCCCCAGGAGCCACTGACCTCCCCTGCTGGTCACTCCACGGAGGTGTCCCCTGACTCCATCACTCTCACACCTCCCAAAATCTGGACACCCCACCTGGGTTGCGGGCACATAGCTCTTACCTTCTCGCCGTCCGTTCCGCAAGCACTTCACCTTGGGGAGCTGGCCCAACAAGCGGCAGTCATCAGCTTGGGAAACACAAAAGGGAGGACATGTCAACCCTCAGCCCTCATGGTGGCTCTGGCAGCAGAAATGGGGAGTCCTAGGAGAGACTGGGAGTAGAGAAAGGACCCTGTCCTGGACTGGTCGATGACTTGTTAGGGTGATAGCACTGCTGGGTCGGCACACTCTTGCCCCTCAGCTCATGCAGCAAAAATCCCAACTGGCAGAGCAGCAGTTTTCACGAAACTAGTGTAAATTCAGCAGATTGACACTGAGAGCAGCTGAGTTATGCTCTAAAATCAGCACAGAAGAGTTGCGGTTGGGGTCAGAATCTGACTTTTTGCACAGTAATGCAAATTACTATTTTTGGTAGCTGCAAAGCAACACACAAGCTGTTTGATGTGCGTCTGGTTGGCAGGGCAGGAGCTTCCTGTGGTGGCCTGGAGGCTTCAGCGAGGAGAAAGGGATGGTCAAAGAGAGCCATGTGGAGCAGCTAGGGGCTCCTCATGCCATGGGCAGCAGCTCTTTGGGGCAGAAAGGCCTGACAGCCACCTCATCTAAGCTAGGGAGGTCCTGCAATCCCCCACACAGTCGTCACTGCCACCACCCTTGCCCTGGTGCTGCCTGCAGCACCAGCATCCATCTTCACACCTGGATTTCTCCCAGCAAAGTGGAGGATGTCAGAGCAGGGCCAGAGCTGGGTCTGCAGGCAGGTGCACCCATCACAGCCCCCTCTATCTCTGCACCCTCATGTTGTGACCTCCACAACCCCTTCATGCCTCTCACAGCTCTGCCTTTGAGCACTTTCACCTCCTCCAGCAATCTTTGCTGGTGAAGAGACGTCACTGTACCCATACCCGGAACAATTCGGGGGCAGAGCTGGTGTTGCAGTATGTGGGAAAGGGGAGCAGAAGTGGCAGGGCTTGGCTACGGACCTACAATGGAATTCTGCTGGGAATAGTGGGAATTCACATGCAGAAAAACTGCATCCCAGTGAACAACAAGGCCAGTAAGTAGGAAGAGAGAAGTGAGAAATGAGACATAACTGGGCATGAGATAAAAGCACTAATTGTTTGGGGTGGGTTGCAGGGGAACAAACTGACCATGTGTATATAATGTATTATGCAAATACATGCATTTTATGTAAATGAATGCAGAGCAGATGCCAGCAGGCTCAGGCTATCACAGGAAAGAAGATGTCAGAGAGCAGAGAAGTGCTGAGTAGCTGAGAGGCTGCTCTAAGTTGCACAGGAAACATGCTTCCTTTGGTGCCCTGGGATGAGTTTAAACCCAGCCTGTTCGTTCTCTGTGGCTCATGGCATTTGGCATGCTTGTAGGAAAGCAAGTGCTTTGTTTATTTAGCCAAATACCTGGCATTTATTTCCTCCACCCTTCAAAAATCCTGCTCTGCTGTTCTCCAGGGTAGCTCAAGTCCTTGCACTTGCTCCTTCCCCCCATCACAGACTTGCCTTGTCTGCCTGCTCCGTGTGCTAGAGCTACTCCAAAGTTCACTGTAATCACAACTCCTTCCCCTACCTTCAGGAACTTCCCAGGGAGGTGTCAATGCCAAGAAGTGGGTCTCGAGTGAAATCTGTCCCTACTGCTCTCTGAGGCAGTACCTAATTATAACATCCAAGAGCAAAGCCTAGATTCGTGTTTTCAAAAACCTGCCTGGCTTTGTTTACAGGTTTCCTAGTAAACGGCTGCATTTTGCAGCTCCTTCAAACGTAAGTGTCACAGACCACTCAGACAGTTTATCATCCTTTTTCTGCCTGAGACAGGATTTTTGAGCACTTACTCTCAGCACCTGGATCCTCAACTCCTGCATCGCACTGGGCAAGGTCTTTAGCTGGGGTGGTTCCCTGGGAGTCCCCGGGGCTTCAGCTACCTTCTACTGGAGATCAGACCTATCGACTTAACTTGAGTCATGCTATTAACTGAAAGAGCAGCAGGAGGATGTGGGCAGGATGTGTGGTGCACAATGCTATTTATGGTGCATCTCAGAAACGGGAAACCCACGCAGGGAATCCTCATTACAGGGGTGAAAAAAAAAAAAAATCAAGAGTTGCTGACCACCTACATAAATGCATGCAGAACATATAGACAGGTCCAAAGGGCCGGACTGTAATTATCCCCTGCAATTCCAGTGGTATCAATGCAGAATTGCTCCTGGCTGTAGCTGAAAGCCAGATCAGACACCATGGCTGCGGTAGGATACCACCGTGTAAGGACTGGATTCATGTCTACTGGGCATAGAAATGATCTGCCGTGAGCTTTTCTTGTATTGTTTTCATGAAAAGAGATTTGATCATTTGGAATCTGAAATCTCCGCATGGCGATGCAGACCCGGCACAGCAGGGTTTGCTCTCCACAGCTACACAGCTTTGAATTTCCTTCCACTTCAGCAAACTCTCTCCCATCTCTGCGTGCATCCCAGTCTCTCACAGGCTCTTTCAGTTTGGCCTCCTGCTTTTAACACAGAAAGGGTCACTTACGATCATCACTGTAGTCATCCACTAGTATGATTTCATGGACGAGGTGCACTGGGGTGCGGTTCAGCACGCTAAAGAAGGAAGAGAGAAAATCCATGACAGTGCTTGACCAAATTAACAACCCAGCAAACGGAGCAGAAAAGCCCAGGAACTGATCTCTGCCAAAGCACAGAAAACCAGGTTTGGATTTCCAGAAAGGCTATACTAGATAAGGCCCAGAAACCACTCCCCCCACCCCCCAGTAATCTACAGTGCCTGGCTATCAATTCCCTGTAGCCTGATTTAAGAGCCAAGCACTCAGTATTCCTGGGAAATACCTGAGATTCACCCTTATCACCCTTGTGAGCAAAAGCAGAGCACCACGTAAAGCCAGGAAAAACTGGCTTTTCAGCAACGTGCACATTGCACTGAGATTCCTAGCTGGGCTTACAGCAAAGCTGCTGTCACCCCAACACCTCCTCTGGGGCTAATGATACGGTGTCCAGCAACAGCAGGGCCAACAGAGAGAAAATTACCCAGCTCAAACCCATCTTTACACAGCTCACAGCTGCGGCAGGACTCCTGTTTTTATCCACGAGCTGATTGTGTTTGCGAGGCTGCCAAGAGGATAAGAGCAGGGTTGGAGCACACCTAGCTAATGAAAGAGAGAGGCTGGAGGATGTGGTTCACAGCTCCCTCCACGTGGACAGACACCGTGAAACATGGCTGAAAGCTACAATCTTCCCTTAATTATGCCACCAAGGGTTTTTTTAGTATTACTATTATTATTAAAAAGCCTAGACCTGTTCTTTCTCTTTCTCTCACAGCGCAGAGGTTTGTAGAATTACACAAGCTTAAAATCCTGCCCCAGCAAAGGGTCAAGACTGGCTTCTTGAAGCAGAAACCCCATGACATTCCAAAAGTCTCCTAAGTGCTTGGCTTGGGCTTTGATAATGCCAGTTGGGTTGCACAGGCTTTTCCATCATTTATACTTCTTTGTCTTCATCCTTAGCGTGGTTTGTTTTTCACACAGGATTTAAAATCCCCCCAAATTTCAGACCTTCAAAATTCCCACTGGCATAAGAGGGCAGTCACCTGACTAGCTAACAACCTTAAAGCCCCTGATCCCTGCAGATCCTCATTAACAGGTTTTCCCAGTCTCTCAGGCTCCCAAAACTCCAGCCAAAAAAAACCCCACCTGAAAATCTGGAAAAACCACATCCCTGGCCCAGACCCTAGTCAAGAGGGCTACAAAGGGCAGGATCCCCAGGGAACACGGGTGCTTGAGAAACACACTGGCAGAAATGCAAAAGGGTCTTACAGCCTCCCCCCTGGATATCTGAGGACATTCACCAAAGGGCTGCATTTCTCTGATTTAACCTTCTTGACGAAAACCTACAAGACCACTCCACCCAAGGGATGGCCCTTGCCAATTGTCTGCTGCCTGCACTGGTGTACACTCCCCCCACACACACTTCAGGAACTGGAATTACAACCCTCCAGAGAACTGAGTTGGATTTTTTTGGAAGGCATACAGGACTTCCCAAGGCAGATGCTTGAAACAGAATCATAGAATCACAGAATGGTTTGGTTTGGAAGGGACCTCAAAGATCATCTAGTTCCAACCCCACTGTCATGGGAAGGGATGTCTTCCACTAGACCAGAGTACTTGATGCCCATCTAATCCGGTTTTGAACACATCCAGTAAACTGGCATCTACAAATTCTCTGTGCCAGTGCCTCACCACCCTCACAGCAAAGAATTTCTTCCATGTATATAATGGATGCTCCCTGCATGTTGGTTTTGAGTTTTTTTCGCCTCAGAAGAAATCCTGAAAAAAAGGGGGTTTCATAAAAGACTGGAGTGGGTAAGCCTGGCACCTCCCTTGTGGACGTCCTCAAAAATCACTTCCAAGAATGACCTTCCCTGGAAACACAAACACTTCCAGTATCAGGATCTTAGCAAAAACCACTATTTTCCCCCACTTCAGATGCCTTGCATGTTAATGTTGGAATGAGAAGGCAAAGAAAGTTGCTGTCTCCTGTGCAACAGCAGCTGTGGCCATCCTGACATCACCATAGCTTGTACCAAGCAGAGTTAGACAACACCACCTCGCCAACATCCATAGCCCGCATGGAGTACCAGGAAAAAGTGGCTGAGCGCCCCTCCTCCCGCTGGGGCACACGGAACAATTTAGATGTGCTGTTTCCACCTGTCAAGTGTTTTTTAATTATTATTATTAATAGGTTTGTTATTTTTTAAAAATCCCCACACGCGGGAGCTGAGTTCAGCAAATTACCGCAGCCGAGCGTCAGTAGAGAGAGACAGGAGAGCAATATCACGCTCAGTGGAATATTTAACAAGCGCTGATTGCCTGGAAACCTAACTCGGTGAAACCTGCAGGAAAGAAGCAGGCTTGTAAAAAAGCCAGCAAAATAAATAAATAACCCATGGAGAGCGGGAGGGGAGGAGACAGCGGGCAACTCGAACGTTCAAACTCTGCTTCTGCCTAGTCTCCCCTACGGATTCGGCTGCCAGTAAGTGCAATGCAGGGCTTAACTCTACAGAAAGGCAGACACAAAGGGGCTGAGTCTTGCTTTTGCCGGTACCAGCCAGAATAACTGAACCAAAACTGCGGCACTAGGCTGTGTAGGCTCAGGCCTGGGCTCTAATTTGGTACTTAGTGCCTTTGGAGGAATTTCCCCCAAGGTAGCTCCTACATAAGAAAATCCAGCATGAGAATTCCCACGGTGCTGGGCTGGGAAGATGTGCAGCCCCACCTCTGCTCTGCTGCTCCTTCTGTTCCCAGGTTAAGGAACTTGCTGTCGACTCTGTGCCTGGACGTGCCACACTGTAGGTCATGGAACATGTCCCCTGAATGCCGGCAATGGCCATCTCTGGGACGCAGAGGGTTGACCAGAACGGGAGGGAAAATTTAGCCAGCAAGCTGCCTTCCAAGGGAAGGACATCTCCAAGGACTGCTCTGGCTCCATAAACCCTCATCCTTCCATGGGGTTAATGACAGACACCAGTGTGGGTGACACAGCATCCCCTCACCATGTATCATCACAGCCCTCTCCCATCAAATCTCTTGTGGGACTCCCTTATCACATGACACTTTTCCAAAACTCCAGTGAAACAACTCACCCTGGCGAGGGTGGTCCAAAGGCTGGCTCTAAGGGGACCTGATGTCCACCGATTTCAGCACGCTTTGAGCTCCTTATTGCCCTTATAAGTCTGTGCACAGACCCCAGCAAGCTGCTGCTAAGCTAAAGGCTCCCTGATGCGGGCATAAAGAGATCCAAAGGCTGCAACACCACAACCATAGCCCACTTCCCAACTCAGCCAAGAGCAAGCACGCTGGCTTTCCAGCAGAGCCACATCCACATCTCCAACACACTTTCTGCCTGTGCTCTATTAATCACACCATAATGCACATGACGTTGGAAACACAGAAGACTATAAACACCCCTCCTGCAGCACTCCTTTGGGAGGATGGGAAACAGAGACACCAAATCCTGAACATTTTCAACGTTATGGGAATTCTTTTTTCCAGACAGACTATAAAAGCATTTCTAAAAATTCAAAGCCGGCTTTTCTGTTACTTTTGCCTCTGCTTAGCTTTGATTTTTTTTTAATACTTTCTTTTCTTTATGTCTGTGCATGGCTTTTTCCCCCCTTTTATATGGGTAAAATCAGAAGACAATATTGTAGTGCTTTGAAGTCCCTCTGTTATTTATAGATTTCTTTCCCTGAAATCAAACATAGGTAGGTATATACTGCATTGATGGGCACATTTTAACAAATGAAACAGCTTTTATATTCTGTTGAGACAGAGATCACAACATTTTCTCACTTAAATTGCCACAAGTCCTGTTACCATCAAAATGAAAACTCACGCCTCTAGTCCAGAAAGTGCTTACATTTACTCAATCCATTAAGACCAAATTCACTGCTGAATTATCTTGAAAAGTCAATGCTGAAATTTTCTTTGTTTCAATGGATTTAGCAGACCTTATGCAGATGTAGCCATGGAGAATTTCACCTTAAATTTTCATCCTTAAGGTCCTTCTTCCATCCTCCTCAACAATTTGTTGGGATCCCTTTCCATCTACCTGGAGGTAAGTACTGGATCCAGCAATTTCACCTCCAAATAAATACCAGTGCAAAAGTCACCCTGACATATAAGACATGGAAAATGTTTGTGTGGAGGAGTTCAGACCTTCTGACCAAAAGTCAGTATATTTTTAGTCACCACCCAGAATACCACTTGCTTTGGAGAGATGATTGTGGACATCGACCCTCAGGAACGCATGAACCCATTAATTCTCTCCATGGCAACATATTGGGACTTATTGGGGGAAAAAACCCCCACCTTTGGGAGCATAATAAAGTGTGCAAAGGGCTAAGGGTCACAATTATCGAAACCAGACAACGAGTGAGGAGAGAAAATGCCCGCCAAAATGAGCTGCTTCAACAACCCCAAATGGCTAATTATGTAGGAAGAGAGACATCACACCAAGAATAACCATAATGAGCTTTGATTACACTGCGGCTTTCGCATTTTATTCTTTCAAATACCCACCAAGCTCTTTGAAATTCAAGGGTTCTCTTATGTTAACATCAAAAGGTAAAAGCGCATGGAGGGCTGTGTACTCAGTCACCACGAGAGATGATTAGCAAATTAAGGAAAAAAAAAAAAAAAGCCCAGGGTTTAAGCAAAAAGCAGGGAAAAAAAAAAGAAATGAAAAAATAGTCAGCACAAAGTGCTAATTATACAGTGTCTGCGCAACACCTGGCTTGTTTTTGCTTCTCTAATCAGGCTCATTTCAGTTATGGCACAGACTCTATATGGTGCCAACACCACCGAAGCGAGGAGGTACGCGGCTTTGTCACCTCCCTGTCTCGGATGTGTCTGGATGCAGACAAGTTAGTGGCATGAGGGGAAGGTGTGAGGTGCTGGCTGTCCAGGACATCACTTCTCTTACTTATAAGCACTAGAAAATGAAAGGCATGATATTCTCCCTGCTAATTAATGACCTAAATATTTGATGCGGTATTCACAGCACTCCCATCAGGACTTTTGCCAAAGGATGTGTTTTGGTTTGTCAGCCAGAGGTAAATAATTAAAGTTTCCTTATTCCTCCTCTAAGTTCCCCAGCTGCAAGTTTGAAGAATAAATAAATAAAAACCACTCAGCAGCAGAGTAAACGGGACTGTCTCACTCTCTGCCCGGCAGGTCACCCACACAACAGGATTAAGATTCCCTTGCTAAATGCAGGGTAGCATAGGATGGAAAGACAGGAACAAAGAAATTGCTTGTTTTGTTTTGTTTTAATTTTAAATGCCTCTGCATTGCTTATTTTCTCCCTTGCTGCTTCCTTCCCACGTTGGGTTTACTTACATGGTCCCATTCCTGCACTGTTGGAGACTCTCACCATCTTTAAGGCACTGAGCCTTGGAGCTTGAAATACATGAAGCCGAACCACAGAGGATTAAGGAACTTGTTCAAGGTCATTCGAAAAACGAGTGGTTGAAACAACCCAATGGTACTTTCTCCCATTTGCACAGTTTAAAAAAATATTAAAAAATCTCAAGAGCTGCTTTGCTATTCACCATCTCCTCCTTTCTGGCCTCTTCTCCCCTTGTCTATTTGCCTTTCTCATGACAGCCATCCACTACTACCTGGGCAGTTGTACGCATTAGTCGCATAGTTGCACCACATGCATTTATGAATGCTGACTACATCATTTGCAGAGATTTGGACAGTCGATTCACTTGGCCTTTTCCTCCCTCCCCCCCCCTTTACTTCCAGCTGGCAAATGGTCAAAGATCATGAAACTTTTAAATGAATTCATTATTCAACACAGTCCACTAGCTTTTCCCAATAGCTCTGACAACGCAAAATGTTCATAAACGAACCGTCCCAAACACTCACAACGTGACTTGCGTATGGGGTGGCTGTGGAGGCCACGTGTTGCTGCTTCTGCTTCACAGGTCAGAGCACTCACATCCCTACCGAGGGCCACATGAAACACGTTGAGCCTGCCACACAGCTCAGCCTCAGCACTCAGGAAACATTAAAGCTCTCATGCACGCAGGAAAATCACGGGAATAGCAAAATCCTTCCTGCTCATCGCATACACAGTCTCTTCTGCAAGAGGCCATTTCCTCCCCTGAGAGATGGTGCCTTTACCAGCATTTCCCTCTGCCACTCCTCTGTGTTTACATGGGGTCCCGCAGGAAGTGCCCCCTTCGCAGGGATGGTGCCTGCACATGCCAAGCAATGTCCCTTTGCCCTGCTTCTTGCTCCTGCTATGGCAATCACCTGAAAACACTGTTTCTGCCACAAGGCTGGAAAATCCAGCCTGGAACTCAGGAAACCAGGTTTGCAATTCCAAATCTTCCACCAGCCACAGACAGATCTGTTTCTCAGTCTGTCCACCTGGGTTATCCCAAGAGTGCACCATGGAGATGTACTAGGGAGAACAGGGCAGAACAAGTGGCCAATTTAGTCGCCACTACAATCAAAGCACTTGGCCACAGATTGCCCAAAAGGCACAAAGCGCTGTTGGGAGCACAGAGTTTGCTTTGAATGGCCATGGAAAATGATCCATGTTGTTACAGCCACTGTGGGATGGACTTATCTGGAAGTTCTAATTAAACTAACTATTTGCTGAGCAAAAGGGAAAAAACCCAGAAGGCACAGCAAATTAACCTATAGAGGCTAAAGAGGCAGATGTGCTCTCAGCTGGGTCCAAAAAGAGGCAGGGAGGTGGCAATACGTGCACAATCACCACCAGAGAGGAGCAGAACTTGCCACCAAGGGCTGGTATTCCTAGCGTTGGTTGGATCAAAGCAAGCCCCTGTGCCCTGCATCCAGGAGGAAAACAGTAAACCCTGATGCCAAGAGGCCACCTCCAAACCATGGGGACCAGAAAAAGGAGGGTCAGGTCAGGATCTCAGCCCAGGGGGAAGAAGAGAAGACCTGGGACCCAAGGCTGTCATCTCAGTTCCTCACTGCCCAGGCTTGCCTCTGTGGTGCAGCTCAGTGGAAATCAGGAGATCAGCCTAAGAGGAGGGTTCAGAAGGGGCCCCAGAATTTGGGAAAAACTCTCCAAACAAACAGGAGTGCTGGAATTGCCAGGGCACATAAGCAAGAAGGAGCAGTGCACATGGGCAAAACTGTGGTAGAAATCACACCCAGCCAGATAAGGAATACAGTAAAGCCAACTAATCAAGTCGAGCAAAGAAAATAAGAGGAACAAGGGAAAAAAAGTCTTTTTATAGCTGGAAATTACAAACTTCAGAAGACAATAACCTAGAAGAAGGAGAAATTCAATCTATTTGTATTTCTAACCTTGCCATTACTGCAATGAACAGTCCTCTAATGAAGCCAGATATGGGGGATCCTGGTATAAGAGCTGTATGATGTGTCTAACATTTTTCATGTGACAACATTACTCATGATTGTACCTGGCAGGACAGTCAAGTGCTGAGTTATGAGGAGAAATGAGATTAAAGTCCATCCCTGCACTTAAAGCTTCCTATATCTCAGTGGGGGCCAGAGGACTGCACCTGCCACCTCTGTTACAACTGGTTTTGGAGAATGGCAAATTTATACAAGGCACTATAAAGACAAAAGAAAAGGTTCAAGATCAAGGAGGTGGTACAGAGCTCCAAGCGTCAGTATCACCCAAAGTCCACACATCCTAGAGAGAGAAAGCAGTGACAGATTATTAAATGTGAAGGAAGGAGATGGGATTGGGCATGAAACCATAAAGCAAAACAGGAATTCAATTTCAGGACTGTCAAACTCACTTGTGGCCCTGGGTGTGCTCACCTGAGGAAGGATGCTGTTTTCAGAGAAAAGCTCAGCAAAGATGTGACAGTGAACAGGGAACAGCTGAAGCCTCCCTGTAACCAGCAACCCCAGTCTGACCAGTACCAATGACGGCAAGGGGTCCCTGGGGATGCCAGGGTTTAAAAGACAAGACTTTCAGCAGGGCACAAACCTTTACAAGGTGGGCATGAGACGCATCTGCAACACACTATTGACACAGATCAGAGCACACCCAAGCTTGCTACAGAAGAACCCACCAGCCTAGATCTGGAGACAGACCCCTTGAAGGTGTGCTGGGCACACCTCACCAGCTCTTCCCACAAGAGCACTTGCAGATTCAAGGCACATACTGGGATTAAACACTGATTTCAAAAACCTGCAGTGAAAATGAAGCCTTTAGTCTATTCACTACAGCAAAACACAGCCAAGAACAAACTGACAAATGAAGGAATGGCCACATGCCCAGAGTGCTCCACCATGCACCCGCAGGAGTACAGAAACCGTCTTTGAAAATCTAGTCTGCGTGTGTGCCATTAGGGCTTCTCAATTAGCAAGCCTTTCTGGCACTCAATGGGTCACTGGAGAAGCTCAAACAGCACTACCAGAGCAAATATCTGTAGAATGATAGCTGTCCCTAGAGGACTGGAAGAAAACACAGCTGAGCTCTGATACCCAGCTGGATATAAAAAGCTCTTATCCCAGACTCTGTCTAATCTGCTAATGCTCCCCCAAGAGTTTCCCGTGCTAGACCCTGCAAAGGGAGCACAGCTCCTTACTTTCCTAAGCATCCCACTGTAAAAGCTACTTCTCTAAGACCAGCTTTCACTCTAATTTCTCCCAGACATCATTTGGGACTGCAGCTAGTCCCGTTGCTGCCAGTGAGTGCAAACAGATTCTGCCTTTATTCGTGAAAACCTCTAGCTCACTCACCATTTTTTAAGAGATCACCAGAGCTCTTACCTCCGAATTGTCCTTAGCAGGGTTGACCTGGCCTCGTTGTGAGAGGTGATGATGACACTGGTTGGTGGGAGGTCCTGGCCATAGTGCAGAGTTGTACACCTGGGGAAGGAGAAAGAAGAAAAGGCCATTCAGGTACTGGAATTCAAAGTGGCAGCTCATATAATGTACACATGCAGCAGAGACCATCAGTAAATGGTCCTCCAGCCACTATTACAAATAAATAAATAAGAGTTTTTCTGTCTGAATCCAGAAAATGCAAAGTAAGTCACTGAGGATTAAAGCGGCAAAGGACTTAACTGTCATTAATAGGAAGGGATGAGAACAGAAGTGCCTAGTGGTCAGCCCTTTCCTCAAACCAGTGCTTCCCAACTAGCACTCTCACACCCACCCAGCTGGTAGCACCAACAGTGGTAAGAGCACCCTTGCAGCTCCAGCTCCAAGCCACCTCACTCCCAACCTCCCAAGGCAGCAATTTCCACCAGCTGGTTGCAAGGTAAGCCACGTCCTGTTTCTAAACTGATTGTTTCTTTATTCATTCTGCCTTAATGGCATAACCAAACCACAGGGAAGATTGGGATTTAAAACTTTCCAAAGCCACAACTGTGACCACAGCCCCTGCTGCCTCCTTCCCAGGAGGAAATGTCACAGACTCTGTAATTACTTTGACCTTTAGCTGATTACATTTGTGGCTTTTATAGACCAACACCAATATATTCCTTGCTCAAAAAATCTGGATACACCTCTTACATCTATGATGCTCTTTGCAGGTCCCTATCAGTCCCTGTGATGACACAACAGCAGCAAGAACCCATGCCCAGCCTGAGGAGCTCTCCATCACAGCCATTATGTCCCTTCCCATCCACATGCCAATCACCTGCTGCTGCATCACTGCCCAGGTGCTACCATTACTATCCTCAAATGAAGCAGAAAAAAGGACTGAGGAAACAACCATTAGTTTGCTCCCACCAAGATGTGGAGCATAGTATCTGCAGGGGGAAGTAAAAACAGATGGAAAAATTAAGCTGGGGATGGAGAGGAGAAAGCAGGTAAGAGTAGCCAGATATTGCTGGTTTATGATATTGAACATGGCATGTTGCACGTGTGAAGTGCCAAAATCCTTGAGATATTATTTTTGATGAGATTTTCCATCTTTTAATTTTGAAATTGCATTTCCAATTACTTACAAAGTGAACTAAATTTAAGGAGCAAAGAGTGCACAACAGGTGAAACAATTCCAAAGATAAGAAAAAAATGGTATCTTGATTGGGATAAAATATTTCCAAGATCACACTAAATCGCTGCTTTTTCTCCTTATTTCACTCAAAACCTTTTCCAAATCCTGCTTCAACCCGACAAAAACCAGTTTTCTCATTCTTTTAGCCAGAAATTCACAATCAAGCCAATTCTAATTCTAGGTACATCCCCCAAAGGATGCCAAAGTTGCACAGCTATTCCATATGCAGGAGAAAGTTCAGTAACATTGCCCCGTGCGACAACACCCTCATTCATCAAAATTACATCTCAGGGATGCTGAAAACAGAGCGTTTCTGAATTATGAAACAGCACCAGGTCATGCCCTGAGCTGTTCCTCTGGGTCACTGCAGCCCCATGCGTTATCCAGTAACCAGCTCCAGCTGAGCCTTCCCAAACTGATCTGATGAGAACGAAGAGGCTGTTCAGCTCCTGTTTTGCCATGCTCAGGCTCAGCTCTCGCTTGCTTTGTAGAGCTCCAGGGACAGACTATGGCAACTGCTTCTCCCTGTGCTATTTATACATCATTCCCAGATGCGTGTCCTTCCACCCACTTTCAGCGGGGTTCTGTGGAGCAAACAAGGGAAGCTATTTCTGGAAAAGAATGAAAGAGGGTGGAAAACATAAAGTCATCAATACTTTACTTATGTTATTACAACAGCTAAGGAGCTAATAAATAAAGCAGCAGTGTGTGCGTGCTGTACCACCCACCGGTGGGAGTGCTGGGAATATTGTACCCTGGCTGAGCCCTCCAGCAGCCCAACGAAGGCTCCTCATGTGCAACAACTTGCCTTTACAGCTCCAGATGTCTGTGCACCAGATTGGCCTCACTAGACAGTGTGCATCTGGGAAAGGCTGAAATGTCTCATATGAGCACCTCCAGAGCTTGGTTGCTGGTACTGCAACCCACCCCTGGCTTCTGTTTAACGAGACTCGTTGCATCCCAAAGAAGGGACCAATGACTGCGCTGCTGCTGCGGAGCAGGCAGGGACCTGGCAGCACCCCCTGCCTCACTTTGTCTCTGTGACCAGTACTACACCACAGCTGGGACTTGCCTCTCCAAAAACCAGCCCAAAAAGTGTTAGGCTGAGCTGCTGCATCTGCCAGCCCCCCTCCTCCACGGTTCCTATGTGGCCCTGACTCTGCCCTTGCCCGATATTTTACCCCTGGGCTATTCTTTCAGGAGCCCTCCAAAAGTTTCCTCCAGTTGGTCTCTTTTTTTTTTTCCTTCCTCCCCCAGTGTAACTGCAGCAAAACATCCTGGCTCCCCAGAAGGCAGATTCAGTTTAAGTTGTTGACTACAAGTGTTTTTTTGGCACTTACTTGGGTAATAAAAACCACAGCTTGGAAAAGCATTAAATCCAGCATGTCCAGAATTATTTTGTGTGACAATTACATCTGGGGTAATTTCAATTTAATACCTCACTGCAAGTGAAAATTGCAGCATGCAGCCTAAAATTGCTGTAATAATGAAAATAAACCTGCTAAGAGCTGCCTGTGCTACCTCAGGCTGTCACTGGATAAACGTTTTGTGCTGCTTATGGTATTTCATAGGTCACCTAATTGCCAACAAAAAAAGAAAAAACAAACAAAAACAAAACCAACCAAAATCCAAGAACAATAACAACAACAAATAAAAAAGGGGGGGAAAAACGAACAAAAAATACAAACCAGAAACAACACCCAAAACATTTTCAGGAAACCAATGAAAGTTTGGTTTGGTTTGTTTTAAATTGTAAAAAAAGAAAAAAAAAAAAAAAGAGGAAGGTAAAAAAAGAGTAATAACTGCACTACCTACATTTGTAGTGTGTTGAAACTCTCTGGCCAAAGTCATTTAAAGTTTGATGCTTTGAAACCTTGCAGCAGGACTGGGGAGCAATCCTTGCACAGCAAGTGCTAGCAGGAGTGCTGCCAGGCTGAAATGCCTGCAATGTGCGCTGCTCCACCAGCTCCTAACATCTGGGGGACTGAAAGGAGACAGAAGCCAGGCTGGCCTGCCCTAAACACCCCAGAGAGAGCACCCAGATGGAGAAACAATTCTTATTTCCTCCTGCAAACCCAGAAGTCAAAGTTTCATTTTATGGAAGTTTCATTTTTCTGTTTTAAGGTTTTTTTCCCCATTAAAAACTGAAATAATTTCAGAACTAAAAAGTTATGAAAAGGGTATTCTGGATGAAAACACCTTAGGGATCACCCTTGGAAAATCTCAGTCTGAACTTGTTATACTTCTTTCAGGGGGCACAGAGCAGCACATCTCATCTCCATGTTCCCAATATGCCATTAACAGCTCAGGAATAAATTTACGGAGCACTTGTTTGTGGGGACAGGAAGCAGACAGCCAGAGCCCTGCACTCATCGCAGGAATTGTATGAAGTCCCAAACTTTGGACACTCCAGAATTCCTCACAGGCCTCCGAAGTTCCTCACTCAGGATTTTTTCTTGAGTTTCTTTGACCCTTGTGCTCCTGGTGAACAGTGTGGTATCACAGATATATGGCCTATGCACACAGCTGCCCCTGCATCCCTAGAGATCCTCCTGCTGGGGCAACACACATGCTCATTCCCAAGGAGTTTCAACCCATTTAACATTTGAAATGGCAAACTTAAGTCATAGTGCCCCCCACCAAACCAAGGCCCACCTTGCAAACACAGCTAAACAGCATAATGGTAAAGACTAACAGCGTGAACGGAGATGGACCCTGTTCTGCAACCCCTCCTGGTCTTCCACAGGCTCATCCAGAGCGTTTTCTCCTTGACACCTGACATCCCATGCCCACAGCGCTGTGACACGTCTCTCAAATCCCACCTCTTACATTCACCCCCTCCAGTGCCTCATTAACTTCCTTCAAGAAATCAAGAAATAATTATCATCATCCCACTACCCTAGACTCCCCTGCCAGACTTCTGCTCATTCTTCTCTTCTACTTCAGTGGCCATCACCTGCCAACAACTCTGCTTTGAATTTTTTATGTTTTTCATGAAGTCCAAACTCTCCCTTCAGCAACAGCTCACCACTTCCAAAGCACTCTCTGCATATTTATTTCAAACAGCCAGCTGCATCAGACAGAGCTACACCATTTTTCAACTCCTGCCCGGCCCCTCTCTTCTCCCTGGAAACACAGAGGAGAGTAGCCTCATTACTACATGTCCGAACCAAGGGTAGTTGGGTTTTTCTGCACACTAAGCACTCGCAGCGACCCAGAGGACAGGGACATGCCATCACAAACATCATGGGTTCACACCACCCCAATGGACGAACTACTTTGGGCTTCAGATGACTTTCCTCAAGTGTGACTAGCTCTCCAAACTTGATGGCTCTCCTGAGTGAAGACATGTGCAAGAGTCACGTCACAGCAGCGCAGCTGCGTGTTAGACTTGGACGCTCCACCAGAAGCAGAGAAGAACTTTGTGGAGAAAGGGGAAAAGTGTAAAAAGTCCTTTTAGCTCACAGAAAAAGTGATATAAATTACACAAATCACAAAGTAAGAGTTAATACTAGTACCAAAGCTCTTTGCTCACAGCCATGCTGAAAGGAGGGCTCTTGCCAGCCTGGTCCTCTGAAGGGACTCAGCCAGTCAGGACTAGAGCAAGCCTGGCCTTGGCCTGGACCAAGTTATTCCTGCCTGGGAGAAGACTACACAGCTTTGCTCAGGCTACACACCATCCAGTTAATGACTGCCTTCCAGGGACACTGGTGTCACCCCACACCCAGCTGGAGAGACAGAGTGGCAGGGAAAGTGGAGGAGAAAGATCAGAGATGCTGAAAACACATCTGTACATTACCAAAGGGACAGCAGCCAATCCACTGGGTGGTGAAATGGATGGTAGTTCAGGAAAGAAAAATGAGGACAGCTTTCTTTAATAATTTTTCTTTCTTATCACAAAAACCAGATCAGCCTTCTCTGGTTTGAACTCCTTCACTTAAATACTACAGTCATACATCCTTGGTGTAGTCACACCAATTCCTTCCACCAGGACCCCAGAGGAAACTGAAGCAAGTCTTGACAAGTGCCTCAAAGGCAAATGAAAATTACTGCCCCAGGGAGCAAGGAAGCCACCCACCACAGGCAAGTAAACAGTCGCCAGCGGGAAGGAAAGGACTAGAGCCCCAGCTGCCCTGCCTTGGCCAGTAGCAAACATACCCAGGTTCTGCACACCTGTAGGGATGGCAGGACATGCAGGCACTTTGGTCATACCTCTGAGGGTGGCATAACCCCATCCAGTGCAAAACCACTGTGCCTGAACCTTTTGAGCTGAAACAAAATTCATAAAATCATAAAATGTTTTGGGTTGGAAGGTACCTTAAAGACCACCTAGTTCCAACACCCTGCCCATGGGCAGGTACTCCTTGCACTAGACCAGGTTGCTCTAAGCCCCATCCAATGCTTGAACACTTACAGGGAGGGGGCATCCACAACGTCTCTGGGCAACCTGTGGCAGTGCCTCACCACTCTCACAGTAAAGAATTTCTCCCTATTAACTGATCCATTTTTTCCATGAAAATACCCTAAAAATAGGGACCCTGGACATAGCTATATATAAAGCTATATAGCAATGTATGTGCCAACTCGTATGGAAGCTAATAAGTTCGTAGAGCTAACTGCTGGACACCTCCACGCACCGCCTCACTTGACCTCTGGGTAACACAGTCTCTGGCATTTTTCCCAGTTATTTCTGCATTTCTCAGTTATCCATGCATTAAGCCCAGTGACTTGTGTCTCACTGCAGAGCACCTTTCAAAAAATCATTACCTCATGACCTCCACAGATGGAAAATCCAAGGAGCGCTGTTCATGTTACAGTCAATGCATCAGTCTCACACAGCAGTATAAATGGGATATGACAATTCAGTATTTGCATGACCGGAGCACACAGAGGGGTCAGTGATCTTCTTTATGGTTTTCACCTCAATCAACACCCTTGGTTCTTCTTGGCTCTCCCTAAGCCATCCTTCCTGCATGCTGCCTCAAAATACTTTTTCACTCAGCTTTTACAGACCTTCAGAATCCTACCTTGTC
The DNA here is from genome assembly GCA_035584735.1 of Pseudotriccus pelzelni. Lineage (NCBI taxonomy): Eukaryota > Metazoa > Chordata > Aves > Passeriformes > Tyrannidae > Pseudotriccus > Pseudotriccus pelzelni. Next base: position 8,702,217 of record JAWMRA010000113.1, on the reverse strand, counting down.
TTCCCAAGACATGGCCCCCTCCTTCTCTGGGTATGTTTTGCCCCTCCTCAGTCATGATGAGGCTGCCAAACAGAGGCCTGAGCATGGGCTACCTCGCTGCCCGTCTCCAGCACTGCAGCACCCAGGGCTTTGCCAGGGCACAGCTGCCAGCAGTGAACCAGCTGCTGGCACATCCCGCACCTGCAGCTGGGTCTGGGACAAAGATCTACCGAGGGAGCTCTGGGGTTCCACCCAAAACGCCAGGAGCTTTGACGCTGACCACTCCAGCAGGACACATCACAGTTTGAGCATGAACGTTGCTGCTCAGAGCACGCGTGAGACCTTTCTAGCGTGATAGGAAAAGCAGAGGCTGCAGGACTTGCCACCAACTACAGACCTTCTTGTGTCTATCCTGGCCTTGCAGGTCCACCTCAGGCTGGCCATGACTGTTGGCAGGTTGGTGCTACTGAAACACCAAAAGACCTAGAGCAAAGAGAGGCAGAGGCTGAAAAAAACAGCTGGAAGGCAGAACAGTCCGGAAAACAGTCGTGCCAACAGGAAAGAAGAAGGGATGAGGAGTCAGATGTCAGCTGGCAGCGCCATGTGATTGCAGGGAGTGCCAGCTCAGGTTTGGCTTGCCAAAGTGAAAAAATATCCTTGAGAAAGGTCAGCAGGATTTCTCTATGCTGGACTGGCATGTGCCTCAGGTTTGCATTCCCAAAAAGGGACTGAAAAATCCCTAGGGTAGCATGCAACAGGGGCTGCTGGGCCTGGGAGAAACAGGGGTGATCCAAAGAGAGGAATCCCTGGTTGAGCAGAGGACTCGAGGGTCTACAAGGGCTTGAGCAACAGTGGGAAGGCACATCTGCAACAAAAATTCAATGGTGTTTAGCCTCAGAGCTAACAAGGAGTTATTTAGCAGGCTCTAACTAGATGCAATTGGATAAAACTGTAAGGAAGACCATCAGGAAAAAACTGCCAGGGCAGTGAACCAGTTCTGGCTGTAAATTAGACTCCCAGAGGAACCTGTCCAAGTCGCCACCTCTCCCCTCCCCAGCACATGCTACCGCAAAAATACCAGAAAATGCACAAAAGGAGAGAGCCCTCCTGAGGGCAGGAGACGAGGCAGCCGCTTCCCTGCAGCCTCCTTGTTCTTCTGAAGTCTGTGTGCTACCATGGGCGTGATGGTCGCAGCCTGAAGGCGAGCAGCTCCAAGCCCTGGCAGGGGAGCACCACGCACTCTGCCCACCGGGACTGGGTCCCGCAAATTGGCTGAACTCAGCCGTGGGTTGACCAAGAAGGACACTTTTCTATACAGCTTCTGCAGCTTGAAATAGTGCTATATTTGGCTACTGTACAATTAGTATTTCCTCTAACTCGCTGCCTCTTTCGGTTCTCTTTCTTTCTTTTCCCTGCAAGATAGATATCTAAAAAATTAATCAAACAGCTAAATTTGAAGTAAGGGGGAAATGCAAGAAGGCAAAAATAACCTTCTGTGAACATGATGTGCTGCTGCCTGTGAACCTCAAAACTGATGAGACGTTTGCATTTATAATTTATTAAAAATTTGCTGGATTTTTGTCTTTGGAAAAGGGGAGGGGGGGTAAAAAAGAGAATCTATTAAATGAGAAAGAAAGAATAGCACGGCTGCATTTAAAAACAAGTTAAACCAGAACGTCTGTCTTGATTTTCAAAGCAGCTCATGAATAATTCAGACTTCTAAGGCCCTCCACACAGACTCAGGGTCTGTCTTACTTCTTGACTCCCTCCACTCTTCCTTCCTCAGAACCGATGCAAAATGAAAAATGGAGCCAACAAATGCGAAAAGAAGAAAACAAAATGAAAATAAAAGAACCTTCTTTATTTTCAGTAGAATTTTAATCTGTGGCCAAATTTCTGATACCAGTTTTACTGGAATACCAGAGCTGATGGCAAAGGTTTTCACCTGGTAAAAGTAAAAACAACATCTGGCACCTTGTACCCTCCTGGAAACCCACCAATCCATTATTAAAGTTCTTTAGAAGCCAGGACAGCCTGCAACTACATTTCTTCAATATAAAGATTCCTTAGGGAGGATGCTTTCTGACCAGAGCTTCCTAGCACCATGTGGCAAATTAAAGCAGAGAAAGTCCCCATCCTCACAACATCTCCTTAGACTCAGCTGGAGAAGCACAAACCCAGCTCTGTGCTGAGATAGCTCAAAGACACTTAAAAAATGTAGGGAGCTGAAGTGCTTATAGCAAAAATCCACACAAATAGCCCCAAAACAGTGCCTATGATGGCCCTTTTTCTGCAGTTGATGAAGTAGGGACTTTAAGGCACTGGATAGCTGAAAAAAACAAATGAGAGTTTGATGGAGGAAACTGTCTCATGGCCTTAATTATCAACAGGAGCGAGCCTCGGAGAATTAGTTCCATTATTTACTAATACTTGACTTTGATTTCAGCCTACACAAACATATTGGGTCAATAGAAATACTGAGACAAGCAGGGAAGTTAAACAAACAACTTCATTCTGTCAGAACTACTTGGAGCAAGTTATCAAAGTAATCGATGGCACGTAATAACCATAAGACAAGCGGTCAATACGTTATAGCAGTCTAAGGCAGGGGATGGTTTTAGCAGGGAGTGATCCACGGCACCCCAGGAGTGCCAAAGCCCTTGGTGATGAAGTGACGAAATCATCAGTGGGCCCTGGTGTGGTTCGTGTGGGTGCAGTATCACTCTCTGCAAAGGGCACCACGACAAGCAAGGTTTTCTCTTCCCTATAAAAACCCCAGAGTTTAAAAAGGACATCCCATGCTTCCATGGATTGACTGGTGTTGGCCCAGCCACCCCAGGGGCTGTGGTCAATCCTGGCCTATCAGAGGCCCCCATCCCTCTCTCCGCTGGGAAGAAGCCCCTCTCCCTGGTGCAGTGACTGGCACAGTGACACCTCATCCTCCCACCAGCGGTTCCTGCATCCGCCAACACACATTGCAGCATCACTTCCACTCCAGCACATCGTTTGTTCCCGAGGAGCCCAATGTGTACTTTTCATCTGATACTCAAAATCACTTGCTTTTAAATACAGCTTGTCACTTTTAGATGACTAGAGTGTCAAAAACATTTGAGATCTAAATGAAATTTTTCCCTTTTCAGGATGAGAAAAACAGATTCCTTCAGCTTTAAGTTTTCCCATCTTTTTACTTTTAGATTCACCAAAAGCTTTGCTTCTGGTTTATCTTGAAATTGCTACCTCCTGGCTTTTCTTTTTCTTAAATAACCAAAGAAACATGGTTACTCACTCAGCTCTACTGAGCCCTGTCTACCCACATAGCCGCCAAATTCAGGCTCCGGAGGTGTGGCACTGACAATATGGACATAAGTCAGGTGTGGGGAGTGGAGTGCATCCCACCACCCACTCTGTCTCAATTTCCAGCTTCAGACTCTTGAACACAAGCAGCGCTGCCCATACCCAGGCATTGCTCACCTTGAAATGGAGCAGCTCGTCCTCAGGATGCAGTGACTGGCAGGTCACTGTCTTTTATTAAATTCCCAACTCTCCCCCCTCCGCGTCCCCCATCGTGACAGGGACACGCGGTAAGATCATTGCTCCACAGACAGATATCTCCGGAACGGGCTTTTATCTCCGGGTGAATGTGTCACAAAACTGGAGCTAATTAACTGCGGCTCTGTTTTTGAAAAAGGTTAATATTTTATCACATGTCTTCTGTCTTGAGGAATAATTAGCCCTGGCAGTACTAGCTCTGCTATTTCCCAAGGGACTGAGCAAGAGACTAGAGGCTGGAGAGAGACACGTGGTATTGATGGATAGGCAGGGGCTCAACTCTGGGCTAACACTACATCTAACCAGCGGTCACCTCTCAACACAGACCAACCTGCCACAGAATATTAACAGAGGCAAAATCCTGTTCCTGTACGTATTCTGCTTGTCCATTCCATGCCCTCAGGTGGAGGGGATACTTCAAACCAAGGCACTGCAGCTCAGCCATGAGTTTCACAGCACTGACACTGGAGCACCAGTCCAAGTCCCTTCTCCCCAGGCACCGCCGCCAGCGCCAGCTCTGAGGCAGTCTCTTCCCTTGTTGCTCCAGCACCACAGTCTGCATAACAAAAGGGAAAACCCAAAGGCTCTCCTAACTCTTCCATCCCCAAAACAAACCTGTTCGCATGGGGGGAACCAACTGCTGAAGCAAATTCCTATACGGACTGCACAGAAGGTTCCCGCAGTAAATCCTCATCGAAGGTACAGTGCACAACATCTCTCCATGAGGCTGCTAAGAACAGGGCTGGGACACAAGCAGGGTAGATGAACGAACAGAAAAAGGATGAGGGAACGGTCATTTCAGATTGACCCAGAACTATTTTGTGCATGCATTTTTCTTGGCGAAATGCAGGAGATGGGTGGGTGGGGAATTTCCAAAATGAAATCAAAACTGTCTCATAGGAAAACAAAGCCAAAATAACTTAGGAGAAATAAATCTGTCACTTGGAGAGGGGGGAGAAACTGTTCTCAGCTTTCTTCTCTCTGAAACAGCAACTTTTGGCAAGGAAAATGTAAGCCCACAAAATAAAGGTTTTCTCCAGGGAAGGGACAGCTGGGATGGAAGCTGTGCCTGCTCCCAGGTGAGGTCCTCAGATTCTTTCTGGGAGGGTGCCTGTCCCGTACAGATGCTCTTCCTACCCAGTAAGGCACTGCGCAGCTGGGAGAAGGGACAACTTGGATAAACAAAGCATAGCAATGAGAAATTTAATATTACATACCATGACGTTTGCTGGAACAGTCCCGTCACCCCCACTGCCAGCAGCCGGGTTCTGAGACATGGAGTCTGAGGCACCTACAGACTGCCTCGGTACCCACGCTGCCCAGCCCCTTTGCCCTGCAGACACCTTCCAGCCCAGAACACAACGCACAAATCGTTTCTGCTCACTGTGCAGACAGGTGCCATAACTCACACTCCTAGCACAGCCCTCTCAGACATAACTAGCTTTACCCTCCAGGAAAAAAAATGAGTAACACAGCCACTTAACTGACACATCCTCCTGCATCTACAACACCCGCCTACACACTTCCATCAGCTCCTCATACAGTCTAGCTCACTCCTCAGCTCATTCTCAAGGGTTGTCCTCATTCTCCTCATATAAGAATAGGAAAAGGAGAGGGGAGGAATAGCTCTGAAGAATAAGCACATCACATTTGCCATCACCCTACAGCATCCACAATCGAGACACAACCAGCTCTGCTCCTGGAGAAACACCAGCCTACCCCTACTCCAGCACCCCTTCCCAGAACCATTTTTAATGGAAGCCCCTCAGCCTGCCTTTTCTCTAGGCAGCCCCTCAAGATATAAAACTGCACTATCTCATGGCACTTCAGCTCCTGCCCCCTTGGTGACCACGAACATCCACAGTCAGAGCCCATGACTCCAGGGCGTGACTCGCAACCTGGGATCAGTTAAGCTGTGGTCCAAAATCCTGAGGGGAGCCACTGCACTGCCAAGGTGAGGAAGACATAGCATCTCTGGAACCAAAAAGTTGGCAAGAGGTCCTTCTGCTGCAACGCAGTTAGACTGGCAGTGACAATGACCCTCTGTCTGTGCCAAGAAGGCAATGTTCTTGCCTGAACCTGACCCACCACCTCTAGCTCCAGGGAGTGATTAGGTAGGGCTGGGAGGGCAGGGCAGCACCACAAGCTGCCTCAGAGATCAAAGCAAAATCTGGGATTGGGTTTGGATCTCAGTGTTTGGAAGCCTCTCTCCTCCCCAGGGTGGTCTGTGCAAGTCACGCGGGGTGGTCTGGATGTCTGTGATGCCCAGGGAACACACTAACACAACGAAGGCATGGGCAGAGCCAACATGGGCAACGTCAGAAGCCCTGTCACATCTGAGGAGGGAAGAAAGGGCTCTTCAGGACAACTGAATGTTGGGATGATGGTCCAGGAGCATTGGCCAACGATCGCTCTTGGCTCAGATATGGGCAGCCATCTCAGGGGAGATGTAACTTCTCTCAGTGCTCAAACCCACTATAACCCCATTACATGCAGACTATTCTCATCAAGTCTTTCTTCCCCTACCACATTCAGGAAAAAAAGCCCAAACCAAGAAGCTTTAAAAGAGGACATTACACAGAAAGATATTTGAAAAAAAAGACATTGCATTCATCATTTTTAGTCCCCTCAAGCCACTAGTCCCTGCCTCAGAAGCCATCAGGTCTACCTGACCTGCTCCTCAAGCCCTCCTGGAAAGGTACTCCACGGGCCAGACAACAAACATGGGGCAGCAAATGCACAGACACTGTCACATCTTGGGGTGGCCACAGACATTCCCAGTATGGGGACTTGGCGCTCATGAGACATTTTCCAGGATGTGAATGTCCAGCTCAGTTCACAGTTGGTGAGTTCCCAGAGAGGCCCATCGTACTTCTTGCATAAGCTCTCCAGGAGCAGTGGGTGCAATTGTTGGAAAGAGGCACCTTAATGCAGGTATTCCCCCATCTATGCCAGACACCAACTCCAGCAGAAGCAGATGAATGTGAAGCACTAGATTTTTGCAGTGCCAAAATTGTCCAGTGAATATTTCCCTCCACTTTCAGGCAACCTAATGCAGTGGAGACTCCATGGGATTTTTGTCTTTGACCAAGTTTTCTCAAGCTTTTCTCAACCCCACCCTTGGCAAAGCCTTGTAATGTTAAGCCAAAGATGATACACGAGTGTGGTAATTAAGTGCATCACTCTTAAGTGATGAACCCCAAAAGAGGAGGCAACAGAATTCCGCTCACTGCTGCCCCACAAAGAATGACCTGAGGCCACCAAGCATTATCAACATCACCCAAGCAGCAGCACAGACTCCTGTGCTTGTTAATCACACAGATGAAGGTCTCTAGTCACCTCGGCAGTCCTCCTTGGGGACGACCACACAGCGATGCACAGATTTGATACACAGATTTTCTACTGACATAACGATCAATCCTGGGAAAGCCGTCAGGCAGTGAGGACAGGAAGTTTTATCAGGCACGGTTCGATGTGCACCTACCCCTCCTCTCATTGAAATGCACTTGCTATGAGTGACTGGACAAGATACAGTTAACACAAGCGCTGCAAGGACAGCAACTCCAGCAACTTCAAAGCTTATTACCCAACCACAGGCAGCTGGGGGAAAAGAATTACAAATTTCATGTGCTGCAACCAAGGTTTTTACATTACATACAGCTTTTACAAAATGCTGGGGCAAGCCTGAGGGGCAGGAGTCCCAGTGGGCTCATTGGTTTCTGCATTGAGACAAACCTGGGCTGATTACATAGCTGACCCAGCTTTGAGCAGGAGGCTGGATTAGAGACCTCCTGTGGTCTCTTCCAGCCTGAAATAGTCTATGATCTTATGAATGCCTGCTTCTGATTAATAGCTGTCTTGCTTTCCTTGCTTAGCTGCCAAGAATTGCAAATCTCAGTACTCTTAGTTCTCTGCGCTACCTGAAAACAATCTCTCTGTGTTTCGATCACACACCTGTTCCTCAAACCTCACTGGAGTTTTGAGTTCAAATTCAACTAGAAAACGAAATGCAAAATGCCACTACGTGCAGTGAGCACTTCTGATGGACTGAATCTACAATGTGCAGAACTGAGCTCTTTTGAGTTAAACACTCAGATTTTGGCCCACCTGTACTCCTGGGTTGGTCAGGTTTAGCCAACAGACGCATAAAAAAAACAGTGTCAGCACAGGAGCTAAGGGCAACAAACTGGCCATCACAAACATGAGACGCTGGTACAGCTCCCTGACAGGGACTGGGAGACCAAAATAAATAGTGCCATGGTAGTTTGGGGGATGCAGCGCACACCCTTAGTCAAACTATGCCTCACTCTTCAGTCTTTGGCCATACAGGACCTTCCCAGTTTGCATCCTGTAATTGTACTTTGGGCTTCATGCTTCAATTCATTCAAAAGCCTCAGCTCACCAGCAACACATGGGTCCAACCTGCAAGTGGCACTCCAGCACAAAGCTATAGACAGTGGGGTTTGATAAGGGGAGCTCCATACTGGGTCTTCTGTTAGCAGACGGCAAGTTTTCCCAGCTAGGGGAACTGACTGCTAGTAACCAATGTGTTTAAGAAAGATCTGAATTCCTGGAGGGCTGAAGAGCTTGAAAACACGGTGACTATAATAAGAAGAGTTAATAATGACAATTCCCTAAAAAATAAAATAAATCCCAGCATCACATGACAATCCACTCTTACGTAGACAGTATGCCTGGATTTCAAATAGTTGGTCAGTGGCTGGCATTAGTGTGTGGAGAGCGAGCTGGCTGCCCAAAACTATGTCCCTCACAGACTTTCACCTGCCCAACTGCATTAATAGAAGCTACACAACATACTAAGATACTTCCTTCACATCCCCAACTCGTGCTCACTGTTTCTACCATACTCAAAGGGTTACCAGGTTGCACACAAGAGGCGTGAGCAATTCCCTCTCTGCCCAGCCCGTGAAAGTTTCAAACTGAGGCCACAAAAGCCATCTCACCAAAGGCAGAAACAAAACCTTGGCTAATTCAGGCAGTTCTACTTTATCCCCAAGACATAAGCCAGCCTTTGCACTACTTAATGGACTGTTCTCATATGTTCATCCCAAGAGATCTCAGCCTAAGGAGGTGATGGAAAAACACAGTGCAGAGTGCTAACCTCTTGGGGTCTGGTGTCCAAGAAATGAAAGCAACCATGCTGTTTCCTAATGGAGTTATTTTTGTCTCAAATGCATTTTCCACCATAGATGTGAGTAACTGTTCGCCTGCAGGATCACACTGTGGTCTTGCTGTCACCAGAAATAAGGAGAACAAGACCAAAGACAGTGGGATCCCAGATCTTCCCTAACCAAGCTATTTCAGCCTCAAAGTGCTTTGCATCTTTTGAGAGATCCAGGGACAACCCTCATGCATACACAACTTTGCCCAAATATGATAAATTTGATTTTGTAATGAAATTACAAATATCCTGGCTCTGCCCAGAGAACAGTGTAACAACTGTAATAACAGACCAAGGGACAGAAAAACCCTTGAGAATATTGCTGGCAGCCACACAGCAGCTAATAATGAACACCAAAAGCGAAAAGAGACCTGTACCCCCTTAGTTCCAGCCACTCCAAGCCCACATGAGGTACTGCCACCCTTCTCCTATCAGAATATCACACACTTCTCATGGGGGAGCACCCACACAGGGACTCCCAGCGCACACAAAAGTGTGCAGGACAGAGCAAAGCCAGCAGAATGCACACGTGGCCACACAGGGACACCTTTTCCAGCTTTCAACAGTGCCAGGTTCAGAGATGTGGCAGCATTTCAGCACTCCCTCTCCCCCATCCTTCTCACCTGGCTCCCTCCTTCATGTCTTAGACTGTACAGCTCCATCCACCCTCACAGACAGGTGTCCATCCATCTGCACTGCACTAGAATCTCCTCTGCTTAGACCTGCCCCACTCCCTGCTACCCCACCACCCCTCTGCCCCGAGCAGATGCACCCAGAGCATCAGGGAGACCCACAGGCACATGCACCCATACCCACACTTCTTGCCCTGGTCTACCACACAGCTCATCTCAAGTCAGCAACTCACAAGACACTGCTTCAGTAAGCAAATTTTAAAAATAATAATCCCTTGGGACTTAGTCTGTGTTATGCAGGAAAGTGGATTACCTCAGCTACAGTCCAGAGGCAAAAGCAAAAAAATGTATGGAGTCAGCAAAGGGAAAGGCAACAGTAGACTAGGAAAACGTCTAGGTTTGGTTCTGCTCTCAACTGCTCAAGGTCCATCTGGGTAACATCACTGCAAGCCTTCCCTCAAATTCAAAGTGGGTTTGGCCACGTGCTAGGTATTTAACTGCTTCTGCAGGTCTAATGTTCAGGCAGAGCCTTTGATCCATCCTGTCTGGGCTTTTCCACGCATGTCATTCTCCAGACACTAAATTCTGTTGGGAACTCTCAAGAAACCAGGTGAGAAAGGTAGGATGCCTAAACTCTTATGTGAGGTACAAAATGCATTTTTAGGTGCTGAGATCCAGCGCTCACCTCCAGTCACCTCAAAGTGGTTTTGGTCTGCAGGAAAGGAAGTTGAAAGAAGACACAGCAATGTGAGAAGCCCAACGGCATCACAAACATGCCAACCCAAAGGCAATGCCGTCAAAAACTACTTTTCTCCTCTCTTAGACTCTTCACTTCCGAGAAGACGCTACAGTATTTTCAGCGCACTTGACTACTTGCCACTCCTGGGATGCAGTCATCAGCTCATCCAAAAATGGAGCCACTTCAAGCTCTGCATGCGACACAGCTGCCCTCTGGCAATCGGCACGCGGATGGCGACACACACTCTCACGTGCTGTGCGCCGAATGCGCTCGCACGGGACGCGGGATGTGGGGAAGGTGTTCAGTGGCAGAGATGCACTCTCAGCCCCACGTGCCCGTGTACACAGGTACCGCACCCAGCAGAAGTGACCCTCAGGACCATGTGCTCTTCCCAAGTCATTCCCACGCACAGCACAGTCACGTATTTTTGACCACCCCAGCTACATCATAACGCTGAACGTGCAAGCTCTGCACCCTTGGGACATGCTGAAATTAAGGGGTTGAAACGGCACTGCAGTGTGTAATGCTTCTTCTTGAGGATTGAAATCCTGACATTTCTGGACCTTGAAAATGCAAGACAGCAGCTCTCTGCTCCAGGGGAACATCACAGCCATGGCATACCTCTTCCCATCCCTCCAAGAACGGTCCATATAAGCAGAGCAACCAGCCCTGGGCAGCTCTCCCACCCAATGGACACTCTCCAGCTGGCACTGCAAAGGGATTTGAGTGAAGAAACCTGGAGGAAATCTTACGGTGCATGTTGTTCCCTGCAAAGGGAATAGGACAGATGACAAGGGCAGAGCTTTTCCAGGGGGCACAAGCTGGCATGACCTGGCCTCTGGGCTGCCAGGATGCTCTCAACTTCAGCGGACAACGCAACACATAGTCTTCCTATCTGCAGTATTCCTGCCAGCCTCGTGTTTCAATTGCAACTTGATTTTAGCACCTGCTTTCTCTCTCTGAGACACACATATACTGACACAACCACACTCCTTACGCAGCTGTAAAATTAAACTTTAGCCAGATAGGTAGGACCTCTTGTAAAGCACTCGGGACTCAGGGAGAGAGGGAATTTCAAAATCCAGTCTTTTGCTGGAATTTGAGAGGTTTCCATCCCTGGATTCCTTGCTCTGTCAGCTCTTGAGACAGCACTACTAACCACGTATTGGCAGTGTGGAGGTAAAAAGTAAGGCAAATAGAAGAAAACAGACAGTGGGAGATGCTTGAAGCTGTCTGACATGATTTGCAACAGCTAGAGGAGCCTGATAGAGGCTCTCACCTTTCCTCCAGCCTCTCCTCTCCTCTCCTTGTCCCTGAATTCACCTCTCTGCTTCGCTGCCATCAGCCAGCACAAACCCCCGCTCAGGCTGGTGCTGGCCGTGACTCGTGGTCCCAGCCCCGCCTGGCAGCCACAACTGTGGCATCTGCACATCTATCAAACCCACTGGAGCATTTGGGAGGCAGAGGTCAGGCTAAGCAGCATATGGAGCGACTGCATGGTGAATACCGGCCTCCTCAGGAGCTGTCTGCCACAGATGGAAAAAGCCGAGGAGCCATCACGACAAAATCTTATGGCTGGGGGCGACGCATCCTCCCTGTCAGCTTTCCAAGCCGCTGAGCAATATTGGAAACCTCAGCTCCTCTCCCACCAGTGCACACGCCCAGCACTGACTCATTCACCGCCATTTCAGTCCTGCGGTTTGCCAGTGGGAGTTGTAGAAAGTGGGATGTGGAGATGAGTTAATCCCAATGGCATGTGGCTACCACGATAGAGGGGGACTAGCCACCCACTCCAGCGGTATGAGCTGGCTGTGCACAGTGTGGACGTGCCACCAAGATCCAGGTCCAACCTGCTGATGCAGCCACAGGGATTTTTTCACCTTAACTCTTGGTGGGGATGGGATATACCACCACAGGACCATACAAAGTCTTCTCCTGGAGAAAGGTATCCCTTTATGTGGTCCCAGGGCTTAGTCAACATGCAACCAGGAATGGAGTTAATGGCAGAAAATGCAAGACGGTCACCAGGAGAAATGCTCCAGCTGTGAGATCTCACAGGCCAAGTGACATAAGGCAGTGCACAGAAGGCATGACATTTCCCCGGCTGAAATCACCCTCAAACCAAGCACAAGTTCACAGCCCCACACCAGCTAGGGACAGGCAAAGAGAGCCACTACAGTTTCTCCAGCTCTGATTCCTTGGAGCACTGCAATTCCTCTCCATCTGAAACTATTCCACTGGCTGTAATTTAAAAACAAAATCAATCCAGCAAACATTGCTAAGCAACTGGCTGTCAGTGCCACATCCCATCCCATCGAAAGCATTTGCCCTCTCCATGCCCTTCTGGCAAGGAACTTCCTGCTCAGCCTTTGCCAGATTTTGCAGCTATTGTTGGCAAGTCCAGGTGCTTGGCTGGATTAGGAAAGAAAACTCCAGGAAATCTTCTGCAACCATCCTAAGGAAAAACAGCCCACAGAGAAGCTGCAAGGAGCAGCATTCCCACATCCCAGCCCTTAGGATCCGGACTACAGGGTGTGGGTCTTGGGACATTACCATGGTCTGCAGGTCTGTGCACCTCAGTGCTTCCACGTGTCACACAGAGGGGATAAAGGATGAGGAGCCAACACGCTGGAAACCTGGTCACAGAGCAGGGCAATCTGCTTTGAGCAACAAGATCTGACCGAGAGGCTGAAGGAGAAACTGCCTGCCCATGGGTATGAGCTGAATACATGGGCGAGACCCTCTCAAAAGCCTCCTGACCTCTTACGTGAGCCAGGCATGAGCCCCTTGACATGGTGGTGCCCCTTAAGGGTAGATCTGTGACAGGATGTATCTTCCCCCAACGTCAGCTGGAGCAGAACCAAGGCTCAAATCCTTGGGTTCACTCTCAAATGAGGAAGCCTGAACGCTTCCAGTCCAGCTTGCATAAAGCAGCCTAATCTAGGTTTTCCATTGAAACCAAGTCCCCAAACACAACCTCCAGTAGGTCATGCAGCACGAGCCCTGGGGGTGTCCCTTCTCCCTTGTCCACAGGACTGTGCTCTTCCCTTCGCAGGAGGGACATCACCTAATCAACATCATGCTGAACTCTCTTTATATATTTATATGTATATTCTTGCACAGCCATCAGCAATTTGTCCCTGCTTTAAGTGCAGGCCATGCTTATCCATGCTTCCCCACAAGTTGTACTGGACAATTCAAAACCAGCTTCTAGGTTGCATGGTAGCGCCCGAGCATCACCTGTGGCAGCTCCCAGGACAACTGTGCTGTAAACAAGGATTATCTTTCATGAGAGGGCTTAGTTATGCACTTTTCTCCCTCCCTTAACCAACAATCCCAGATCCTTTTCCCTCCTCCATACTCCCCATCAGCGCCTGCCTCCCCCAGGTCTCCCGGCAGCCCCATTTCCTCTGTGGCCGCTCTAATGCTCGGCTAATGGCGCATCATCCGCAGCATTCTCCAGACATATTCAATAAATCAGAATCCAATTACCGCGTTAAGGAAATTGGAAACAAATTAAATTAGCCCTAGCCCCTCCCAGGTGCTGTGCCCTCACTTCCTCCTTAATGAGAACTTTTCTTTCACAGGAGCACTCAGCGCCGCATCTGCCCACCCAGGAACAAGGTGGCTGCCACCGCACAGCACGGGTATGGCAAAGGGGCAGCCGAGTCGATCTTCCCTTTTTAATAGGGCAGATGGTTAATATCCCTGGCATTAATTCTCTCCAGGAATAGCACACTCGCTCTCTGCTCAGCTATAACAGGCGTCTGTCAGGGCTGACAGCTCCTCTCCAGAGAAAAGAGCATCTGGTCCTTACTACAAAAAGAAGCTAAATAAATAAATAAGCATGTTACAGGGCAGGAGAACTGGTGCTGTCTCAGCATTTCAGCCTAAGTGCTGCCTTTGAACTGGAATAGGGGAAACTCAGAGTTGGGTCAGATGCCGGGAGTGGAGTTGCTCTGATCTGGGAACAAGGTGCAGCAAGGTGCCACGATTGGGTCCAGCACAGAGCTCCCACCAAGGCAGGACTTCCCCCAAAGGGCTCCCAGGAGAAGATCGTAGAGAACGGCTGCTGCCAGCAAGCTGGGACATGATGCCAGGCAGAGCTCCTTGGAAAGGGCTTGCACTGTCTGCGGGCTGGCAACTGACAGCAGGGGCCAGGCATATGCTTGCCCTCACAAGACAATGTGGAAAACTGCATTGAGGGAACCTTGGGAATTTTTCCTTCACCAGTGGGACACCTCTGCATCCCTCCATCCAGAACACTAACAATTAACCCCACTGACCTTCAACAACCTGCACCCATGAAGGGCAGCTCGTCCCTCAGGAGTTTGGATAGGCAACCACAGGAGGTTACAGCTGTGCCCTCAGCAAGCAAGGGTGCACCAAAACTTCCATCCCACCCTTCTCACGCTGACAAGGAAGTAGGGCTCTGCCTACAAGACAACCCTTGCTGCAATCCTCCCTGCCTCTCCCAAGGGGTCCTTTGGGTGCCAAAGGTTATTTTTGACCTCAGTGGTGCTGGAGCAGCCAGTAATCCAGCAAGCTCTTACCTCTCTCTCCCTCTTACTCAGCAATTGTCTCTCATTCCCCACTCCTCCCTCTGCAGAGCCAAATCAATGTTTAACAGTTATTTTATCCGCCTTGCACCACTTCACTACATTGTCTGCAGAGCAAGAGCTCCCAGCACCAGTAAAAACTTTGACCATCACGGAGGAGTGTTTCTGCACACCCATTACTTTTCTGAAGATTAAAAAAAAGGCTTTTCCTTTCTTCCCTTATAGTCCCAGAAAATTTATACAGGTTTCAATTAATAGGTTTCAGACTTCCAGACATGCCAAGAAATCAAGCAAAGTGAGTCAATCCTAAAAATATAACTCAGGCAGAAGCAATCCCAAGAACACTCTCTCCTCTGTGGGCCGAGGGCCCAGACACACCTAGCACCCTAAAACCACGGCCCTGAAGAGAAACAGAACTATCCACCCATATAATGAAGTTTCACAAGATCAGGAGAAATCAGGGGAGAGGCAGAACCTGTGATGGCGAGTGTCACGGACAGCACGGTCACTGGGGATCCTCTCGCTCTCCCGCTGGTTAAAGGCATGGAGCCGGTACGGGTCCTCGCCGCCCTTCCACCTCCGGGCACTCAGGTACCTCCGCTCTTCAAACTGATCCCAAAGGTCGTCCCAGTCCACATCCGATTCCTGCGCGCACAAAGTCAGCCCCGTTAGAGAGAGGAGAGACCAGAGGACACCTGATCCCAATCCGGAGATCCTCCCAAGTCCCAGCGGAAGGTCGGTCAGCAGTGCAACATGGGCAAGCATTGCAAGAGCAGGCTAACAAGGAGTCCCATTAGGTCTTCGGGGTTTATTTTTTTTCCTTAGGTCCAAAAACACCATGTCAAAGAAAGCCTGCCAATTTGAACTTAAAATTACTAATTTGAAACCAAATCCAGGTCTCTGGGGGATGCCACTCTCAAGCAGCACAGTCTCAAGAAATACAAAAGCGCAAAGGTTTTGTGAGGGTTTTAATTTCTCTCCAGCCAAAAAACAAAGGTATTTTACATCACTTGACCTATCACCCCTGTAACCCTTCAGGCAGGAAAGGACCATCAGCAGGAGACGTTTCATCAAGCACAGTTCCACATTTCCACAGTCACTCCCTAGGCTGAGGATCAGCTCGAGCAACCGGACCCTAGAAGAAGGGAGCCACCATCCTCCCAGCCCAATTTCAGTCCATCTTTGCCACAACAAGTCTCCCACTAAGGTCATCAGCCCTACCACGGAGAGAAGAACAGGCAAGCACGTGCTTGTGCGGTCCCCCCTCCAGAAGGATGGAGGGGCTGCATTTCAGGGTTACCCGACAGCTCTGACAACCATCGGGGGTTTAAGCATCTCTTGGTGGCTTGGTGCTGTGGGGAGGTTTAAACAGCATGATGCTGTCAGGGGGTTTAAACACCCTTTGGCAGTGTCTGAGCCAGCCAGCACAATACCACGTGGATAACATCTCATCGCTACAGCGGCACAACCTCTTTGATCTCAGCCTACCTGTAACACTGAGAGATGCAAACATTCACAGACATCTCAGCCCTAAAGAAAATTGTGATCTTATCCAATAATTGATCTTTTCTTCTTCTTTTCTTTTTTTTTCACCCTCCTCAGTTCACACCATCTCAAAGCCGATTTTGCCTGCTAATAGCACAAAATGAAGCTTTTGAAATGGGTGATTTTTATCCTGTAATTGATTTTTCTCGCATCTGGCAGTGCATTTTCTGTAGTCAGAGTAAGGGGAGGAGGGAGCACTGGTTCCTGCAAGTGAATCACTGCAGGACCAAGCCAGGAACCTCCAAACACAGGATGCCCCACACTGCTCTGCGTTAGGGCAACATGAGCACTTCCAAAAAGGCAGCAAAGCCCAGGGATGGAGGGGTTTCCAGACACAGGGCTGTATTCATCCTCCCCTGGTGTGACCCCATGGCCTTCTCAGGAGCTCCTCCAGCATTTACCCCAGTGTGGAAACATCAGAAGAAACCGCAGAGCCACTAACCATACCGGGAGAAAGTTACTCCAGGCCAAGGGAAAGTCAACCAAGGCTGGGAGAAAATTATGCAACCAGTGAGGTCACTGCAGGAGGTTTAGAAGGAGGATGTACAGAACCCGCCTGCGGACTTTTGGGAGGACCGACGTGCTCAGGGTGATAAATACTGTTTATGCTTTTTTCGAAGGCATCTTGCAAAACGTGATTTACTGCCACAGTAAAAGATCAGGGAAAAGAGAGCTGATTGCATCGTGGAGCCACCAACAGCCTGATGTTTATAAGATTTCATGATGACCCCGGGAGGCCCAGCGCTGCTGAAACAACCGCCACGGAGTTGCAGTCCCTAAATTTTAATGCTGTGAAGAAAAATAAAACTTGGTTTTATCAATCTTAACAAGAAAAATGGCTTTCAAAAGCGGCCACGTAGCACTTGAGGCTGTAAGATGTGTGCATATATATGTTTGGTTTTTAACGTCAGTTAAACCCAATAGCTTTGGATCAGCTAGAAGGGTGCAGCTGGGCAAGAATCCGATGGCTCAGGTGGGAAGGCTGGTGGATTTCAGCAAGCAACCGCGGCTCCAGGAAAACTGGAGCTTCTGCACCTGCTACAAGGGCAGTGAGGCTCTGGCCAGGCGGCAGAAGCAGGGCTTCAACACACAGGAGGGTCCTGGCATGGGCTTCAGGGTCTAGGATGGCATTTTCCCAGCATCCATCTAACCCCAGTAATGTTCTGTTGCTGGGGTGTCCCAGCAGTAAATCAATACAAGGACAAGTACCGGTGGCTTATCCCGTGGTATTTGCTTCTCCTCCTGCCCTGGATATACCTTGCACACAGGGGTTGAATTCTTGGTTTGCTCTGTGGTGAGTAACTAAAACTCCTGTGAAATCTTCACCTGAAAGGCATCAGCCCACCTTGATTCACCCAGGCTCTCCTTCTTGGGTTGAGAAAAGATATCAGTAGGATGGTTACTAAACACTGGGTAATTAAATACACACCTGAGATCAAGAGCAAATAGATGCCAGAGATTAAAGAGTTATTTTAATCCCTGTCTGGCCACAAAACAAGCCCGGGTTAACTTTCTCACCCAGGTGTGGTTATTCACTTTCAATCCACATCACCTGTCCAAATCTTCTAGGTGCTCTTTCTACCCCAAGCCTCCCTACCAAAATCAGAGCAGGACGCTCAGACAGATGTGCACACCGACCTCTGCAAAAAAAACCCCTTCACAAAGCAGAAAAGGAAAGCAAGGCAGCATCCTCGGATGAAAACCTGACAGCTATCCAAGCTGTGGGGGGCAGGAGCCCTCACCAATGCAGGGACTCACCTGTTTCTTGGCACCCGATCAGGGACAGGGAACGAAAGTTAAAGAATCAGGAGAAATCCCCTTTGCTCACCCAGGGACAGCACATGGGTTACAGGTTACCAGATAACGTCTTCATTATAATATTTCTGTCATGTATTATCACCTCTTCCTCACACCAGAATTTTGTCTTGGGAGTTATTTAACTGATATGCAGAAATCTAAATTTAATTTATTATGATCTAACTCACTTTAGAGGCCAAATTACCCTGCACTAGAAAAGGATCAAGTCAATACTCCACTTGCCTTTCTATTTATCTTCTACAGGGCTCGTCTCTCCAAGTTTCATATTCATTTTCTCTCATGTACGAACAATAAATTTTCTTTTTTTTTTTTGGTTGGAATTAGGTAATTTCTCTTTCGACATTGCAGTTTAATGGCTGGTATTAATTATAGGAAACAGTCAATGCTTAAAAAGAGTTTGAGAGACTCAACGAGTCTGAAGGAAAGAAATCAAAAATATATCCAAGGGATAGCTGTCCGCTCTCAGCGAACAAGTGTTGCCCCTTCTGACACCACACTGGGGGGATCCCCAGGACATGGACAAAACTCACTCTGGAGAGGAGGTCCCTTCTCACACCAGCATCTAGCCAAGAGAAAGGCTCACCAAGACCTTTCTCTGCTATCTCACTTAAAGCATCCCCCCACCTAAAAAGTCCCAGCGAAGGCACCGCCCCCAAAACTGCCCACCCCCTTGCTGGCAAAGGGCAAATGGCCCAGACCCAGCGTGGAGCCAGCTTTTCACCACAACTGCACATTAAAGATTAAAAGCCTCTCAGTGCAAAGATGTAATTCGTCATCTGCCTCCTGAATCACGGCTCAGAAACAAAACAAAACAAAAAACAAAAAAAAAGGGAAAAATAATATTAAAAAAAAAAAAAAGGAGCGGTGCTGTAGGGGGAAAGCGGGTCATTAGCAGTAAAACTACAATTTTCTGGCAAGTGCTAATGCCTTGTTTATGTGGATTTCTGCGAATATGACATTTTAATGGCATAATAATTGTGTGATTACAGTACAGCAGGGATTGCTGGATCGGGAAGGAGGAACAAGCAACTCAGCCGGCTGCTGATGCGGGCCCGCAGCGTCTCCATGGGAAGCTCTGCTCCTGCAGGCAGCCCCCAGCACCCCTCACTGGCATGGGAGGCCAGAGCAGGCTGGACACTGGGCAGGGAGCAGGCATCTTGTGGCAGCACTTTGGCCACTGCGAGGCAGCCTAGCAATGAAAGGGCATTTCAGGTGAAAAGCCTGGCCCAAGCATAGCCAGTGGTGACTGGGGATGGGCAGATCACACCGGACCCCAGGACCAGCCTTCAGCTGTCCAGAAAGACAAGGAGTGGGCAAGCCAAAAGCAGATTCTGATTCACTTTCTTCTTTCATGGCACTGTTTTAAAATAGAGAACTTTAACCTCTGCTAAAATAAAAGTCATTTTCCTTTTGCGGATGCTGAGTTTTGCCTTTAGACCAGAGCGAATCAGACTGGCACCATGAGCATCCTTGCAGGAGGCAGCAAACCCAAGCCTGCCCAATGGGCTGACAGAGCTGACAGGGTTTGACAGGGAGCCCCATCTTTGGCCAGAAAAGCGGTTTTGCCTGCACAGGTGCAATGACGACCCCAAAGGGGTCCGGCAGCAGCCAACATACCTCTACCTCTATTTCCCTCACACCCAGCTTTCCCCGGAAAATCTCTTCCCTACGTAATATCTGACTGAGCACTCACCACTGAGCCTCTGTCCTGCCTTCCCTGGGACTCGAGCACTAAAAAATAGGAGGGGAGGGGGAAATAAAAAATTACAACTGGCTATCAAAAGTTCCAGTAAACAAGAGAAAGCTCTAGAAACTCAGAAGCCATGTGGCATGTTGCTGCCTGGCCACGCTCTGTCACTCCTCTGCCTTCCAGGACGTCTTTGTGCTCAGCACGGCTCAGGGGCACTGGAGGCAGGGGGCAATCTTCCAGCAGGAATTGCAACCAGGCATTATACAAATGAGATTTAAATGTCCCACCGAAGCGTGGGGCCCCTGCAAGCAGGAGGTTCAGTTATAAAGCTGTTACTGGCCGAGGCGCTAATGCCATCTGAAAGGATTATAATACTTCAAACAGGATAGGGCTCATCCCTTCTCGTCTCCCGGTGCCAGGACATGTACTAAGAGGGTCAGCAGCACCAGAGGGAAAAGAAGTGGGACAGCATCACACTGCCTTCATCCTCATCCTTGAATAACCCAGATGGAGCACCAAGGTACAAGATCCTTCAGTCAAGCTTTGGTACAGTTTTCTTGACACCAGAGCCCGGTGCCTTGGCTTAGCCCTGTGTAAGCAGTGCTGTGCATCCCCCCGAGATATAACAGGGAGACAGACAGAGCACCATGGCCACAGTCTTTGCCCCATCCAAACTGCACCTGGTGGTGCCAAAATCAGGCTGGGGGTCTCTGGAGAGCAAGTTTCATACCCATCCTGCATCATGTCCTCCAGTACATCAGGGACCGCTCAGCAGAAAATCAGTAGGGACCCTGGAAGCCTCACAACAACTCCTTCTTCTTACACTCCTTCCCCAAACTGCACAATACTTAAGCCAACCAAATACTTAAATACAAACTTAAGCAACTGCAGACATTGAAGGAACCCATGGAAATCCCTGTTTAAATGAAGTACTTGTTTAAGTGCTTCAATGGCTCATTGCTGTTTTCTGCTTTGTGCTGACACAAATCATGCACTAGAAACAGAGGCAGCTCTGGGCCCTGGCCATCATCTGCCCTAATTGGTCTTCTGACCCATGGAGATTTTAGCTCCAGTTTGAGGCCTCTGAAACTCCTCTTCCTCTTGCACTGGTACCTGGGAACAACAATCACATGCACCTTGGTGGCAGCTCCTCTGGGAGCCCATGGGGACACACAGCAAATCCAGGATCCACCTCTGCTCCAAGGAGGACCAGCATCTCCCTCTGCTTGGAAATTATTTACTGTGTCTCAAGGAAAACCTGCATATCTATGTCTGCTCTGACCCCACTTTGGGGGATGAAAGAACAACAAAAAAAAAATCAAATAAAATTTTAATACAGATACCTAATTAAAGCAAAGAACTTCTCCTGTCCTGCAGCTTGAGTCCCTGGAGAAGCTTTGAGCATTCACCACTGACCCTTCCCTGCTCATGCACATCCAGAGGCACGCTGCTCCATCTTCAAAGGACAGAGCATCATCTCCTCCTCTGCTACCTTGGCAGGGAACACAAGTCCCTGAGGACTTTCCAGTAAGTGTCCCACTTTCTCACTTGGCCCTGAGGCCAAGACCATACTATCACTACCTTTTCTGCCCTTCCTCCCCACCACCCTTCTATTATTCTCTCCTGCTGTAGCACAAAAACATTTATGCAATCAAGATACCTACTACCTCAAGCAACAGGAATTATAAAGGCTGGAAGGGGGCTATGGAAGAAGACTTGATCTTCAGGAACTACAGCTGTTCAGAGGGAGTGTCATGCTGCTTTTGGTGTTGAATCATGCCAAAACCAGTCTGACTCATCAATCCCAAGTTAGAAATCCTGATAGTGAGGTGAAGATGTGGCAGATATGGTAAAGTATCCTTATCTAAAAATGCTAAGCTGACACAGCTGCCCTGGGGACACATGAATGACAATCAATCACTTTATACTGAAGAAGTCCAGTCCCGCTTTCAAACAGCAGGTTCTTCTAACATCCCCTACGTGGGGATTCCTCCCTTGGCTGGGGATGCCACTCAAGGTTACTCCTCGAGGCTGGGTGAAAGAGATTTGCCCATGGCTGTTAGTATGGGTGAGTAACATCAATCTCTACTTAATAATTTTTTCTTTTTTGCTAGCTTTAATATATTTGCTTTAATAGAATTGCTTTGATATAGTACACTATACTATACTACACTATCCTAGTAGTTTTAGCTTCTATACCGTGTAGTTAAGATATTTTTGGCTAATCATTTAGCATAATAAATCACTCATTTTTATAAAAATATCAGGTTTGCCATCCTTAATCCTAGGGAACAAAGTTGTACAAAGGTTCAATCACACCTCTGTAATTCCTTGGATTTAAACCATTTACAAAGTCTGGGGCTCAGATTGGAACCAGCCACACCCAAACTCCAGTCTGAGAAGGAGTTTAGAAAGCAAAGGGGTCCTTTCTGCACCTTGTGACTCAGTGGGAGGGCTTTTCTAATAAACTGTCTGAAGCTCCCATTCCACCTGTGACATCAGGCTCTGAAGAAGGCTCTTCAGTGTCTTCCTCTTATCGTCCCCACACTCAACCAGCATCAGCTCAGGTTGTTGGCCACTGATTCAGTGCAAGGAGCTGACTCAGGGCTAGAGAAACTGGGCCATTATTGAGTCCATCACAGCTAGAACCAGCAATCTGTGTATCTTCTTGTCTGTATCTGTGGAAAACAATATACATGGTCTGAAACACCCTCCAGAGGCTTAAATCTGCTAAAGTCTCCAGCCAAATACAACAGCATGAAAAGCCACTGGAGAATTACTGATGCTTTTTCCGGTAAGGGCACCAAAGCTTTAATTATAAAACGGATGTCCAGGGCAACCATAAAAACGGGGAATTTATTTGCAAATCAGGAGCAGAGGACTCCGAGTTGCATGGAGGAAAAAATGACAGATTGACTGCCTTGATGAAAAGCCAAATTTTGTTTCCAGGGCTTCCCTCAGGAGAAAGCAAGTCAGCTCAGAGTTCATATCACACTTACTCAGCAAGCAACCGTCGCACTGGCAGCAGCGTCAGGTTAAAATACACACACATCTCCCACAGGCAGCCTGGGCCACAGCTTCGTGTGTGGACAGTGCTTCTATTCATTGGCTGTAGCATCAGGCCACCAGCCTGGCTATATAGAGTGAGAGGCAATGCACACTACCAGCCAGCATCACGCTCCCCAGCCAGACGCCAAGGAATTCCCCTGGTGACCCTCATCAACTCCAACATACTGAAGAACCTCCTGCCTCCCTGTGCTAATGGAAAGGAGGGCAGGATCTATGCCGCTGACCTTTAGAAACAACATCCAGCAACAAAATTCCCTGTGTTCCCACTAAGAAAGATGGTCTTCCTTCTTGGCCCTCCAAAATCAGGTGCGTATGTAAGTGTCTCAGTGTGTAAAGAAATTTTTATTTTAAATTCTTTAAAATAAAAAATTAGCCCATAGGATAGTCTGACACATGGAGACAAATCCTGTATAATTAAAAAGGAAAGGAAGCCGATTATATCCTCCTGGAGAATATTGCTGCCTGCTTCTGTTTTATTTATACGTTACAGTGTATAATGAGCTGAATATTTAGGAGGTCAGCACAAACCAAGCTGCTGACTGGACAAAAGAGAAGACCCAGCTCTGTCTGTGCTGGGAGCCAAGCAGAAGGATAGCAAGGATTTTTGGTCATCTTCTCCTCCCCCTACCCACAGTTCTCCCGAGATACTGAAGGACTGCTCAGTTCAATTGCTTGTGCTAGGGCAGCATCAGTCTTCCTGATGTCTCTTCCCAAGTCTCCCTCAAAAAAAGTCTTCTGGGTTTTCCCACAGACCCCAGGAAAGGATGAGCAATGCCAGTGCAAGTCCATTGGCCCTTGTGAACTCTTCTAATGGGGTTGTAAATGGTAATTCTGGATAGCAAACAAGACCAAATAGGTTTTAAGAGTCCATAGTAGAGTGTCTGCTTCCACTCAGACTTTTTTTATTTTTATTTCAGCTTTAAAAATCTAGAAAGGCAGAAAACCTTTGGATTGGCAGCAGCTGTGCTCCACAGTGAGTTGAGCACCAATTCTCAACCCAACTCCCCTGGGCTGATGAGAATGGTCTCCCACTGGTGCCCTCACTGCCGTTCCCATCAGGAGTGGGACACCCGCAGCTCCCTCAGTCTCCCTCCATCTTTCTCCACCTGCTAACTCCCACTAGTGCCTTTGCCCCCTGACAGAGGGAATTCCCTTGGCAACCCTGTCCAGGCTTACCAGGGTGCCAGGAGACGCCAAAGAGCATCTTTGCAGCCGTGGTGCTGCTTTAACTGGAGCACCACAGGCAGCCCCTCCACAGCCTGCTGCCACCACCCAGTGCCCTCGTCTGCTGGCTGCATGACCAGTGGGTGGGTGAGTGCAAGACACGGTCCTCAAAGGTCATCAGCAAGTAGAAAGGGCACTAACTGGGAAAGAAAGGAAGGCAACATCCTGTGTCCCCTCCATACCAGCCAGGTTCAGCCCATTCCCAGGATCATCAGAGGTCAAACACATTGGGAAAAGCCCAGATGCATGGTGGGTAAATAGAGTGTCTGTCCTACATGGATAGACAGTGATTTGTTTTCCTTCTGTGCCTTTTAGGACAGACATGAGCTGCTTTCCAGCCATGAAGGTCAAACCAGCCTTCTCAGGCTTCAGCAGGAGCCGCAGATGATTTAGTACTTAGGAGCCCATAGCTGTACTCAGTCTCCAGCTGAGCTTTGCTCCTCCTTCTGCATAAAAGCCAAAACTCCTGCCAAACAACAGAGCCTGAGCATCTCAGAGGTCAGGGAAGGTCTTCCTGTTCCCCATGGAGCTGGGGATTCCCATATGCCAGAGGACAGCCTGGGCTGGGGCACATCAGGGGGAAAAGAAAACGGGAAAGAGGAACAGGGAGGGAAGAGTAAAGAAGGCAGCAGATGGATCCCTGTTCTGAACGCCCTGCTTTGAACCCAGCCCTTTAAAAAGCAGGCAGCTAATCTGGACCACACCTCCCAAGAAGGAAGGGATCGTACTGTTAATACAGCCAACATCCTCGACCCAACATGGCCTTTACACAGCAGCAAAGTCAGGGGTAATCCATCTGGTAATTGCTTCCATGAGGATCTTTACCCAGCTTTAAGAACTAATGCTACTATCCTTTCCTGAGCAGCCACCCTTCCAAAACCAAGCAGCAATGAGGGGCAACGGTTAACAGCAGCACATTAATGTGAAGTGCCTCTAAGGGAGGGAAAGGTTATAAAAAACACATATGCTGGAAAAATAGATATTCAAGGAAAATGAAATAATTGCAAATACACAGGACAGTTACATGCATGGCTTTAGCTGCCTTCAGGAAGCCACCAGCTCACGTTTCACTCTCCCTCTGTCAGCTAACTGCTTTGGGGAGCAGAGATTTACCAGGTGGGCACTAAGGCACAGCTGCTCCAAGGAAGGAGCTCAGCAAGGACAAGAAATGTCATCAGCCAAAAATCCTTACTACTGCACTTTATCTCCAGTTCTGGGAAAGCCCTGGACTCCCCCAACCCATGCCTCAGTTTTCCTGCTCCTACAATTAACTCATAAGGCTCCCACTGGGTGGGAGGCTCTCGAGGGTGCATCACCCCTGCTGAGCAGCTCCAGCACAAGGGCTTTTTTTCCCCACTTCTCATCTCTCATTCTTTGCAGAGTGGGAAGAGCAGAGGAAAACCCTTGCTGGTGACTTACCAAAATGCCCTAATCCCTCCCAGCTTTCCTGGCATATGCAGTGATGTGCTGCAGCCCAGCCCAAATGATGCCAAGCAGCTATCCTGATAGCAGCGGAGACATTTCTGGTCAGAGCACGACTTTTCCAACACACTTAAAAGCATCACCAGGGCTGCCCGAACCCCCACGATGCAAAAAGCTGCAGGATGCAGGAGCAGGTTCTCTGCAGCTGTCAGGGCACAGCTGGAGCTGAGGACCTGCCAGTGCATGCCTGTCAGACACCATTCCACCATCAAAAAGTGCTGGTGACCTGGATCCTTGTCTCACACAGGCACATTTTGCAGAGAGACAGGCGTTTCTGTAACCCGGAGCTGGTCCTCAACATGCAGGCGGAGGGAGATGAAGCTCAGGTCACACCGACGATGCTCCAGGGTTCGTGTACTACCCAGCTGCGAGCCCATCCTCCCCTCAACTCCTCTCGAGGAGAAATTAGATATGAAACATTTGTGACAGCAAGAAACCTTTGATCCTTAGGTACCTGCTGCTGGAGTGTCTGCGAGATCCCAGACCTGGGCGCAACATGACTGACAGCGCTGGAGATACAGCAACGTAATTCAGAGCATGTGTGTCAGCCCAAGCTGCCCCTATCTCAGCTCAGTAATAGGAACAAAAAAATCAACCCTGGCTGGCAAGAAATGCACCGTAGCAAGGTATGGCAAGTTTGAAAATAAATAAGCCTTTTGGGGAAGGACTGTGGGTCGTGGCCAGCCACGAGCACAGGTGCTGTGGAAGCCTCAAGGAGATGCTGTGCCTTGGGATGATGCAGGCTTGGCTGGGGATGGGGGAAAACAGAGGCAGGACATGGCTGGTGTGGCCTGGCTGGGCAGATCACAGGCTCTGACCATCTTCCAGCAGCACAGCGCTGCTGCTCGCATGAGCAAACCCTGAGCAGAGCTGTGGCTGGGCACAGGAGCCACGGCTTGGGACACGCCAGGTCCATGCCAGGCAAACAAACACAGA
This sequence comes from Pseudotriccus pelzelni, assembly GCA_035584735.1. NCBI lineage: Eukaryota > Metazoa > Chordata > Aves > Passeriformes > Tyrannidae > Pseudotriccus > Pseudotriccus pelzelni. Next base: position 8,675,813 of record JAWMRA010000113.1, on the reverse strand, counting down.
GATGAATGTCCCTCACTCTCTCCTGCTGTGCTCATGCCCCTCCCCTCCATTGCTAGGAAGATCAGCGATGCAAAAGGAAAACAGAAAGAGGGGAGGAGGGCAGTGGAAATATAACACAAAACAACCAAAGCTGTAACTGGGCTTGCAGCAAACAGTATCTGTAATGTGGAGGACAGCTGTGTTACCACCAAGGGTCCATTACCAGAGCTCTCACATCCGGGAGGATGCTGGTCCAAGAAGCATGGCAAGGCCATAGCCTGGAGATACCGAACAACCTCCCTTTCCCCCTTTCCCTAACACATTGACAAGATCTGAACGATGTTTCTGCCCATCTCTAGAAGACAAAAAATAATTTTTTTAACATCCACTCAAAACCAAAACAAAAACCAAACCCATGCTAAGTCACCTGATGCAGCAAACTCAAATCATCTCCTGAGAGCATGGGAAACTGGATAGAAACCAGCAACCAGGCACTGAGCTTTGTTGTTATTATCAGAACAAAAATAAGATCTGCATTTGGCACTGATTCTCACATATATACAAGCATTTCACTCCAATGAGGAAAATTTTTGGAGTCCTCAGTTACGAAAACATTGCATGCAAGACTTAATGGGCAGCTCCTGCTTGAGCATGGACCAGCCCCCCTGGCTTATGCAGGAAGATGATTTCTCCACCAAGGCATTACGGTTCATAGCATGCTCTAGCTCAGCTCCACAATTCCACACACCGGGGCTAAGCCATATCCGGAGGCAGCAAGCCCTGGCACGTATCCCAGTGTATCAAACTCCAAAATCTCATCTTCTTCAATGCAGACACCAAGGCACTCCTATAGATGGCATTTTCTATTTGCATTATTAGCGCACGATGAGAGGAGGCATGTGGGCAAGCAGAGCAAGCATGATACAAGCCAGTAGCAGGGCTCAAATCTAGGCAGAAATAAGCCACCCTGAATCTGCTGGGACTTGAACCTTTGGAAGCATTGGGCTTGGAGGGTGGCAGTAGCTGTGGGTATGATACAACTTCTTGCAGCACAATTGGGTGGCAAGTCAACACACACTCCATTCATTGGCCTTATCAGCACAGAGCTCTCACCACACAAGGCTTGTTCACCCACCTACCAGGAACAAGTTGATAGGCAACACTTCCAGCACCTTAAACTCAAAGAGTCAGCACCAAAACAGCCCAATGACTGCTTTCACAGAGAGCGTTTTGTGCCAGGTGGACACAGCAGCACCACAGCAGAAGCTGTGCGGTATCTACTGAAGGCAAAGGTTCCCGCCCTCAGAAAGCTCCGGAGGGAGAGGGAAGTCCCTCACAAGGAGTGGAGAGCAGAGGCTGGACCCACTTTCAGGCAGCCCCATCACCCATCTGGGCCACGTACCACGCTGCATGCCTTTGATCCCTCTTGCTCCTGCAGTGACACGCGCCCCTTGCTGGCAGAGATGCATTAAGGATTAGGTGGGATCAGACATGGGATAATACAAAAAAATGAGGTCGTGTTTGCTGCTGGCAGTAGCTGCAAGGAAATGAGGAGCCAGTCTTTCTAGCCGGAGGGAAATGAGATGCTGTTAAACTCTGGCCAGGCAGGCAAGGATCACAGAATCATAGAATCATACAATTAACTTGGTTGGAAGAGACCTCCGAGATCATTAAGTCCAACCCTTGATCCAACCCCACCGTGAAAGGAAAAGAGGGATATGGCTAAGACCAGGCTAATGCAGTTTCTCTGCCCACAGGTTTGGATATAGCACTACAGCACCTGACAGCCTTTAGTTACAGAGGAAGGGACTCTCCTTGCTGAGGAACTATGTCTCCAGCTGGGCCTCCTGGTGGAAATCCAGGAAGCAGAAGCTGTGCTGCTGTGCTACTGGAGGGAAGTCCCTCACATTACTCCTACAGGGTCTGTGTAACTGGAAATGAAACATAACCTCTTGTTGTCTGGATGGTCCCAAAAGCACAAGTCAATTGGCGATGTTGCTTCCCTTACTGTTGGGCATCCACTGGCTTGCTTCTCCTCACGGATCTTTTTCCATCCTTACCCTCTCCAGCTCCAGGAGTGGTTCTATCTCCCCTTGCTTCCCTGACCCTTGGCACCAGTCACAGTGTGCCTACAAACATAAGGGAGAAGATGCCCAGAGGCACATTCAGGCTTTGACAAGCATGCTGGCATGCTGGAGCAAGCAAAAGCCGCAACACTTCATAGAAGAGCAGAAACCCAGTGGATAGAGAAGACCTGCTAAGGAACAGACATGCTACTCCACGGACTCCTCCCAAAAACACAGCAGTCAGTGCAGAGGTCCTACCAGCTGTGTATGAGGCAAGCTGGCTTGAGCACTATAACCACCACTGGTCCTGATGGCTCTAAATAAAAACCACCTGACTGCTTTTATATTTGATTTACTGCTTGTAAAGGCATCTCCAGGGCACAAGCTCCAGCTGGGCGTTTTCATACTCCTTTTTACCTCCACTGGTGCCCAAAGGAGAAAAAACCCCCATGAGATGTGAACAGCTCTGGACACAGCACAGCAGGCTCCCAGCTCTGAGCTGGATGACCTGCCACCGGCTCGTGCATGGCCCTGGGAAAGGCAGGGACACAGAGCCCCAGCAGCAACGCTTGCCACAGCCCCAGCAAGCCTGCGCGCAGATGGTGACAAGGCTGGTCCCTCTGCAGCCGGCAGCATATGCTACTGCTGCTGCTGCCCACATCAACGCAGATGCCTGCAGAGATGCACCAGAAATAACTGGTTACACAAGCCAAGACTTTTCATCCTGTGCAGTCAAAGAGAGTTTTAATCCCAAACTACTGGGTACAGCTGAGCATCTAAATGCACCCCTGCTTTTTTGCAGTGCAAGGAACAACATCTCAAGGGCAATGAAACGGACCTAAAAGTGAGCTGAGACAAAAGAAGGCCAGGTGGAAGTAACCAGTGGCTAGAGACAGCTAGGCTGGTGAATATCTGTATGGCAAAGAGTTTCTGCTCTTGGTCTGCCAGCGACCTTTATGTCTGCTCTAAAACGGGGCAATAATGTTCACTTAAGAGTCTCATGCTGAATTAATCATTGCAAAGTGCTCTACAGTTCAGCCAGGAGAGATAGGAAGGCAGTGCTAAGTACGATCATAGCTGTACTCAGCAAGACTAATGGTCTGTGCTGAGCTATGGCCCTGGTAAGCTGTGTCTAACAATGCTGAAAGCTTCGGAGCGGGATGTACAACAGCCCTCTTCCCTGCTCAGCTTCCTGCACAGGCAGGGGGCTCATCCCGACCAGGCACAGCCACTGTGGCGGTACCTGGTTGTACGGCCTGGCTCTCAAACTGCTGAGGAACAGGGTGTTCAGACCACCAGGGAAAAAGGAAGACCTTCTCATTAAACACCTGCACGGACCTTTTTCCCATGTGTCTCTCTGGTCACCATCAAATCCAGGCAGGCTTTCAGTACCCAGAAGATGCTGCTGCAGGGGGCTACACAAACAGCTTGCACCCAAACTCACTGAACCCGCCCCTGCCAGCTTTCTTTGATGATCCCAGATTTTGTCCAGGAAGAGATGAGAGCTATTTCCTATCCACCATTTGTTTGCCATTAATGATTTTCCAGATCTCCAACACAATTCCCCTCCTCCTTCCCAGGCTAAGCAGCCCAAGCCTGCTTCCTGTGGAGAAGCCATCCCCCTCTGTCCCCTCTCTGCACCATTTCCCCCTCTCTGAGATGGCAGGGAGCAAAAGCAGGCCAAATTTGCTGGCAGTTCACCTGGCAGCACCCTGCTTGTCCTCACAAGGAGAACCCAAGCCCACGTCACCCAGGAAAGGCTGTTCAACAGTCCTGCCCTCTGCCTTACTACTTAAATGTGACTACAAAAAGACAAGCAGCAAAAGCCTTATTATTCTAAAATATGAATCCAGGCTGCTAAAGGGCACCAGGATCCTGGTACACCGGGACAAGATGTTTTTCCCCTCCACAGGGCATTTGGCAGGGGCTCTGCTATTTCCAACACCACAGCTGAGCTCCAGCAGGCTCGCTGTGGCTTATCCCCTCACTCCTGTCCAGCATCAATGATGCCAAACAGGAATGGGCAGCCAGCACTACCGGAGCAGGGCTCTGCTGCCAGCACCAAGTTAAGCCCACCAGCCCTTTCCTTCCAGAGACACGAGGGGTGAAAGTGAGGAATAAAATTAAAATTCTTCTTCGTGCTTTGATTTAACATTTTATCTGTACTGGAAGCATCAGGGAAAACATGTGGGAAATGTGAAGCAAGTAACTACCCTGTCTCAATAGCGGGATAAGCCAGAAAAAACACTAGGGCATCTAGGGCAAGTTCTGAGAGGCTCATTTTAAAATGTTCCCTCCGCCAACACAGATAAATATTTGAGAAAAAAAAAAAAGTTACATGAAAATTCAGTTGACTCATGAAGAGCAAGCACGTTAAATATAGAAAATAAATTAAATAATTAAAGGGCAAAAGAAATTGGATTTTAGCCCTGCTTTCAGCACAATTTTCATTTCAGCCTTATACAGGGAGCTACCAAGCTGCTTTTAACCATCAAAGTGGGTGAAGTAAGTGGCAAAGTGAGCTTTTGCCATGCTCCCAGGCCACATTTTCCCCTGAGGGAAAGCACAGAGCAGTGGAATTAGTACAGGGAGCTCCCTCAACCACTGCCCTGTGCCCCCAGGGCAGAGCACAGCTTCACCCAGTGCTCCCCATCCCTTCTCCATGTTTTGATGGGGCAGCTAAAATGTGGAGACAGTGCGTGCTTTGCCTACAGAGGCCCAGAAATTCTCCATGGGATGTAAACCCACTGGGAATGCGCTATAAGCTGTTATTCCGGCTGCTGGGCTCTCCCACAGCTATGGGTATATGTGGCAGTTCTTTGAGTACAGTCCAATTCAACCCAAAAAAAAAAAAAAAAGAAAAAAATTAAAATAAATCCAGCTCCAACTAGTCTCAGAAGCCTTGGGACAGGATGAAATTTAGGCTACAGATGTCACAGCCAAATCCTGTTACTGCCAGGAGCCCAGCCCTGCAATTCAAAGGTGCCCTGGCACAAACTCACTCCAAATGCGGCTCCCAGCCTCTGCTGCACTCAGAAATTACACATGGCAAAAAGGGCAAGCTCAAAGCATCTGCACCACTTTTGGGAGCTCAGCGCTGAGCTGGCTTACCCAGTTTTACCAGTTCCCAGGCAGAGCAGCAGAGCTCCTCACTCAGACCGGCGGCAAAGCCTGAGGCTGCTCAGGGATAAAAGAGCCAGTGCTCTGCAAACTCAAGAAACTATTCCCCGACACTGATGCAGGAAAACACTCGTTGCAAGGCTGTGCTGGCAGGTGCCTGCCATGGACAGGGCAACAGCAGGGATTTTGGGCACCAGTGTCCACCTAGCTTTCTACTTTCACAGCCTGAAAGGTACAGTGCCCTAAGGATGTGAGCAGTATCACAACAGCCAGGGAGAGGATAAGCTCAGAGTCAGGCTCTTTTATTAACATTCCTCTCTTTTCTTCTGACCCTCAAAAAGGTCCTTTTCTCTTCCTGAATTGACATCCTCAGAGTCTCCACTGCAACAACAGTGACAACGCAGAGGTGACCTGGTCAGCCCACAGAGGTAAAACACGAGAAACAACTTTAAAACACATTTTTGTGTCTTTTTTTTGGTGTGTGATCAGGTGGCTGGAAACCAGCAGCATCAACTCCCTAAATAACATGTGGCATCTGATGCTGCACCGCTGATCTTGGCAACAACCCCTTCTCTCTCAGCTACAGAAAACCTATATATAGGAAAACATACATATCTATATATATACATATCTATGACTTTCATATTACTTTGCCTTTCCTAAACAGTCCAGTAAGGCATCGTGTATTTGCTTTTCCCAAGCAGGAGACTGGCATGACCATGGCTAAGCAATGTCCCCCACTTGCTGTGCCACACTGAAAGTGTCAGCCTGTTGCTTTTCCTGCCTCGCTTCAACGTGTGTGGCTCAATCTTGGCTTTAATTGCAAAGTCCCCACATTCTGCAAACCAAATGCAGCTGGAATTGAAATCGAGAAGTAAAACCACCCATCAACGAAAATCAAAGCACTGCACTGCCAAAATTGAGTGGGATGCACAAAGCAGGGAGCTTAAACAGGGAGGGGAAAAATGGAAATTACATTAATAGCATGTTTTCATTTGTAATAATCTGAGAGCCTGGTAATGACACTGGGAGGTAAGCTACTCTCAGCCCAAGGAGAGGTAGCTGTTTATGAAACCATCTGGGCTGTCAGCAGCTCAAACACCACGAGACGGAGAAGTGTAAAATGGGCAGGTAGAGCCAGGCTGTCAGCAGCCCTCTGGGCAGGGACAGAATGCTCTGTCCTCTATCTGGCAGAGGGGGAAGAGAAAAAAATCCAGAAATTGTCTGCATTATGGGGAAGAGTAGCAGTCTATGGTTTATGGGTTTGGTTGGGGTTTTTCTCATCATACATAACTTGTTTATTTAGGATGAGGTTTATAAATCATTGCTTTCTCAAAAGCCGACACCGAGAAATGACTCCAGGAGAGTATTTCTTTGCTTTTAAGGAAGCATTGCACAAAAATGATCAGATCTATTTAATGGGCTGTTGAAACAGTGTAATACCAGCCTCTTACCTTATCATGGTTCCTAACGATTTTACTAACCAAAGAGCTGGAAGGAGATCGACTTGGCATTCCTGGCCCCTGCATTACATGCTGCTCAGACACAAGCAGTATAGCTGAACAGCAACAGGTGTAGGATGATATTTAATGCTCACCTCTATATCTTGACATTGTCTGGTTTGAAATAGAGTCCTCATGCCACTTACTGGCAGTGAAACTAATAGGATTCTGTAAAGATCAATCCATAAATGCACAGACGTTAAAATGAATGGTTTCCTTTCTGTTCCATTTACAGGAAGATTCTTTTATGGATATCTATATGCTGGCATAAAAATTGCAGGAACAACTTTCTAAGTCTTCATTAAATTCATGGGGACTTTTGTAGAGAAGATTGCTTCAAAAGAAACTGTTATTTCCCACAGCAGTTCACTACTACCCACAACCCCAAAGAGCTACTTGTGACAGTTGCCCCAGTCACACCATATTTCTGATGGGTACACAGGAGCCACAGCAGGAAAACCAAGGTGAAGGTTTGGATGGGACAGTGAGCCCCCTGCCCAACACAGGTGCTACTGAACTAAAATGATGGGCTACTGTTCGCCCACATCCTAAATGCTGCCTAACACTGCCCTGCTGGCACAGGGACTGCTGTCACTGGAAGGCTTCCAGAGTAGAGAAAAAAAATCATTAACAAAAACTGAGTGCTTCTGGGCAGGCCAAGGTGAATGTTTCTTGATAGCATATTTAATGAAAGTGAGTTTAAAAAAAAAAAAAAAAAGATGTATTTCTTCCTCACCCTATCCACTGTGTCAGTGATGGAGGTTTGTTTGGGGGCTGGGTTTTTTTGCAGGAAGCACAAAAACTGCTTGACCTGTTTCCTGCATCTGAAAACCAGTTTATCAGAGCAGTCTGCAAACTGAGAGATTATTCAGATTTCTGCCTCCACAGCAATATTTCTTCCAAGACCACTTTCCTGAAAACCTCACAATAATTTCTACCCCAGAAGCGAGGTGGGGATGCTGGGCAAACCCCTGCATTGCTCACTCAACCAGTTCTGCATCCCTTCTCACCTCCCAGTGGTGCAGGCTCTAGGGTTACCCTTAAGTCCTACTCTCTGGCCCCCAGCTCTGCTGCTGCAGGCAGGGATGCTGCCACATGGCTTCCCCTGGCATCTGCTCTACTGACTCTGCACCACTCAGATGAAACGACTCTGACGGCTCCAAGGGCTGAAAATAGCAGACAAGAGCCAGGTCAGGCGTGCACAGTCCACAAAACCACATCTTCAGTCTCTCCTGATCCTCAGGGAACATAAGCTTCCCAACTAATGGAGGAGGAGATGGTGACCCCATGGACTGGCTTCACTGCTGCTGGCCAGTAACACTGCCACCCCTTGGTTAGTCCACTGGAATTACCTCTGGAAAAAGCCAAAAGGCAGAAAGCCACTGGCACATCACCAGATCCTCTACCGGGAAAAATATTCCATGGGGCTTACAACTATCTCGAACATAAATCGGGATAAAAGGAAAAACGTACATCCAAGCCCTTTGTGTTTCTGCAACAATCCATCTTGTTTCTGTCAGCTTAACATCTGCAGAAAGATGTAGCTCCACTGTAGGAAAAATAGCTCCTAAGTGCTCCTGGTCATGACAGATCCCAAGGCACACACAACAGAAGTTCACCACATCCTTCTGGCCAACAGCCAGGCTCACAGAATTGAATTTCATCTTACCCTCTTTCACCTCTTCCTTCAGCCACAGAGGCTTTTCTTCATCTTCCTTCCTCTTTCTTCGTCTCTCCATTTCACTTCCAAGGGCGTGGGACTACAGCAGCACTATTTTTTCTTCACACTCAACCTCAGAAAATGAATCATTCCCAAACCATCCAATCAGACACTTTGCCTCCAACACCGGGCAGGAAGATGCAAACCTCTCCAAACTGGCAGCTACGCACAACTCCCCCAGGAGTGATGCTTTTCCCCAATTTTTTTGCCAGCAAGACACCCTCCTGAGTCACAAGACTTTATTTTTTTTCCCCATCTCTTTTTCCTCCTCTTAAAAAAGCTGTGGCTGAGGATGGCCACAGAGGTGTCGAATCCTTCTGCTGCCAGCCATCAGGTGCTTGATGCCACAGAAGCCTGGCAGTAGGAAGGTCCACAAGTAAAATTTCCCCTCTCTCCCTGCAGATAACCTTCCAGCATCCACCTTAATTTCTTCCAACTCAGGACCCATCCCAGTGAGATGCCCAAAACTCAGCAGCATACTCAAGGCAGGGGCACACTCCTGAGCTATAGCGGTGTTACAACTTCAGCAGCATTACTAACCCTTCACCTTCCCTTCCAATTCCTGCTTTTCCTCCCATCAAGAATTCTCCAATGGTTTTAGCTGAATTTAGCTAATTTTCAGTTAATTTGGCTAAGATTTTGCTAAAGTTAGCTAAGCAGCTAATTTTACAGAGCATCTCTTCCCATGCCTTGAAGTCCCTGTCTATAAAAAGAGACTCATTATCACCGATTTGTCTCTAAATGACAGAGACTTTAAATCACTGCCATACAACATCTGGTTTGCAGCCCATAGGGAGCCACCAGGCTCAGTTCAGCTGGATAACTACCCACCGGTGGAGATGCCACTGACTCAGCTCCAAACTTCCCTCCACCTCACCCAAGCACAGGCCAGGGCTGAAGGACACCGTATGGGCAGCTCAGGGACCTAGAAACTGCTTAAATCAGTGGAAGGCTTAAGCCTTGGGGGCTCTCAGCCTTTCACCTGCAGGAAAGTGCTGTAAAATTCTAAAAAATGGAAACCCTGCTAAGGCAGGCAGCAAACAGGGAGGCTGCAACCTCAAGAGCTGCAGAGACATTTGAACAATAGTATCTCTGCTCAAACCTTCCCCTGCATCTGTAGGCAGCAAGACTATAAATTGGCCTATGATTTAGCTCCACTTGGTGCCCTCTATTCAGTCCTGCACCTCGGCCCACGCAGCGGATACCAGCTTCTGTCCTTATCTCCACTATCTATTAGCTGCTGTCAGCAAGCAGGGAGGGAAGGCGGGGTGCCAGCACAGCTCTGCACACCTGGGAACCCCCTTTTCCTTCTCCATCAGGCCTCACTGCAGCACCTTATGCCATCTTTAGGACCATGCTGCTGTGCTGAGGGGCCTCGGTCAAGGTAGGTATTTCAACTCATAGGCTATTCAACTCATAGGTATTTCAACTCATTTCAGCTCCTCGTTGTTCAGTACACTACATTCTTCCCAATTTTTCCTTTTGTTTCCCCCCTCTTTTTTTCTCTGCTCCCCCCTGGTTCACATTACATTCATCATTTATATCCACAGCACCAGCATGTTGATTTACTGCCTCGATCAATGCAGCTCCAGCATGATCAACATGCTCAGCAAGCTCAACACACAACAGGGACCAAGCCGTAGGAACCTGGCAGGACAAGGGGGAGGGACAGGGAACAAAATCATCCCGTGAACCACAAGCACCAACAGCACAACTTTCTGCACTCCTTCTCAGTGCAGCAAGTCGGCAAGGACAGGGCAGTGCCAGGGCAGATGGACAAATGTCCTGCCGGGCACCCCTCGAAGATGGGAGATTGGAGGCTGAGTGCTCTAGGAGCAGAGGAGACATGGGCAGCGGAGAAACCCACACTCCGTCAGGATCGACTCAGAGCACTTGTCCTAAGCACCTAGTTTGCTCTCCCACTCCTAATGAACAGCGTGACAAGCTCAAAAATCAATGGAGGCTCGGCAGACCTTGAGCCCAGCCTCCTGCCGGCACCCAGCCAGGCATCCCCGCCACGCTGCTCTCTCTAACTGAAACCGACGGGAGCAATTAAACAACAGGTTCGTTAATGGCCACCCCGTCAGGACTCTCCTCAGCCAGACCCCGTGAGAGCAAGCCATGGAAACAAGTCATTTGTGGAGGTGCCAGCCTTCTCCCCAGCAATACTACCTGCACAGGAAAGAGCGGCTGCCAAAGCCACTGGGGTGCTGCCAGGAACCAGCCTCAGAAAAGTCCTCAGCATTTCCCTGCACACAAGGATGCTCGGCTCAGCACCTCTCTCCCAAACACCCACAGGGGTTTCAAAGCCCCTGGCCCCACGAGCTAAATCCAAGTCTTTGTGGCCAGATGGACACTGCACATTTTTGGGCCAAATGGGAAGTGTGGGTACACTTTCAAGACAAGCCACCTGCTTGCAATACCTGTGGTCAAGCACGGAAGCACACAAGAAAGTGAGAACACAGCCTTATGGGAGAGAGGGATGGGGAGCAGTCCAACAAGTGAAACAGGGTGCCAAGAATCCGCTTTTGGTTCTTTTCCCTAAAATACCTGGCAGGCTGAAGACCCCCTCAGGCACCAGAGGCTGCATACAAGGGACAAGGCTTTGCTGGGGAAACAGCTGTATCCCAGCACCAAATAAGGAAACGCAGGAGCTGAGACAACAGCACAGGCATGGTGGGGAATGAACACTCCCCAAACCCAACACCAACAGGGAGCAGCTCCCCTGAGCAACCAGAAGAGGTTAGGCTGGAACAGGGCTCTCTCATGATAAGCAGCTGCTGGCTTCAGCTCCAAAAGGTGCCCCATACCACCATCAGAGCATTCCCTGCCATCCCCCCATCTGCTGCCCCACCGAGTGTATGTACACACATATATATATATTACTCAGTTTGCTACTTTTCCCATCTATTCCTGAAAAGAGGACAAGGAGAAGCAGCGTGCACAGCAGTGCTGCATCACGCATGTGCTGCCCTGAGCCCTCCAGCTCCTTTCCCTCGCAGCGCCCGTGCCCTGTTCTCTTAACCTCTCTGCAAGAGGCTCATTTCCCGTCTCATTTCATGGCTCCAAACTGTTCCTCTGTGCTTTGTTTGTTTAAAGAATGTTGTTAAGATACAGCAAAAAAAAAATAAAAAAAATAAAAGAAGCAAGCAAACAGGAGGGATTTAACTCTGCCTTTGCATCTCCTGGCTGGAGGGGCGTCACAGGCTCCTCATTGCGGCGTTGTTGATTTAATCATCGATGCAATGCTATTGCAAACAGCAGCAGACAGCACAACCGGCAGGAGTAATGCTCTCTCCAACAGCGTGAATATTAAGGGCATTTAACAGCCCTTGTAATCACACTGTGGCTCCTTGCAAGAACACAGCCAGGCAGCACGAGGGAAGGCACTGAACCATGCTGCTGGGTTATCAAACTCCGCCGTGCTCCTTACAGCACCGAAATCAGCCCTGCTTACAGGAAAGCGACCGCTGGCTTCCCCGTACTTCCTCTCAAAACCAAATCCCATGCGGCAAAAGCCCTTAAGCACATGCTGGGATGAACCGGGTGGCTTGAAAGCCTCCTTCAGTGAAAGCCAGCCTCATGTGGAATTTGGGTCTCTGTAACACGGAGCAAACATTAAGACCTTGAGCAAATCGATCTGCTGTACCTGTTTGATGCACTGGGAAAGGATTACAGGGGGAGGAAAAGAAATCCTGAGCATGGCGCGAGTTTAGCTGTGCCTCAGGACTAGAGATATAGCGTACTTTTCAGGTCAAGCATTAGTTCGTTCTCAAAGAAGAAATGTCTCCAGCTTTTACACTTTGAAAGTTTTAACTCTTTTATTGGATTAATATAATTCTGAGAAGTTCCCTGTGATTTTGACACAGAAACGGACAGTAACCTATTGCATCCTACTGTGATGAAACACCTGTGAAACACAGCCAGTCCTGGCCTACGGACTTGAAACACAGCTTCTGGAAATAAGGAAAAAAAGTGGGAATTCATCTGCTTTATCTTGCAGACACAGCAATGGCTGCTGGTTCTGTGAGAAGATGGGGAGAACATCTTGAGACCCAAGCCTGCACTCAGAGAAATGTTGGCTTGCCCAAAGCCACATACACAGCTGGTGCCAATGTCCAAACTGATGTCAATACCAGGAGATCTGCATCAAAAATCAGCTTATCCCAGTTAGTATTTACATATGGAAACTCAAAACTGTTTGGCTGTTTCAGCTGGACTAACACCCACATTGCCAAGAGCTCCCAATCCCTGAGTTATCTTAGCGCAGCCTGTGCACCAGAGGGAAGGGAATTAGCTACCTAGCCTTTCATTCACACCTTTAATTAGTCAGCTTATATAGATATAAAATTAATTGAAGCAGAATAAGCTTTTATCCTAAATACAGGTGCCCACATGCAGGAATCACTGAGATTAAAAGGTGAAAATTACACTTTATTTAATTAGTTAAAATCCCCATGCTGGACCTGCCTCTGCTGCTGCGCCTATGGCGAGTGTCTTTATACCAATTCTGCCCCAGTGCTGCGACTGCCATCTCAGCACCACGCTCTGGTTAAACAGAAAATGTGCAAGGGTTAGGCTACACAGCAGAGATGTTCTTCACTGCTGGGCAGCGTTTCATTTACAGGGTCAGGATTTGGCAGTGGGAGCTGATCTCCCAAGGATGCAATAATGCACCAAGAGCAAAGAAAGCCCGTTTTCCCCGCCACTGCCTCCTGGGGAAGGTTGACCGCCCTTCGCCTCCCAGCTGCTGGTGCTCTCAAGTGCCAACGTGTTTTCCTCCTGCTCCCTGCATACAAGAAGAGCTTCTGCCCGTGAAGGCCAAATTGGAACTGACTTTCCTTTGCTGACATTGCCTTCAAAAGGGAAGGTGTCCTCACCTTCCTGACTGCTGCCATGCCTCAGGTGAAGAACAACATCTGAATGACCTTCCTTGGCATTCAAATGCCTGCTAGAGCTCACTGTCACCTGGCAAGGTAGATTGTGTTTGTATTTTATGTTTCATTTTGGAAATGTTGTGCTTCCGCGGTGTGCAGGTATATTGAGGAGGTCCCTGCTGAGAAGACACATCCATACCTATGCACAGTAAAAAAGGTCCTGTCACCAGGTACTGTAAGACTTTTCTTATAATCTGATTCCCTTTTCCGCCACTTGCAAGTCTAATTTCAAACTTCAGATTACTTCACCTGGTGACCTCTGTTTTGAGATGCTATTCCTTCTCCAAGATGTGGGGCTGGGACTTCAGATTGGGCGGATGACAATCTCTTTAATGAGCTCAGATAGTTCACTTTCCACCTGAGAATGCCACCAAATCAGGCAAAGTGAGAAGCCTTTGCAAAGCCTAACTTTACACGAATGCCTGACACCTCCTAAGACCTCACCAGCTAAAGTCTCAGCAGACTTCAGGCTCTTTGCAGGCTTGATCTTCTCACCTGACCACATCACCTCTGCAAGGGGAACATATATCGTTATTTATTCAGAGCTCTGTAAATACAATTACTACTGCTTGTGAAGCCCTTGGCTGCATGAGCACAACAGAAGAGTCTGCACAGAAGTATGCAATATTGTGCTTTATCTGTGGGCTCCGGGGTCTGCAGAGAGCAGAAAGGAAATAAGTCACTTGAAAAGAGAGCAGAGGCCATCCAGCGTGCTGGGCAGGTATTCCTGTACATCATCGCAACAGGGAGGGTTCCATCTTCAGCCATTTCCAATGGTGATGGCTACAACAGCGTGCTCCACTTTAAAACCTCAGTCCTGGTTTTCCAGAACAATATTTTTTGTGGAAAGTTAATTATATGGTAAAAAATGTCAAAACTTAAGAACAAAAATAAAGGCGAATCGATATTCTTGATATTTTTGCTTGCCAAAACTGCAACTTCACAGCAGTGAACCACCACTAACAGCTTCCCCAGATGCTGCAGCAAGCATTCCATAGAATCATAGAATTAACCAGGTTGGAAAAGTCCTCCAAGATCATCAAGTCCAACCCTTGATCCAACACCATCCGTCCATCCATCTATCCAACTCTCCCTCACTCCATGTCACGGCAGAGGGGCAGGGAGACCTGGTGCTGGCTGGCCCAGCAAATACTTTTTGTCTCCTCCAGCCCAAAATCAGCTCCTCTCATGCCACAGCCAGCAGACAGAGCTGCTGGCACACTGCTGTGCTGAGGGCCCATCCCCAAGGGCTGCACAGTGTTTGCTCTTTTTCCTCTGAAGATACCCAAAGCAGAGATCTTCCTTCAGGATGAGAAGGCAGGACAGGAGGGCTCTTCACAAAGCATTTCACAGTACCACCAGGAGCAAACCATATGCAGCCTACACGCCGTACGAGGTTTAATGCTGAGCGTTATATGGATATTCATCCATTTGGATCCCAGTCACAGCAGCAGATGGCTGGTTAACGCATGTTTGAGTCTGTCTCTCTCCAGATTACACTGCATTATGGCGCCAGGAAAATGCAACGGGCATTATAAACGCCACAACTCTTTCCCTGCTCCTTCTCCATCCAGCTCCACAATTGTCAAAGGCTACAACCAAGTTACACAACAGCCTCCTTCCCAGCTTGGCTCCCACACCAGCTCCAGCAGCCCCCCTGTGTCTTCCCATTGTCTGCTCTGCTGGAAAACCACCTGCCTTCCCCAACAAGACCCTGAGTTTTGCATTTCATCTGGGCGAGGTCAAAGTGCAAAGGGGCTGCGTATCAAACATCCCCAAAGGCAGATCCCAAAGGATATTATTCCATCCTGAAGGATCCTGAATCAACTCACCGGGTAAAGCAGATTACCTTGACCCAGATGAAGAAACCTCTTTAAAATAAAAATATTTTTTAAATTAAATAAAAAATATTTAAAATATTTTTTTAAAAATCAGTGTTTAATAAGGAGAACTGAGCCAACCATCAAAAATTAGTCTGCTCACACCTCTAACTCCCCCCTCCCATCTTTTCTCCACCTCACCTAACAACAGGCAACTAAAAATTCAATGCACAAGAAAGAAGAGATGTGCACGAACTCCCCCGGCCTGGGGGGGGCTGCAACCAAGGCCCGCGCCACTGAACATATTCATGTCTTATTTGTGAGCCATGTGTCTCCATAATGGGTTATGAGGTGTGCTTGTAACCGGCGGATGCCGACAGTGGTCCTTGAGGAGGAAATGGTGTGTGTCTAAATGCAGGCAAAGCTATTTGGAAAGCCAGGACAAAGCAGCCTTGCTTTCCTGGCTTGGGCCAAATTATATCCTTTGGACTTATTCTTTCAGCGGCTTCAAAAGAAAAAGAATCATCCGTCTCAATTTTCTTGGCTCTGTGAATAATGTTTGGAGAATAGAAGGTGATTTCATAGCTCGTTTGTTTTTGCACTGCATGAACCCTGCTCTCCTCGCATCACTTTCCAATCAGGTTTATTACTGGTGTTTCCACTAGAAAACCAAAGAAGGAAAGCTACTAGTCGTACTTGAGATGGAAGGGGAAAATAAAATTTAAACAAGAAAAGGAAGAAAAAAAAAAAGAAGAAGAATCTCCCTTTCCCTTGTCTTTCAGCCTGATCTGAAAATGAACCTGTTTTCCTTCTGAATCAATTCTCTTTTGGCACTGCACTTCCCGCAGTACTTTCTGAGACAAGATGCAATCATTAGCTTACTTGCTACTCCAAATAATATAACAAAGCTGGAGCTTGAGATGCTTTGCAGTAAATCATAACTAATTTCTGCCTATGTGTGGTAAGGCACGGTTTGGCAGGGGACATGAGCCCCACCCTATCCCCCCAGTGCCACCACCAATGCATCTGCACATCTGCTGGCTGGGGACAGGCCCCCTTCCAGCATGTAATCCCTCCCCATGGAGGAGTGGCACTTGCACATTGTCCCTTCCCAAACAAACGACCACCACACCTCTCACTCCCTCGGGGCTGCAGTAAGGGTTAACTACAGCTCATAAGGGGCTTTCAAACACTGGGACTGAAGGCAAACTATTAGTATTACTAATGCTGCCTCCATAAACAAAGGGGTGAACTCCTGCTGAACCTGTCACCACTGATCATTTTCTGAAGGCACGTGTTAACAATGAAAAATCATCATCCTCCTCCTACCAGCACCCCTCTGCCACTGGCACCCAGAGTCCCAGCCCTCCCCCCCGGGACACCCAGTGCCCACCCCACAGTGGGAGGCTTCCCAGGTACCCTACAGACTTATCCAGCCAGACCTAGGGCTGCCCTTCCCACCAGAGCAGCAGCCATATGGGGAAAACCTTTATCCAGGCAGCACCCCTTTCCAGGCTCCTTTGAAAATGCATGTGAAGAGTGGAGCAATACTGATTTTGAGGAGCAGAAGACAGGGCTCAAGATCTCCTCGTCTCACTCTTCCTGTAAAGCTGACCCCTGCTGAGATTTTGGAACCAAAAAGGCGAAAGAGGGTGGGAAATCAATTTAATTGCAGCTTAGTAAGCAACTGCACTAAGTGTCGCTGGCAAAATGTGAACATCTCGTTGTGAGAGAAAGGGGGAGAAATGGCTTTTTCATTGCACAGGAAAGTGGATTGAGAGCAAACTCCCCCCCATCATCTGCTCCTCACCCCTTCCTTCTTTAAGCAGGAGGAAGCCAGCAAGAAACACACAGCTAATGCCAGCAATCTCCTGCTCGCACTACTCCAATTAATAGTCAATCCGCTGCACCCTTTATCATTAGGCTACACGTAATTACTCCTACATGCAAACGTCTTCCTTAAACAGATCCTACTTCTGCTTTCTCCACAGATACATTTCCCGTACTTGGTTTTATTGCACCAAATGCTGGGCTGCCCTCACAGATGAGACTTTCCCAGATGAGGTACGTGGCTTTTGCATTTCCACAAGCTCGCTTTTCCCACTGGCAAGGAGACTAGAGCAGAGACAAAAATGGCCAGAGGTGCCAAAGCAGCTTCCCATGAGCTGTGTGCACAGAGCGCACACATCCATGGACCCAAGAAAAGACACTCGGCTCAAAACACCCCCATATTCAGCTTCCCAGGGATTCGTCACCCTGGGACAATAATGCTGCACCTGCACTTATACAGGATCATGAAGCGGTGTCATTTGCAAGGCTGCCTCTCCCCACACTGCCCTTCCCGTGCCGGAGCTCTCCCAGCTCACAGCTGTGGAACCACTGCAGCTCGGCAGGGCGTGCCCCGCTTGCTCTGCCCTGGTCTCTACGCCTACAACCAAACTTTCAGCTTCAGGAGGGCAAGAAAAATTCTAGTCACAGCACCATAAATGTTCCTTTAGACCTGCCTTCCCCAGGCGCAGCATTCCCATTTATAGCTCTCACCCTGCAGCCATCCCATGTGCTGAGTCCCCTGCCCGTGGGGAGGCACAGGTCACACCGCAGAGCCAGGGACAAGGGATGTCTCAGCAGAGCAAGAAGCCAATGCAGACAAGGCAGGCCCTAGGCCACGAGCCCATCAGAATAAATCAGGATGACGTTTTCTTATCAAGGAAAGGAAAAGCGAGGAGAAAACAGACAGGTTTTTTCAGTAAATAATCCACCTCTGTGCATATCTGAGGTGGCGCAAGGATAAACAGGAAAAAACATCTTCCCTGATAGTCAACATGTTTCTCAAGAGTGGAGATGCTTCACAACATACATGCTGTGTCTGTGTCTGTGAAGCCTTGGCATCCAGACAAAAACAGGAGTTGCTTTTTGTCGAGCTCATGCCTAAAGGTCACCAAGGACTCTGGGCCATAAGCCAGAGCTGAGTCCTCCTAAAAACCCAGGGGCAAGGGCTTGAGCCCTTCCCTGTTACCTGCAAGAGGAAGACACCACACACTGCCACACCAGCTGCTGAGGGGTGCTGCAGCCCAGAGTGATTGCACGTGCAGGGTGCTCCACAGGGACCTTGACAGAAAGAACAGGTTAAAAGAGAGACCATGACGCTCCTGAGCCCAGCTCAGCCTGGGAACATCACCACCTCCAACACCCCCTTAGAGTGAAGCAGCAGAACTTTTTCAACTCTTTTTATCCTTCTTGAGCACAATAAGGAGTATTTTTCTTCTTCTGGTGCTCAACACCTCTTGACAACAAAACACATACCACCTGCACAGAAATTTATTTATATTCTTACCAGCAAAGAAGCAGAATCCTTGCACCCTCTCCCTCCTTCTCTGATACGTTTTTAAAAAGCACCAAGCTAGGACAGGCACCTGTATATCCCGATGCTCACTGTTTTGCAAAGCAAACAAGTCTTGTTCAATCAATATTTATGCCCCCATCAGTCACAGCTACAACACGGAGCTCTGCCAGAATGTAACAGGGGCAAAATTCATTCATTGCAATTACCAGTGAAAAATTAAGAGGGTTTTCACTGACTGGTTATTGTTTCACAGGTCTCTCAGAGAGCGCCTTGATGCGCAGTGGGCAGGTTAATTAAACAGGATGCACAAGGCAGGCTGCTCACCATTTGTCCACAGCCAGTTTAGTTGCCGAGGTGACTGGGTGCTGACTTTGGCAAGATTTCCCCCCCCCCCCGTTCCTGCTCCACAAGGGCACAGGTATTGCAAGAAGGTGGCCGTGCTGGAAAACCTCTCTCCCAAACCCACCAGATGAAAACCAAGCACCCATTCAGAAACAGCACCCATTGATGCACCAGACCTGTCCCGTTTGGTCCCATGGATGAGGACAGCTTGGGCATGGTTTTCTCTTTTATCCATCACTAAATACACAGGCAGGAGAGAGGAACTGGATTCCACCCCACCTCTCGCACTGCCAAAGCTCTGCACCTCCTAGAAAGCCTGAGTTTGCTCTTAGAGATTTCAGGGTGGGATTTCAGCAGCGAAGCATGACCCTTCTCTCACATCCTGGACCTATCCATGCCCCCAGCCAAGTCTCAAGTCCCAGTCAACGCAAGCTTCCCAGGTATTAAGCACTGCCTTTTTTTTTTTTGTTCCCGACAGCTTTGCCACCTCAATCCCTTAATTGTCAGGATCTGAATTTTTGCAGGATACACAGTTACTTTAATCTGTTAAGTGGCTCTGCTGCTATAAAACTGACAGGAATTTAATATCTGGAGACTATCAACTGAGCTCCAGGTGCTGAGGCTTTCTAGATGGTGATGATGCAGAAGGAAATGCAGACTGGTGCAAGACACACAAGCGCAAAGCTGGCAAGGGTCCTTTTGCATCAAGGTCTGACCCTGCAGGGTGCTGAACACCCCAGAGCACTTGGAGCACTCAGCAAGGGTGCTGAGCCTCTCATCATCTTCCAGGAGCTGCACTTGAGCACAATCAGAAAGGAGCTGCTGCATTGCAAACATTAACACAAGTCAAGTATAACAGGTCACTTTTTTTAATAAAGAAAACTTTTCCTCCGTAGCTTTTCTCTTGCAATCAAGCCCGTGACAGACTCACTTTCCCTCCAGAGGCTGTCAGCTGTGCTTTAGCCATCCATCAGAAGGAACAAACTAGCATGCAGGAGGGAATGAAGAAAAATATAAACCCCAAACCCAACAAAAACTATTTTCCTGGCCCTCCCACACACACTGGTGGTCCTGAGCAAGGGAGCCCAGTTCCCTGCCAACCCGTGCCTGCTGCAGGGCTCTGCTATACAGCCAAATTCCACTGTGGTCTGATAGAGATTCACCAGGTGCCAAAGATGAGCTGACCAAGGGGTTGTCACCCACCTATTCTTCTCCTGCTCCCTTATTAGCATCCCCCCGAGGCCACACAGCCACAGCCTGGCACAGGGCACAGGAGCAGCACACCAGCAGAACATCACGGCAGAGCCAGCTACACGTACTCCTCGCAATTAATTTGGGATTTTGCTTGTAATTAATCCCTCGTATCAGTTCCCTTCATTATTCCTTAATGTAATTAAGTTATTAGCCTACATGTTCCCTTGTCCCCCTCCTTGCCCCCCCCGCCACACATGTTTTTTGTTAGGGTC
>JAWMRA010000113.1:8604160-8655508 GCA_035584735.1 Pseudotriccus pelzelni | reverse complement strand
GCCCTTGGCCCCCCCCGGCCCCCCCCCCCCCCCAAAGCAGAACAGTGGGACTTATCGGGGGAGGCCGGGGAGATGCCAGGCAGTAGCACCGGGCCATGAGCCCGGATTATCAGAGCACATGCCAAGCCACACCACCTCCTCCCTGTGTGACTTCAGGGGGGTCACTGGCTGCCTGATTTTCCAAGAGGGTTGAACGATTCCAATTCCTCTGGAGTCAATAAGACCCACAAGGATACAAAGTTCAATTAGCCTCTCTGGGTCCTGGTTTATCCAGCCGGAAAACTGCTGGGACAAGAAGACAGGCTGGAACTAATTAAAGCTTGAAAAGTATTTTGAAATCCTCCACCAAAAGGCAGGGAAGGCAGGAGGCATCAACAAGTCAGAGCTGATCCATGACCCCAACTAGCCCCATGTCCTTACACTCTCATCCATCAGACTCAGCTTCCCTGCAGGCTGAGCCCATGGCTGCTAACCAGGTACCCGGCCGGACCATGGGAGTAATGCTCCCTTGGCAGAGGCAGGGACACTCCTATGGCTCCTCTTCCCAGCCAAGTCACAAGGCTTTATAAAGAGCGGGGAAGGGGCAAGAGTTACAGCACTAATAGGGCTTGATCTTCCCTTTGGAAAAGCAAAAAAAACCCACAATAATCCCCAAACCTCAAGGGACAGCAGTAAAAACAGCACTGGAGAGACTGGGGAAGTTGTTCCAGGAACAATGTTATGGTCCTAAACACTGCAAATGATTTTCTCCCATACCCTACCAGTCCTGCAAGGTTACTACACTCCACAGACATGAGGGAGTCCCACACCCAAAAATCCAGCCTCAACCTGCTTCCACCGCCCTGGCACATACCACCGGCGGCTGCTGGCAGCAGGAAGAAGGAGGAGGGAAGGGAAGTGACAGGGACTGAGGGGAGCAAGGGCTGGCAAAAAAGGGAGCCCTCTAAGCCTGTCTACCACCTGGGCAGCAGTGAGAGATCCACAGAGATGGATTAAAGGGGAATACAGAGAGAAAAAAAAAGAAGAAAACAAACAAACAAACAAAAAAACTCCACAACTGGGGAGGTGAAGTGAAGTTAATTACAACAGAGAACTGTGCCTACCTTTTCAGGCACAAGCAGCTTGGGAAAGCTCCCAGAGTGCTGTTAGACCTGCCCCAAATGCCTGCCTCCACTGCAACCACGAAATGATAAGCCAGCAGTGTGTTTCTGGTGCACGAAGGACTCAAAAACTGCATCAGACCCCTCACACCAAGGTCCTGGTCCTTGGAGACTCTGCCCACCCCAACACTGGGTTCTCCAGCTATAAGAAAAGCATCACAAGCCTTCCTTTGGGAAGCTGAGGCCCTGAATCTTGCACAGGATTTGGGATAAAGGAAGGGGGAGGAAAAGAACCAAAAGTAACAGTGATGGATGGGCACCTGCACAGCCAAGGGCAGCAGCTCTGGCCAACATGCCACAGCCAGCCGGGAGCTTGGGCACTCCGGCCTTCCAGCACTGGATGCGTGCTGTGAGCCCTGCCAGGAGACAAGCATAGGCAGGAGGCAGCATTTACCAGTTGGAGCCTAACTAAGAAGGGTCTAAAGGTTAAATCTACATGAGGCATAGTATATGGTGTGCATATGTTCACAGAAATACAGCTCAACTGAGAGAGAAGGCAGAAGCAGGAAGGTGGGGGGGGAAACACGTTGGAAAATGCTGCCAGGAAAGTTTATGTGGATTTGCTCTGTGGCCGTGTTACAGTGTTTGCACTGCTGTTAGCAACTTCCACCTCCTCTTGTTTCTCTAGGAATTTGGGAGGGCAACTCTTAACTGCTCAAGTTTTCATCTGTGGCAGCCAGTCCCACCAGCCAGGGCAATGGGACACACCACCAGGCTCCTCTCTGGACTGCAGCATCCCTGTCTCTTGTACCCAAGTCAGCTCTGCAGCCTTTCAGCGGTGTTAACTGAAGTGACACCACATTCCCATGCTCATAAGCAACTTACAGGTCATACTGCTCAAAAGCAGTTTCCAAAGCCAAAAAATGCAATGCATTAAAAAACAAAAAACAATCCGCACTCTATGGATCTCGAGGGGATGCAACTAGTTTGATGGAAAATTCAGAAGAAATGAAGGAGAGGCAATTTAAGCAGTCAAATTGCTGGATTTATGGCAACTTGGCAGTTGCAGCTTCGAAACTCAGGGCCTGGTCGTGTCTGATGGGAGAAGTTCACCTACTGTAGGAGCCAAGACTGACCGCTAAGAGCATCAGCAAACTGCACCCTGAGGTGGGGAGAGCTTTGAATGGGAGTAGAGAGTCAAACAGGCTGCAAAATGGCAGCAATTCAGCTGCAGCTGGTACTAACCAAGAAGCAAGGTTCATTTCAAGGAGAATACAGGAGCCCCCTGTCACACAGGGAAGGTCTTCTTTTGCAATTTTTAAGGATGCAGTTCTGATAGAAACTTATTGTTGCCAAAGCCTAGTTATGGGTAAGAAAAGCACTTGTCCTCTAGCTCTGCTTTCAGTGGCTTATTGCCTTTCCCCCACTTAAATAAATAAATAAATTTATACATTATTATTTATTTTTTGGGCCTGAAATTGCATAGATTCATTCCCCTCTGCTAGGATTGAAAGATTTCCGAAAGCCTGAAAAAAACTCTCTTCAATCATTTTTATTTAAAAAACATGGAAAACCAATAATTCCTCAGGATGAAAAAATCAAAGTAAGCTTTATGAGTTCTGACTTTTTTTTTTTCCAGTCAGGTCGTTAATTCAGTTGCAGAGGTGACAGGCACATATGAGACTCTACAAAGATGTGGCAAACACAGAGCTGTCACAAGTCATGGGCCAAACGCTGTTGGGTGTCACTGGAGCAAACAGGAGGCTGAGGGCTTGCACTCTTCCTCTGCCACAGTAACCCTAATCTCAGGGTATTTTCAGGATCTGGGCTCTAATCCAGATTAACTAATTCAAGATTTACACAGTACAACTAAGAGCAGCATTTAATCCTTGTCCTTTGGAAAGTTAACCTTCGGCTAAGCCCCAGCAGCTCTCAGCCGTTGGGAGAGGACACAGGACCTCGAGAGGACACGGGATTTCGTTCAGCCGAAGCTGCTCGCAGGTCCCTTGGCTTTTTGCAGCGTCTGGACAGGGAAACTCCTCAGATGCAGTCACTGGGTCGAGAGAGATGCTCTTCGCATCTCTCCCTTACTGTCACTCCTGGGCACTCCGGGGACTCAAACATGACACAGAAAAGCGAGAGTGCAAAAGCACGCTCCTTGCACCCAGGCTGGAACTCACAGGGCATCACCCTGCCCGTGTCTAGTCTTCCATCACAACCAGCCACGAAAAGCCGCAGCGGTTTAACCGGACTCGCCCCAACCACGGACCACCTGAGTGCTCCGTGTCTACTCGCCTCTCGTTCCAGCCCGGGGACAGGATTGCACCCTTCTTCTTTGGGGCAGAGTTCGGAAACACGGCGTGACCCACGAGGGAAAGGAGTCGCCGGTCCCCCACCCGTGACACAAACCACGCGTTTCGTTTTCTTGGGGCGCACAGGTGTCCCTGCTCCCCAGGGTCCGGAGCGAGGGATGCTCGAAGTTGGCAGCGGGGCAGAGGGTCGGCACCGCCGGCGGCACCCGCGGCCGGGGGAGCCCCGACAGCCCCCGATGGAGCAGGGCGGGAGGGCGGCTGTGCCTGCCGCTGTCCGAGACCGTGGGCAGGCGGGGGGACCCACGACCGGGAGGGCATGGAAAGGGCCAGACCGCCCCCCACACACAGGCACAGAGCCGGCACCAAACTTTAAGGGGAACGCGATGGACTGGGGGGGTCCCGAAAACCGCTGGGAACTTCTTCCCCGGGCAGCGGCGGCATCGCGCCCGAGTCCCGCCGGAGCAGCCCCGGCCCCGCCGCCCCTTCCTTTCTTACCTCTGGCGTGTGTCCCTCAGGCTCCGCCGCCTCCAACTTCCTCCGCGCCCCGAAGAAGAAGAGGAGGAGGGCGGCGAGCCAGAGCACCCCCATTAGAGACAGCGCCAGCCGCCGCGTCGGCCGCCTCATCCTCGGGAGGAGGGAAAAGTCCGGCGGGGGGACAGGGAGAAGGCAAGGGGGAGCCGCGGGCGCCTCCCGGGGCAGCGGGAGCGGGGCTAGTCGGGGAGGAGGGTCTCGCCCGCCCGCCTCGGAGCTGGCGATGCGAGTCCCGGGCTGTGCATGCTCTGCAGGGGAGGGGAGGGGAGGAGGAACGGGAGGAGGAGGAGGAGGAGGCGCCGGGAGGAGGGGGGCTGGAGCCGGAGCCTCTCGCCGGGGAAAGGTGCGGCGGGCAGACCGCCGGGCTGGTCCCTCGGGGGGACCGCGGAGCAGTCAGTGCCTTGTCCGCTCCTTGTCCGGGAGGCAGCTCCCGGGGACAGAGACACGGAGCCGGGGGGGAGATGTGTATGTGGGGGGGATGCGTGTGTGTGTGTGTAATCGGGGACGCCCAATCTCTCTCCCACGCACCGTGAGTGGGTCCGGGCCACTTCCACGGGAAAGGATGCGCGGGGCTGGGCTGCGCCGCTGCGAAGTTGGCCCGGGTCGGTCCCGGTCGCCGTCCCGGTCGTCGCTCAGCTCCGGGGCGAGGGGAGGCCACCGTTCAACAACACACAGAGGAGGCTCAGACATGATGGGAAGATTAATTTAACCAATTGAAACAGCAGGGGGAATTCAGGTAGGTGGAATTTAATTACTGGATTTGGAAGAGACGATGTGAGTCTCCGGAGCTGTCAAGAACACTTAAAAAATAAAATCATAATCATCAGCTGTTGGTATGCCAGCAGCAGCTTGGTGCCAGGCCTCGGTCTCCTTCAGGAATGGTCCTCAGCTGTCATCCCTGTCCCGTGGGTTGTTCCCTGCTGCCTTCATACACAGCCCCAGCACAGGCAGCCTGTCCACACAGGGTAGCCAAAGTGGGAATTACAGACCTTGCTAAGGGTCCCTAAAAAAACCCCACCACCACAACAGAGTAGGACTCCAGAAATGAGCTGCCTCATGCAGCTATCCCTGCTCACCTGCCTGACACTGCTCTTCAGATCTTACCACTGACAAGTATTGCACAAGCTGAGCAAACCCTTGCAGAAGACATTAGAGAATAAATTAAGTATTGGAGCAGATGTGAGTCATTCATGTTAGTACAAAAACTATAGAACAAACCCCATAAAAACACGAAACCATGCATAAAGTAACATATGGAATGAAATGGAGATAAGATGTCAAATGCTGGAAAGTCCGATGCACATGTTGTAAACAACCTCTCCTATGCATTTTCCACACACTCCTCCTGGTTTTATTATTTCCTGCAGTTGTTTTCTGTCACTTGCTAATTTATCATTTGTGATCTTCATCCTCTGTCCTCCTCTGATTTATTTCCAGGGCTCCGTAAGCCCTTCTCCCCTAACATAATCCATGCCTCTCAGGCCCAACATTCACAGAAAGATGCCCAGATAAAAATTTCATTAGCATCCACAAGAAGGGACATTTCTCTTTCTTTGTTTTAAAGCTGTGTGACTTTGAAACACCTTTACCAGAATGAGGAAATCCAGATCTAGCAGGCAGGCTTAGGCTAAACTTTGTTTTACGACACTGGCAGTAGCACAGCCAGGCAGGAACGGAATTAACCAGGTGGAAAGAGAGCAGAAAACCCTCGTGCCCTGCTGAGCCACCAGCTAATGCCACACCAGCTTGAAAATGCAGCCTGTTCCCATGGTTCACTTGTTGCGCTGATCCATGTTCCTGAGCCCCACATTCAGGGCAGTTGGACCATCATGCTCTGCCACCACGAGACATCTCTGCTCAACCTAGTCAGGACCTACAGGGGCTGCTCTCTTCCCCAGACTGTTGCCTTACGATTTTCCTGACAGCTAAGGTGGAACACCTGGGCAGCTTTCAGCAGCTGAAGCACCTCAGCGGTGGTTTTCATGTGGTTTGTAGTTGTCTTCTTACATTGTACCTGCCCCAGCTGTTGGTCAGGCTGGTTGCTGCTTCTCACGTACCTCCTTTGGCTCAGGAATGGCTTTCTGACCAAAAAGATTATCTTACCACAAGTAGAAAACAGGCGCTGGTGTTCTCCTGGCCTGGGACAAAGCGACCTTGGCTGCTGTTACTCAGCGTTCCCCCAACACGTTTGCAGAGGGTGCTGAGCTTTTCCTAGCAAACCTCCCTCTGTACTAGGAGAGCTTTTCCAGATAAAAGCACCTGGAGGGTGTTATCACTGGTGGATTAAAAACCTTGTCTTTTTTGTAGGTCAGACTTTCAGTGGAAGTTATGAAAAAATATAGGGGGGAAGTATAGAAAGTATCAGGGAAATACATTACAAATTAGATTACAGGTAAGGTAATAAATAGGACATACCTGACAAAAATGCAGCCAGATAATGGTTTCTTATTACCTTGAGAAACAACTCCCTCTGCTGAGGGAAAGCTTCACTGGCAGGGTTTGGTGCCATGATGGATAACCTGCTGTGCCTGGCAGAGAACGAGAAAAGGCCTGACGCTTCCCTGCCAGCACTGCTGCCACTCCAGCGAGGAGTGGGATACTGAGCAAATCTCCACTCCATGCAGCTGTCCTGCAATGAGGCAAGAGATTCGAGGAGCTCTAGCAATGCATACTGTCTCCAAGGAAGTATATTGCTCCTGACTGTGGGCCTGTGTTCTGGGGCAGATAATATATCAAGCAGATGCTGGTAACAGCTATTTAAACAAGAGTAGGGCAAGAATACAAATCTGGAGGTTCAGAGTTATTTGAAGTCACAGACTTTCAGAGACTCATAAAAATCCTACTGTAATTCCATTAAAAACTTGGCAATAAAAAAAAATCTTCTGTTGTATTATTGACCCATATCTTTCCCATTTTTCTAATTTTGCATCTGCCAATCTCAGATGCTTCACAAGTGAGGTCCATAACATATTACCTGTTTCCAACAGAGAAGAATTTAAAGGCAGTACAGCCAGAGGCAGAAAAAAAAAAAACAGCCTAAGAAATGCGTGGTT
This sequence comes from Pseudotriccus pelzelni, assembly GCA_035584735.1. Classification (NCBI taxonomy): domain Eukaryota; kingdom Metazoa; phylum Chordata; class Aves; order Passeriformes; family Tyrannidae; genus Pseudotriccus; species Pseudotriccus pelzelni. Next base: position 8,648,512 of record JAWMRA010000113.1, on the reverse strand, counting down.
AGCATTTGTTGGTATCAGCATTGAAAAGCTGATGAAAGTTATTGTTTCATGAAAGCAAAAATAGGAAATAATTTCTGAGTGGAAAGGGGGACTCTTCACAATCACAGCTTCAGGTGATGGCCCTTTGGAGTCCGAGGAAAGGGTGGTAGGGGAAAGTAGCTCTCCTTGCTATTTCAAGTGGATCTGTAAAGAACATTTCAAGGGACTCTAATCTCACCAAGTCTACAAACCAGCTTGGCACTGCTACAGTGCAGTTTTTACTAGGAATACTCCTGGGTTTGAGTTCGGTTCACTCCTTATGCTCCATCCATAGAGAAAAAACATGCTTCTTTTCCAAAAGGATCACAAATACTTGTGTTGTTTGTTCTGGGAAAGTCAAAATGGGCTTAAACAGATACACTCAGGAAGTGGTCAGAGAAAAGGATCAAAATCTACCCAGATTTGGGATGCTGAGGACTCTCAACTGAACATGGGAAATTATTCTAAGGTGGAGCAGGGTCACTGAGCGCTGGCTGAAAAGGGGCTTATAGGACACAGAGTTCCACTGCCAGGGGAGGATCTGGTGTAGCCAGTGATTTTGGGTGATGGATTTCATTAAGTGGTGATTGGGATTTGTGCTCCAGGCTCAGGGAAAGAAGCTCATTCAGAAGTTTCTCTCCCACCCCTGGAAGAGAGTGTGCTACCCTCACTGAATTTAACCATGCTATGGACAGGGCCAGGAGAGGAAGGAGAGCACACCAAGCTGCTCCCAAATAGCTATTTTGGCAAGTTCTGAGCTTTGGCATGTGTCAGAAGGAGCGCAGCTGTCCCTTGTCACCCAGCAGCTGAGGTGGCAGCGTGGATACAGAGCCTTCAGGAGAGCAGGCCAGCACATGCCCCTGGCCCAGGCACCACCCCGACATGCCCAACCTGCTCCCAGAGATGACTCAGAAACCATTCGATACTCCTCTAGGGGTGGAGCTGTGCTTCGAATGTGAACAGCCATCTCAGTGACTTTTCCAGGTGCATATTTAATACTGGGAAAAAAATTCCCTTTTGGATCCATAGCTGTTTAAAAAACCTCTGGGTCCCTTGATCTGTTCCTAATCCAGTCAATGAGGGGCAAGGAAGGGGAGAAGCCAGCAAGTCCTTTGCACAGGAGCAAGGACAGATTGTTGCTTTGCCATGGGGGTCCACCACCTCTGCACCACTTGGCACTGCCGTGCTTTGGCCCTGTAAGTTGCTGCAAGGGTGCAAGTGCGGACTGAACTGGTGGTTCCCTGCCACAGCGACCGTCACACACAACCCTCAGGGTTGGGAAGAGCAGTGAGGGCTCTCTGCCACCTCAGGCAGTACCCTGCCATCTCAAAGAGAGGCTTCCTTGAAGGCTGTTGAAGATACCGTGAACTATATTCCACATTTTTGTGGCAGGTAAGCTCTGCCTTTGCTTTTGTGCTTTAATGGGAGCAAAAAAAACCAGAACAGTGCTTATGTGAACAATGTTCTCCCTCTGTGCCCTTAGAGAAGACCAGAACTGTTAGAGATAACTCTGGCCTAATACCAAGAGAATTGTAAGTTAGAATTCTTTTTAAAAAAGCAAAAACTTTATAGTTGGCTGCCCCTTTTCTTCTTCCTTGCTGAGGTAACAACTGTAGCTTGTCCTACATCTGCAGCTTAAACTGGAGGGTCAAACATGAAGCTGTGAAGCACTCACGTTCTCCTCTTGGGTGATGATATTGCTCTGCACCTCCTCACCTACTGCTGCACTCAGAAAGGGAAATGGAAGAGTTCCTGCAGGCTCTTTGCCACTATTAAAGACGTAAGCAGATCTCTTCCAGTACCTATAAAGGATTTTTTTTTTCTTTTTAATTAAACCACAAGCATTCTTCTCTAGCAAACTTTCCACGATGGCATCTCCAGTTAATTAAAGGTTTAAGCTGTCAGGAAATGCTATGCATTTAAAAAAAATAAAATAAAGAGGAGAGCTGCTTTAATAACACTTGTTAATTGAAGCTCTCATCGAGTCAGCTGCACGAACACAAGCTGTTCCCCAAGTAGACAGGCACCAGCCCCATCCAGACGTTCACCTGCAGTTCCTACAAGTCAGATTCCCGCCTCCAGGATAGCTTGTGTGGCGGTGATGGATGAGGCAGCGCTGAACTCCCTCACCATTGGGACAAACGCAAAGACTTCTCCACAGTAAGACTAGAGGAGAGTTGGGGCCAATTCTTGCCTACCACAAGGTATTGCATCTTGCATTTTTAGCAACTGCAATCAAGTGGGCACCCACTTGCACTTGTGTTTAATTCACATGCTCCCCAGTCCTTGTCTCCTCCATTTGCTGGAGTACAGGTTTTTCTGGATTGGATGCAGCCTGTTCACTAGCTCACAGCATTTCCAGGTGCCCAGTGACACTAATACAAGCAGGTGTGATAACAAGGGCCAAAGCAACGGGAAATTTTAAGGGGGACACGTTGGCTTCAGCTTGTGGCTGGAGAACATATTAGGGAGCACAAGAACAGATCCCTTGGACAGTGCTCTTCACTGTGACCACCTTTAATATTGGTCATTGGTTGCTTTTGACCAGCTCCGATTTTGTGTTGCTGTAATAGAGCTGAGTTTTCGGGATCCTGTCTGTCTCCAGGTATCTCTGGTGGTTGTTAGTCTCTTTCTCTCTCTGATGCTCCCATTTTCCAGGAAAAGCCTGTGGATAAGTGATGGCTGTTGATCCCACAGCCTGATTTTTTTCAGTGTTTTGGCTGGGGGAAGCTCTCTGGCTCCAGGTCACTGCATCAGCTACCCATGGCAGCCACTGCAAATGGCCACAAAGGGGTTTTTGAGACCAAAGGCAGCAGAGGGCTTTATGGGCCAAGTTGCAGCAAACAATCAATAAGCAAACATAGCACAGGGCAAGTGAATCTTTACCAGCAGCACCTGAGCCTGTAAGGTCCTGGGCACCCTGCAGACACATGTTCCAGGGGGATCCCCGTGCTGCTGTGACTCTACAGGGGAAGAAAAGCTGCTCAGGTACCTCCCAAGGATATGTGCTCCTTTGTGCCTGCACACGTGTGCACACACCCCATCCCATCTCTGAAAGCGGAGAACCCTGCCAGAATTCAGGCCAAACCCTTTTGTTGCTTTGAATATGCTAAATCAGTCCCGTTAGCCAGCTGCAGGACTATGTTCTTTAGACACACTGAAGCCCATAATTGTGGTTTGGACAGGTGACACTCAAACGAATAAAGAAAAGTCAGGTGATGGGTGAGAGAGCACATTTGCTAACGTAAAGCTTTGTCTTTAAAGCACCTTTAATGCCTCTGCCCTTTTGTGTGCAGGTGTTAAGCAGATTTCGGAATTAAATCTCTGTTTCTGTGATATGTAAGTGTGGCCCAATGCCAAATGGGATTGAGGCATTTATTAACACAGCTGGCAATATGTAATATTGCACCAGGCGCTTTTTGGGAAGGAGGGTTTTCACAGCTGGATGGAAAGTTTTAGCTTCATCTTCCTCCTACAAAATTTTTCATGGAAAAAATTCTTGACTGTTTATCCCTCCCCTCTCCTGAGGGATACAGAAACTGAAGATGGCAAGCCACATACCACCTTACTTCTTAGGTTTTTAATCCTGTTATTCAGGTGAAGTGTCTAGGAATATACATTGCTTAATATACAGTCCAACACTTTAAGTATAAAGACAGAGTGATTTATATTTGATCAGGCAGCCTCCTGCTCTCAGTGCAAAAGCTCCAAGGGGCTAACAACTAACCCCACAACTCCTTGAAAAATAGTTAAAAACAAGCAGTTACACTGTGCAAAAAGTGTTTAACATCAAGGTTTGGGCGTGCTCCATGTCGATTTTTTCATAGGATCCGCTGTGATCTCCTGCACGAGAGCACACGTGGTGCTACAAATCTTGCCTATCTCCAAGGGACCGATATTCTACCCTGAACGTGCTCAGGTGGATTAACATCTCCTCTCCCATCACCAAATCATTGCTGTTGGTTAGAAAGCAAAGCAGCAGCTTGATTTCCCCACTTGCAGGACAAAATTTCAAGGCTGCTGTTTAGAAAACAAAGTAATGTTTAATTGCACACATTTGTTTTGCTGTTATTGAGCAAGAACAAGTTAGAAGCCCAACAGCATTATTTTTCCTTCTCCGCATAACACCTCATGAATGCATTCAAACCTGTTGGATTTTGTTAGTCCCAGAGGGTCTTGTTGAACCAGAACAATCAATAGATGCAAACAGAGCAGGTAAAGAGGCAATCAGGGTCCTAGAAACTTGAAATATTTTCCATTAGGACATGTAATAACTTCCCCTGAACGAGTATTTCAGTAGCTGGTGCTACAAGCAAAGAGGCATCCCAGGTAGGAGCAGCCCAGGCAAGGGATGAAACACATCTTGATTTAACTGCCCAGAGCAAAATGTGCTCTGGACAGCTAGATGTTCTTCAAACAGCTTGGGCTATCCCATGCAGGAGAGGTACTTCACAGGAAATTCTGCATATGGAAGATAATTGGAGGGAACTGCTCCAACGTTTCGGGTTCTGATCTCCTCACAGTAATGAGCACACAAGCAGAGGATGCATATGCATGAGAACATAATTAAGAGTGGTAAAACCTGGAAGGTTTTCAAACTCTATGGCAATTACCAACTTAAACACACAAAAAATTAAGATAGCCTTATACCCAAAGGAAAGTTATTATTCAAAGTGCCTTGACTCATTATTGTTAGCTGGAGCTCAAACAGCAGGCTAGTGAGCAGGGGGAGAGTTGCCTTCCATTAGCAGCAGGTGCTCTCCCTGGGGTGGAGGCAGGATGCTGACATCCTTCTGCTCTTTCCAAGACATCTCAAATGGTCCCAAAATGCTTTATCGGAACAAAAATAGAAAGCAGAGGGCGCACATGACTGGCAGCTTGGGCTCCCCTGTTGCTCTTTGGGCCTCTCTGGTGAAGAGCATTCATGGACAGAGAGCTACCCTGTGTAAATAGATTCACTAAATAAATGTGGTAATTATACTGAATATTATTCTCAGTAGAAATAGCAGCAGGGAAATGATTTGCATAAGAAATGCGGATTATTCATGTAAATGAATGTGTTATTTGTTTATAGAAAAGATTAAGTCTTGTCTAAAGACCTAGAACTCAGCTATACATGAAAGCAAACACTTAACCGGCATCTCATGCCTTCACTGTGCTCTGCCCACCTTTATCAAATTCATCTTTACAGTACTAGCTATGTTTTTCTCTTCAGTCCATTTTGCTGAAGCTCAAACTCCCCTCAGCCCAGGGGATAGTTAATCTTCTCTAGGGAGCCTGTTTGGGCTGCCACTGAAATATCTTTACAGGAATCCAGGCTTTTAATCTTTGTTTTAGCAAGCTGAGCCTAGTGGCAGGAGAAAGCATGAATGGTTTCTAGGTTTGAAGAGCTGTACAAAAAGCCTGACTTGGGAGGATGGCCCCTTTAATTTCTCTCCTTCGTTGGTGAATGCAAAGAGGGGCCCGGGTCCCAGGCTGGCTGTCCCTGCACAGTTCAGAAGCAGCCAGGAGTAGCCTCAGTTTTGGGGCCAATAGTATGTCAGGGCAGGCTAGAATATCCTTGGTAGCCCCCAAGAGCTGGGCTACTGATGGAGACGCTGTGTGCCCATCTCCCATGCTCTGTGCCACCCCATGGCTTGCTCACCCTTGGAGTAATTTCACCCTGTTACCCAAGCAATGCAGAAGGGGTTGAAACCATTGCAACCACCTCTTATTAACATCAGAACAGCCTCATCCCTCACCACAGCAATCCCAAGTCCAGGGGCATCCGCCAAAGGAAAAACACTGACTTAACAAAAAGAGCAGAAAGGCAGCTCAGATGATGTTGCAAGACCTTCACCCTGCCATTCACCCCTGCAAAACAGCCAGCTCAGCTCCTGGACCCATCCTAGGAAGGGCACAAGCATCCAGCACAGCCATCTGGGAAAGCAGCTTTACTAGCCATAGGACACCTCCTCACTGGGCTTTGCCCTCAGAAACCTGCTAACTAGAGGCAGCTCTTCTTATATCGCCAGCAGCATCCTGTGTCAAAAGAAGCACAGCCAGCAGGTCGAGGGAGGTGATTCTCTCCCTCTGCTCATGAGACTCTGCTCTCATGAGACCCCACCTGGAGTATTGGACCCAGCTCTGGGACCCCTAGCATAAGAAGGTTGTGAACCTGTTGGAGCGAGTCCAGAGGAGGCCATGAAGATGCTCAGAGGGCTGGGGCACCTCTCCTTTGAAGACAGAGAATTGGAGTTGTCCAGACTGAAGAAGAGAAGGCTTTTATAGAACCTCCCAGTGAATAAAGAGGGCTACAAGAAAGTTGGAGGGGGACTTTTTACGTGGGCAGGTACTGATAGGACAAGGGGGAATAGCTTTGAACTGAAAGAGGGTGTATTTAGACTAGATATAAGGAAGACCATTTTTCCAATGAGGATGGTGTACCACTGGAATCAGTTGCCCAGAGAGGTGGCAGATGACCTGTCCCTGGAAACATTCCAAGCCAGGTTGGACGAGGCTCTGAGTAACCTGGTCTAGTTGAAGATATCCCTCCGCTTTGGGGGGGGGGTGGACTGGACTGGACTGGATGACCTTTAAAAGTCCCTTCCAACCCAAACTATTCTATGATTCTATATGGCAAGTAATTGAGGAGAAACGCTCTCAGCTGATCCTATCTTTCGTGCATATGCAATAGCATGGGCTGCCCGAGGATCTGTTGCCTCTGGTTCCTTTAAATAATTTGAGAGAGGAAGAATGTCTGCCTCACAGCAGGAAGGGCTTATTTCCTGCCATAGTAAGTTCTCCAGTGACAGCTGTGTCTAGCTCAGGTTCTGGCACCTTAATTCAGCAAGGCAATGTGGACTTCTCAGCTTACTTCAGCTGCTTCAGCTGGTCAGAGTTGATAGAAGTTCTTTGATGGTCTTCAAATCTATTGCAACATTTTCATAATTTAAAGAGTAGAGTTGAGGAATGGCACCCCCACATGGCCTTTCTACCAAATTTCTCTTGCCATTTTGTATTTCCAAGTACTTGTAAACCATAAAAAAACCACAAAAATTAAGAATAAATTGTAGTTCCTTCTACCAGACTCAGCAGTTTATTCTTGCAGCATATGAATTATTTTCTGTTAATTTATCCCCTAAATTCTTTATGTGCTTAGTTATGTGTTAGTTTGATAGAGTATCCCTTTCTTTTTTGCATTTGATACAATTAAAGTTCTGCAAAACTCAGCGATTTAAACTCTTGGAAACTTGTGCACATTGGAAAATATTGATCCAGACGGTAGAGGCTGCGAAGTGCCCAAGCCTTGCTCCCACACTCTGCCCTGCGCAAGCAGAAAAGCAAACTGAAATGGAAATTGAGTTCTCAGTAATGCTCAACTCAGCTGTTCAAAAATAATCAGCCCTTCAGATCAAACTCCTTTGGAGATGCTCATGGTTATTTATTGTCCGTATTGGCCCGCTGAGTGTTGGCAGGTCAGGAGTCATGGCTTGTCAGAGTCCCTGAGGACGAGCATCTTAACATCAGGCTGAGGTTTGTCCAGCATCGCCAAAAGGCAGGAAGCACAATGCTGGTAGTTGTCCACAAGGGATGCACTCAGCGTGGGCATCACCTGGGCTCAGAGAAGGGCTCTGTGGCAAGTGTGGCTCCAAGTTAAAACAGATCCTCCAGTGGTCTGTCCCACCATTCTCATGGATGCAGTCAGACCCGGTGCTGGGACACATGGTACAACATGAGCCAGTTCCTGCATGACTTCAGACATCAGTTTGCCAAGCTGGAGCTAAGGGACAACTGGAACTACTGTCAGCTGGGGGATCAGGGAGAACACCTCAGCCCTTCAGTTTTAATTTTTTGGTAATGTGTACCTACACCCTGAGAGTAGGAGTTCTTAAGATGTAGGGTCCTGACTCTTCTGAGGTTAAGGTGCAGGTAGGAGGAGTGTGTGATGTTGAGATTGTTTTCTTTTTCCCTTTAGAGGGAAACACAGTAAATGGCACTAAGCACCCAAGTTGCATTGAAGAGGCAACATGAAATCTCATACCCAAAGGTGTGCAGCACGTCAAGATATTCACTATATCCAAAATCGGCTCACGGCCATTTTCCATGATCTTTTCTCTGGAAGGGGCATGCTCATTATGTGCTCCAAAACTCTGCATCATCTGCTCCATTTTTGGGGTAAACAGGCTAACGGGGGGCTGTATGTAGAGACTTACAGAGCAGGCATGGCCCCAGTTTCTGGAGCAGTATTCCTAGCTAAAACTTTGGTTTTTGAAGAGGGCAGTGGAAAGGGAGAGGCTGTGGTAATGAGACTATCACGGACATAACCCCACTCCCAGCATCCTCTGGAAGCTGAGTGTTTAGCTGCAGAGGCAGGACCCTCCAGCAGGCCCATCCCAGGCAAAAAGCAACATTGCTGCTGCCAGCAGACTAAAAACACCCAGTCAGGGTTGCTTGAGACCAAATTTCTCACTCATGAGCTCCAGCTCTTCAGCAGGGCAGAGCTGCTTTCAAGCAATAAGTCATTTATGTCTAGCTTCAGTGTATTTATGAGAAGGAAATCCTGCTTTTACCTGAGGAAAAAAAGCTACTTTAGAGCAACTGCCTCTTTCATTTTACCTCGCCTAATGAGCACCAGCTATAGTCATCCTTCTTGTAGCCACATTTGCAGGAGTGTGGGGATCTCATGTTTCTGCAGGGTGCTCACTCTTAACCCTTCCCTTCGTATTAGATGTGTGTACATGACAAGTTAGAAGAAAAAAATGGGTCTTTTTAAATTATAATGCTTCATAGCAACCCACGTTTTGGGTCTCTTGAATCTGAAAATTCAATTCCCACATTTGTATGTGGTTCACTGTAAATATTCCATCAAAATGGGCTTAAAGAGAAAACTGGATTTATAATTGCCTGCTCTCTTAACAGAGATACCCTGATTATGAGTGAAAATTTTCCTCCTCAACAGCAAGTAGCAAAGTCCATTTTTCTTGTCTCACGAAACAGCTGAAAATCTGTACAAAACCCAGATTTGTTTTCAACCTGACTCTTACTGTGGATTTGAGTTCCAAGGATGGTCCAGCTATAACATTAATAGTGATAAAGGAGACATGTAATTCACCCAACAGTAATTTTCTATGGCACTTTTTACCACTTATTCAACAACAAAAACGTAGCAGATAAGCCCAGGCAGAGAGCACTTCCGCCTGGTATCTGCAGCCACCACAATGCCAGGCGTGTCCTTTGCAAGTGGCATCAGTCTCTGGCACTGCCAGGCTGGGCAGAATTAGTCAGGATTTTGTAGGTTTCTTCCTTTATCTGTGGAACGTCAGCTTCCTACATTACATGGCTGATCTGAGCAAAACAAAGGTCTGCCTGCACTGGAAGGGAGCACGATGGAGACATTCATTTCCCCAGAATAGGTAGTGTAACAAATCAATCCTGACTGCACTGATAAATTGAACTTCAAGCTTGGTGATACTGCTTTTCAGGTCTAATTCAGTGTAAGACACAGCAGGAAGGAAAGGCAAAGGCACCCGTTAGCATTTCATTCTGCAAGGAGCTGCTCTCTGAGCAGGGGAGAGGTAAAAAAAAAAGATCGCTTTCACCTCCTGTTTCAGCACAGCATTGCAACAATTTTTAAGGAAGGCTACATGGGGTGCACAGGTATGTGTGGGGGTGTGCATGAAGATAGAGAGGTGCGGATGAAATACACAGCAATCACTGGCTTCTTGCCAAGCCCCAAACCTTGGGACAGCGTCCTAACTTGAGATCCTGGATGCCAGCGAGAAAAAGTGTTGCTTGTGGGAAAAATCTGGCTCACAGCAGTATGGGGATTCCAGAGCATTGCTGCTCTGGAAGAGGAGTTGGTGGGCTGGGCTTCAGGAGACTGAGGTCCAGGTCAAGTCTTAACAGAGCCCCAGGCTGAACACAGATCACTCCCCCAGGCAACTGCAGAAGAACTTCTTTTTCTAAAGTAGACAGCAAATGCTGCTCTTCTTGTCACATAGCAGCCATCAACCTGGGGACCTGATCCTCCTCCTCCTTTTAGCATTGTGGCACTATAAATAATATCAAAAGGGATTTCTGCCCTTCACTTTTCTGAATCTGAATAAAAATATCAGCCTGTGTATGACAGTACAGATTTTCACCCCTCTTCCACACTGGAGCACAGGGTTACAGTCAGCCAGAGCCTAGCAGGACTGACTTTGGGAGAGAAGTCTCCACAGCCATCAGTTTGGGCAGAAAGCTTGAAACACTTGCCTTAACAGCTCACAAAAGAAATAAAAAAGACTACAAGCTTGCAAAATTTGAAATCCCATTGAGTCTCCTGGTGGGATTGTAGACTGGAAGAGGGTGACTAAGGACTGGTGGACACCTGGATTTAGCAGTGGCTTTGGCTTCATATTCTCATGTTGTCTCTGCATTTCCATCACTACCCCATGCAAAGGCCTGCACACTTCGTACCCACTCTACTCAGTGACCAATTTTCAGGCACCAAATACACCTGGAAACAGGCTTTTCCTTCCAAAAGCTTCAAAGTCCTAATTTTTATGGCATTGGTCCAACAACAACTTGCCCTTTAGAGGCCCACTTCTGGATTGCAGAGTTAGGATTATATGTACTGCTTAATAATTAAAAACAAACAAACATTATTCATTCTACACAGAGTATCTCGTGGTATGATCAAAGTCTGCTGGCATAGCTTGGCCAACCATGATGGTGGTTTGTGCAGTAGCCTCTTACATGAATACAATACCTCCTAGCAAAGGATTGCAATATGCTTCTTGGTAAGGCAGGAATCTTGTTTACCTCACTGTAAAACTGGTGAAAAGGAGAAATGTGATCTCAGACACAGAATTATGCTGCAGTGTCTCAACAGCATGTAGACCTTCAAATTTTAATTGATTGTCCAGAAAGAAATACACAGATATACTCAATCTCAAACCTAGACCACCTTGGTATCTCTCCAAAGGTGGTCATCCCTTGCTGTCTAAGGGAAAGAGCCCCACGATTTTGGGGTAACTTGCCCCCAGAAGAGCTCTTCCCCTTTTGCCTGAAGCCAGATACCAAGTCTCCTGCACAGCTCTTCACTGAAGCCACGACCTCTCCAGCTGTGCCTGTAAGTCTGAGCTCCTTTTTGAATCCTATTAGGCTTGAGAGTAGAGCCTGCCTGTCCTGTTGCCATCTCTTCAGAAGCACTGAGCATGCAGAGAGCACACAGTGAGGCTGACAGGTACCTGCTGTACCCCAGCTGCACACTGAACATTAAATACTTCCAGTTGTGTGTGTGTGTATCTTGCAGCAATAAGCTCTAGCTGAATATTTTGCTTGCGAAGTGTGGATTAGTTCCTTTCAAGTTCATCTCAGTCTTATTGTTACAGTATACCTCACCGTGCAGCTTCTCTTACCAATTCAGGTATTATTTGCTATTCTTGCACCTGCCTTCTCCGAAAAGGACTTTTATTAACAATGCTAGTCTCAAGCCACAGCCTCACTTTTCTTTCATTTCTGCTAGAGCAATACCACCCTCTGCAAAGCTCAGCATCTCCACAAATGCTGTGGTTACAAACGAATGCATCCTTCAGCAGCATTTTAGACCATTTTTCCACAATGCACATTGTAAATGAGGAGTAATATATCTTCAGAATTGCCCAGAAAACAGTATTCTGTTAGCAACATAAAAGCCTCACAGTGTCCGAGTAGGTGCCCTTGCCAAAAACATTTTATTGTGAGCCAGATAATTCAGTTTGAATTGTACATGGTTTGGTATAATCATTCCAGTAAAGCATTCTTTACAATTCTGTAACAGCAAGTCACATGGCTCAATAAAGTTTATTGCTGCAAATGCTTAGTGATTCATGGCATGGATGAATTCTGTTTCTTTCCTGGATCAAGTAATCAATAGCTAAATAATCTCCCTGCAATTACATTGCTCTGCATTAAAGAGGTGTGAAGTAAATAAGTACAAAATCTGATAGAAAAAACAATGTGTGCAACATTAAAATGAACTGCAGTTTGAAACTGGGTGTCCTGCACCACAGTTTTGTGCACAGCCCGTGGCACAGCTACGTCCAGTCTTAAATGATTCTGGCTCAGCTGATTACACACGTTGCGCAAAAAGCCAAGTTGGGACCGCGAGATTCCCATCCCATCATGTCCAACAGAGCCCTGCTGAGAACACTCTGCACTCACACAGACCCCCCCTGGCCATCCCCGTGGGTGCCAGGGACTATCTTTCTCAGAGTGCACTGGAAAAGCGGGACCTCTGCTCTCCCAATCAACCATTTCAGCTCTTCCAGTGCTGCTCCTGCACACAGTAAATCAGTGTTTATAACATCCCCTGCTGAGTTGAGTGCAAATTAAATCAGCGTAATTTAGTTCGTACCATCATGTTCAGCTGCGAGTCACAAAAGGAAGCAGAGGCAAGGCACTGGGGAGAGGGCACGTGCTTTGTGAGGGGAGCTGCTGAGGGAGCCTCTCCGGGACCCCAGCAGGACAGCAGCCCTGTGACACTGCTGCTTCCTCAGCAGCCCAGCAGGACAGCAGCCCTGTGACACTGCTGCTTGAGGGGCTCCGGACATCCCTGATCCCTCTAACCTGCTCTGCTTCACAGATCTGACCCCTGTGGCTCCTGTGACACCACGGCAGGTCACTCACAATAGACGGTAGATACATCATCTGTGATAAACACGTACCAACACAGCTACCTATTTGTCTGGTATGAACAGTTTTCTCATAAAAACAGTATGAAAATGATACTGTTTAGAAACAGACTGTTCTGGGGAATAAAGTGCACACTGTTGTTTTTACTGTTTAATGCCTCCTGACTGGGAACACTTAAACGTGATGGGGTTCCTCTCTAAATATGCTCATGTTATTGCACAGGCTTCAATGCAGTGGTAAGCAAATACCTGAACTCGGTCTCTCGCTCATGTTTACTTTCTAATCCATAGTCCACCTCATTCCTGAATCTCACACGCACTGTAAAAGGATGTTTATGAGATTAAGTCACAGAAAATGTCACAAAAAGCCAGAGGGAAGGCTGCCTATACAAGCTTAATATAACGCCTTCCTACAAAGGCATTACAGTATGGTCTTTCATTATATGTTCATTCCCATTGGAGCTCGGTTTCATTTGGTGCCCTGACTAGGCTGTGCACTAGAAAAGAGCCACAATTGTGCTGTCTGCAGGAATGGGGGAAAAAAATTAAAAACAAAAAAAATTAAAAACAAAAAAAATCAGAGAAGTAACCTGTAACAGGCACCTAGCTCAGAAATTTCCAGCCCAAATAAATGAGTGGTAAGAAGGTGAAAAAGGATCCTACAGATAGATGCATCAAGTAACCCTCTCATGGATTTTGATGTGAACAGTCCCACTTATAACATGTTCTCTAACGCTGTTCACAGCTACGTGCCAAGTTTTCACTAATTAGCTACAACCTACATTTTCCTGCATCGTTTAAAAGTACATACACATACACTCTCTCTCTCTCATCTTTTATAAAAAGTAACTGACAAATATCCAAATGTTTTACCAGACAGCTCCTGTATCATGCTACTGAGAACATCCATTCCCTGCCAATCTCCAGTGACTTGAAAACAATATGGGATCAGTTTACTTTTCACTGTACCGTACTTTTCAATCTGCAGAGAAAACCCACTGCCTTTCTGAAATAAATATGCAATCATCACACAACAAACAGCTTGAGGCCCAGCTCATCTCTTGGGCAAATCAACTTAGGTTCACTTCAATATGTCTGTGTTGACTTATAAAAGCAAAAGGGATGGCTTGAACATTTGCAAATCACCTTTTTGAGTGAGGGCTAGGGAAGAGTGCTCATTCAGTGAGTCCCCATCCTCTCTTCCCCACAAGCACACAGACTCCTGTCTTCTACCTTGGGCAACAGCTACAGAACTGGGATTCCCTCTATTAGGTGACAAACTATTCAGGGTAGGGTTATTTCTCTCCCAGGCTCAAGAGCCCCATCCCCAAGCACAGCCTCTGGGCACTGCCATGATGTATAACAACAGCAGCACAGCATCAGCATGAAGAAGGTGACCCCAACGACTCAGCCACCGTGCTCCATGGTGTGACACCGTGCACTCGTAGTGGTTGGCATTCAGCAGCCTCTTCTCCGAACGGTTGTCTGAAGTGAAATAGGACTCAAAACAAATCCATTAAATAGTAAAACTTCAGTTCACCACGTCTGTGGTTATTAGGTCAAGTCTGCTTGAGGGGAAGGCTTTTCATACGAGGTAAATCAAAGGGCTGAACCCAGAGAGTCCAGTGCGCACAGCAAGTTGAAACAAGGCAGACTTCCTCATTTTGGTGCAGGTCTGGTTGTCCTGTCCTCTACAGCGCTGCTTCAGGAATAAAGTGTCATCATCATCCACTGTAAAAGAATGTGGAAAGTGTGTTGAATAACCCACCCCTCTGAGAGCTCTGCCATACTCACACCTGGACTGGGCTGTGGGGCACTGGAGATTTGTTGCTTCCAGAAGGAGAAGAAGCCATAATGACGCAGAAGACTTAGAAGCCTGAAGCTACTTGTTGTTTCTATCCTACAGTGTAAGTGGTCAGTTAAAGATACCTTTTCTAATGCTACACAACAAAGCATGCAGTACCATGTGCAACAAAGGAGCTTGCATTTGACAGTCAGGGAACGGGCTTTACCTCAGATTCCCGGAGATATATCCCTTTGCCATCTTGTGTTAAGTTGCGAAATGCCTCTGCAAAAGAAGCAAATGAGGAGCATTAACTTGCTAGCCAGGAGATCACCACTAGCCAAGACACTGTCTCAAGAAAAACCTCAAAGGCAGTGTATGTAGGCTATTCACAAGGGCATGTGAGCTTCTCTGTTCTGTCACTGGAACATCCCTGGAAGCTGGAACACTGGGAGCAGCTGAATAAAGTCAGGCACATTACTGTTTGCCCACCCAGCTGTGAAACTTCAAAATACAGGGGGTCCCAACATCATCCACTACAATTCTGGGACATGCAAAACGTCTACAGCATGAGCTCACAGACTGAGTATCTGTGAGCTGTCTCATCATCACAACTGCAGTCCATCAAAGATATATTTCAAGGCTCTCTTCTTCCTGAAAAGGGTATATTTCAAGGCTGTCTTCTTCATGGAAAATGAGTAGTCTTCATCTGTACTTTGCCTACCTCCTCCTATAGAAGGTTGGTGCAAACCTGTAGGGAGCTACATCACTCTGATATATACAGCCCAGATGTCTGTAAAAAGTGACCGGTGGAAAGGTAAGGAGAGAAAACTTGATTTCCTCTATATCTGTCCCTTGGTTTAAACTGATTATTCTTGGTTTATTCAGAAATCCAGTCCTACTGATTTTGACCTTGCCACTGCCAGCTGGAGCAGCGTCAGAGGGGTCAGGGCTTAGCTGGAAGCCCAACTTGCCTGGCCAGAAACGTAACACCAGCGTTACCTCCCATGATCTCCACTCGAAGCATGAAGCAAACAAAGCTCTCAAAGCTGATCTGTAAGTCAGGGTCACCATATCTGATTGCCATCAAATTACAGACTTCATTGCTGAGCGAAATGCCTTCATAAAATAGAAAAGGGGAAAAAATAAAAAAAAAAGGAAAACAGAATGAGATGGCAACTCCCAGCTGTGCACAGCTGAATGTGCACAGCTATGGGCACACACACAGCTGTGGCCACACACAGCTGAGTGGTCTTCAGCCCTTCTCCAACAGCTTGGTTTTTCCAGCCTCCTTTAAGATCATCTAAAACATTAGCCAGCCCAAATGAGACCACTGCATGAAGATACCTCCTCCAAATTCAAAAGGGTTCATATCTGATCCCCTATAATCACAGTCCTGCCAGAGTTGGAATAAAACACACATGGCCCTCCTTTGCTCATGGGATATGAGGGTAATAGCAGCAGCTAGGTTTAAGAGCAATAGTCCCCAAGAGTGTAGGAAAAGAAATGAAAAAGAAAATCCAGAGGAAGCTCAGACAGAAAGCATCAGTCCCAATGTCAAGCAGCAGCAGCATTTGCAAGGAATAAAAGCATTTTCTATTCATGGCCTGGGATTTTAGTTTGCTTTAGCAGAGGTCTGCCTGGGTTTCTCACTGTGCTTTCAATGACTCAGATGAACTGGGTGAACATGCAGCAAAAAGAGGAATGATATTTAAGCTGTAAACATGCAAAGGAAGCTACAAGACTGAGCAACAGCCCCCACAAAATGCCCAGTAATAGTAACAGAGCTTGGTCCAGCACTTGGACCCATATGTATCATCTTCCATTTCTAGGTCAAGCTTCAGACATTGCATTAGTGAAGTCTGGCACCAGTAGTGCCTCTGTGCAAGTCCCACACTTCCAGGTTTGATACCTGGACTGTTGTCTTCAGCAGAGGTAGCAATTAATTATGACCTAGATCTGGCCTCTTGCATGCATTCACACTGCCCCACATAGTCTTTTAAAATTCAATTAGCAGCAAAGAGGAAGGGATTTAAAAACTGGGTCTAAAATAAGCAGACACTTCTGTTTCAGACAACTATCAGTAAGAAACCACACAGGGGCAAAGACTGAGTAGCCCATCCCATGGCAAAAGAATTTTCAGATATGTTTATCCATCTAAAGAAGAAAGAAGAGATGCCAAGATCATACAGCCCACTTCTACCAGGCTCTACCTACAGTTATCAAGATGTTCCCCAGCCCTAGGCTTTTTCCACTTTAGTGAGGAAGAGGATGAGACTTGTCAAAATGCGCTATGGGCTTACCTGTCTCCTGTACAGCTGCATGCAGTTCCACAAGGTCAAGCTTTCCTGATCTGCTTGTGTCTCTTTTCTGGAAAACTTCCTGGGGGGTGAAGGGAGTATTTTTAAACATAACAAGCCACCAAAAAAACCCCAACAATGACACCAAAGGGATTGTGAGCAGGGAGATATTGCAAGGGAGCACAGAAATTATTTTTATACCAAATAGAAAAGCAGCCTTTTCCACAGGACTCGGAATTCCTGGATACTCAATGTGCCAGTGGCATTCAGCTTAGTGAGAGAATTAAAGTCAAAACATCTCAATTAAATTTTAGGTAGTACCCATTACATATTTAAAAACAAATAAATCCACCAAAAACAAACAAACAAACCCCCAAAAACTAAACAAACAAACCCCAAAAAACTAAACAAACAAAAAACTTATTATAACTGTGTGAATGTTAGAGTGGCTATATGAGGAGAATGATTTCTTAGCCCACATGCCTATCTATAGGCTTGATCCTCCTCCCACCAAAGTCAATGAAAACCTGGCTGCTGATTTCAGAAGCAGCAGGAATCAACCCTTTCCCAAACCAACTCCATTCTGTCACAGCTGAACTGTTATTATGGAGGGTGAGAAGTTCAATAAGCAGGGCCATGTCCTGGTGGTAAAGAAAGCACAGCAACACCCAGTCTGCCCTATGAAATAATGCTCCAATGGAGTATTATATGAGTCAGAGGTATCGCTCATGACAAGGATACATCCAGGAGTGCCAAGATACCCTGGCAGGAATCCAGACTGAAATTCAGGTGAAAATTCTGGAAGTCTGGGGAGAGGGGAAAAAAAAATAATTGTTTTGAGGAGTCATTGAATATCTCTCAGAAAAATGGACACTCACAAAATTCCCCCTCACTTGAGAGGGCTCAGGTTCCCAAGCCTTTGTGAAACTTTACACCCACTTGAGAAGAAGTATCATTTATGATGATAAAAATATGAGGCAACAGGATGGATTCTACTAGTCTCAGAAAATCCAATATGAGCTCCCTGCAGGCATGTAATACAGAATGAAATATGGTGCACTATCTCCAGCTATTAGAGAAAATGGAAGGAAAAGGACATCCAAAGCTCTAATCCCAAACAGAATTTACTGCATGACCTTGAGCAAAGTCACTTGACCTGAAGAGCTTTGGGGAACAGCATTGCAGATTAATTGAAACTCTTGTACTAAGCATCTCTCTCTCTCTTTCACAGACACAGTGCCAGCTCTGTTAATATAATTAAAAGTACAGGCATTGCTGGAAACATGATGCTGCATCAAACCTTAGCATTCCTGGTTCATACATAAGTTACATGAAGAGTAACAAAAATAGGCTCTAATCTCACTGCAAATCATGATTATAGATGGTCTGTAGCCTCACACTGAGTAAGGGACAGAATCATAACTCACCAATCTCTTCTCTGCAGAAAGTCAAGATGCTTTAATAATTTTAATCTTGTAATAGCCCGGTTTAGTAAATATGAATCAAAGTACTGTAAAGTTTTTTAAATCACTGTCTTAAAATCAATCACTCCTGAAAAATAAAGATTCACTGTTGCACATAGTCCTCTCACAGATAAGCCAGTGCCTGGTGGGTCACTGCAATAAGACTGAAGAGCTATCCTTGCCTACCTTTGTAGAGAAGAGAGCAAATTCAGCTTAAGTGAAAAAGATATCACATCAGTCTTTCGACTGTATTCTTTGTTGCCTGTAATGGCTGGATGGAATATTTTCTATGTTGCACACTGGTTGTTACCAGTGAAGAAACTGCAAAGGAAATCTGGATTCAACATTATATCTGTAATTTCATTGCCACTGTTCAGAGAAAACAGCCACTGCAATACCTTGCTCTTGTCTAGGTGGTGGTATTTATAACTAGGGACCAAATTACGAGGTTGTGTGCCCTGGGCTGCCCCTGGCAGAGCGGATGTCACAGTCCTCATGAGAGAGACAAGCTCGGGGCTCACCTGGGGCTCACAGGCAGAGGTTACACAGGCCACCTGCACCTCATCCTGTCTCCCAAACACACACAGAGCAAGGAACAGCCTTATGTATGCATAGCAGGGAAGAGTAAAGAGGAATAGCAGGCATGAACCAGGCACATGAAGGCAAAGACAAGACCCTCTTCCACCACATAAATGCCTGCAGATCAGGCTTCCCACACCTTCGAGCAGTGGTGCTGCCGAGACAGGCAGTGGCACAGGGTGGGATGAGATTTCAGTTTCAGAATCAAGGCTGAGGTCAAGCCAGGTTTGGAGGTCAAACTAAGAGTCTGCACCCACACTTGTTCTCCCCTATTCTTCCAGTTGTTGGAATTCAAACTAGATTAGCCTCACTTCTAAAATTTCTGCCACGTTGATTCATTCCCCAGCAAATCCTTTTGCTCTGGAAATCTAACATGGCATCAGAAGAGTCAGTTCAATCAGATTCAAGCCAGTTTCTCTTCCCAGAATGCAAGTAATAGATATAGGAACTGAGGCTTTTCTCTGAGAAGGTTTATTTTACAGAAACATTGCTTTTCAGTACTTACTTCTCCAAGATATATTATTCAGCATCTTCTGGAGGTGAACAGCATTTATTTCAGGATTCTGTGATATGGAAGAGAATTTTAATTCTTTTTTTTTTTTTTTTTTTTTTTTTAAGTAATAAATCACTTTTCTCCTACTTTTGTTTTCCCAGCATGTCCCATCTTCATTCTTTGCTTTTCTGGCCCCACTCCAGCTGCTGTGAAAATCAATAGAAAAGGCTCCCTTTGAATATGACAAGATTCTCAGCCTGCAAGAGCTGCAGTCTGCTCTGGGCTAAGTTCTCAGGGCTCCACACCGATCAATGCAGCAGTTCAAATTTACACCAAGTGAGGATCCAGACCGTTAACCTTTTGGCCTTGGTGCCATCTGTCCCATCAAGCACCCTGTCAAGAGACCTGCTTCAAATATTTCCCTTTTATCACTTACAGACAAAAAAGATGGAAACTTTGGAATACTTCTCCCCATACTTTTCAAAGCAAAGATTCCCCCTCATCCTTGTCATATTAAAGTTTACAGGTTTTTTAGAAGCTGTGACAATTGTTTGTTTGAAGGGCTTTTTTAAATGTCACTCTTCGAAAATAAAAGGCTATTTTCAAATCATTGAGACATACCAGGGTAATGCCTTCAGAAATGGCAGTACTGCCTGCCTCTGTGTGTCCTTGGACCTCCTGACAGCAAAGGACTGACATCTCACAGTATGTGGCAATTTCTAGCACATCTGAAAGCCATGCCATTCTCAAAACTGAAATCTTAAACCAGTGGCATAAAGTAAAAGCATTGCTTGTTTTTACCAACAGCCTCCTTCAAAATATTCCTGTTAAAAGTGCAAATTTATTTTTGTAAAATTGTCTTTGCCAGATATAGGGTGTGACGGTAAATAAACAAAGTGACCTTTTCTGAAAGGTGAAACTCTTGCATCTCTCACCATAGTTAGTGGGATCCCTGATGGTCAATTCCATCTCAAATAAGGCCAGAGAGATCCTTAAAAAGAATCTTTCACAGTAAAGATCATATTTCACTAGGAAAATTAGGGGAAAAGGAAGGTGACAGGATGCCTGATACCTACTTCACCTCTCAAAGCAAGTTAGTTGCCATCCAACTTGTGATGAAATATGTATAAGACAAGCGTCAGTGTTTCAGGGGGTGTTCTGTAATAGGTAAATTTCCCCAGTGAATGTAAGAACACCCTAAAGGATAGGATGGATTCACACAGCCCACCACAGTCCTCAATACAGGCAATTTTAATTAATGTTTAGGGAGAGGACATGAGCCTGGGCAGCTTCTGCAGTCCATTCTGTTGTTTCCCTGGCACCCACACCTGTTGCAAAAGGGATCTTAGAGTTTACATCCCTGCCCAGTCTGTTAGTTTCTGTTTATGGACTTTCTGCCCATCAGTTTGCTAATACCTCTTGAGCCTCTTGATACTGTCACATCCACAATGTCCTGTGGCATTAAGTTCCAGGCATTCACACCTTGTTGTGCAGAGAAGACTGCCTATCTCAAAGTTATCGTATTGCTAAGTTTCACAGTCAAATTTGCTGCATGGAGTCATCACTGTACACACAGCCCAAAGTGCTCTCTGTGGCCCCTCTCTGTTTCCCACACTTCCACATCCAGACCTCCTTTAAGCATCCACATGCTTTTACTTTCACAGAGCTACACAATAGCTCTGGAGGAGTTTACTGTGGCAGCTCATGCAAGCACCTACCTGTTCAAAATGCTTTGTGAAGAAATCCTCCCAAATCTTGCCTTCATACCTATCAACAATTTCCTTTAAGGTATTTTAAAAAAATATTAATCATTAACTTGCGGAAGAAAAATATTGTCATCCAAGTTATTAAAGATGATTTCCCAGAACTGCACTCCATCCCCTGCCCTTCCACTTTCTCCTCACCACTGCAATCAGTGCTACACCACTGACACAGCCCACTGCTAAGATAGCTCCCCACACCACAGAAATCCTATTTCTTGGAAAGAAATACCCAGATAACACTCAGTGGGGAGAAGCATCCCTCCCACCCTGCCCCAAGCTATGCAACAACAAACGATGTGGCTCACTCTTTTCCAAGGAGATAGAGAAGGGCCTGTGTCTTCCTATATACAGCACAGCAGAGGAGATGAAAGCAGGAAAGGCATTTTTATGCCAGGGGAACAGACCATGCTATAAACTCCCTGGCACAAGATGCAGACATGCACGCACTGCCACTGAGCTCAGCTAGTTCAAAAATAACCTACAGGCCGCTGCATGGGAATAGAACTGCTCAGGTCTCAGGAGGTCTTCAAAACTTTCAAGGCATGAAAGGGACAGGGACAAGTGCAAGAATGGACCATGAGTCTCCAAAATGCCATGAATAGGAAAAACTGCAGAGCCAGTAAGATGGTGTCACTAAAAAATGTTTGCTAAAAGGCAACCAACTAAGGTGTCTGGCCTGTCCTCTACATTTGACTGAATCTGTCTGCATGGCCCAAAGGACTCTGGCTGTAAACCCAAGCCGTGCTTTCAAAAGTACTGAAACACAAGCCCTGACATTCTCACTCAGCCTGTCCCTACAGCAGAGTAAAACCCCAACATTCAGAGCTGAAGACTGAACCACAGACCTCCCACTCCTCTCCCACCCACTCACCTTAGAGAGGGTGAAACTCGTGTTCCCGCCCATTTCCCTGGAGATGCAAAAGAGCAGACATGTTAAGAAGGTATCCCAGAGTTGTGTGCTTTTCTCACCACAGGTGGCACCCCCCATCCCCAAATGGGGCCCCAACCTGCTGTTGGAGGTTGTTTTATTCTCTGGTGTTACAGCTGCAGTAAGGGAAGGCCTCGTGTTCATACAACTTCCAAGGGCTGCCAGCATTTGAAGTATTCAAAGCACTATTATGCACAAGCAACTGTCCTAGCATGGGCAGAAGGGTCTCCTGGCAAATTAATGGTGCATTAAAAGCCCTTGTCCTTCTCACAGTCTTAAACATGGCCATGCTGCAAGAATTTTGTGGGCCTAGCTCAACACTTCTCAAAAGGATAAGGCCAAAAGCAGTGCTTCAGCCACTGAGAATCCTAAGGTGGGAGAAACCCACAACCAGCCTCTCTAAAAGAGATTGGGCTGCTTTTTTGCAGAGTAAAGTCTCTATGCTGCTCCTATTAGACTAGAAAGACCAGACTATCCCAGAGAACTAGGTGCTGGCAGAGGGGCAGCAGCATCTTACCGAAGAACATGTTTCCTGGAGAAGACCCGCAGGATGAATTCAGACTCTTGCTGAGGCTCCAGGGTGGATGGGACAATCACATAGACACAAGGCTCCAGATGGAAGTCATGAGTCACTTCCCGCTCATCAAGGAAAACCTGGTGCTTGTTTACAGGCTGATGTCGGGTGAAGAAAGCTGGGGGGAGTTTTCTGTTGCTTTCCTGGTACTGTTCAGGGAAGAAAGATAAGAGAAATGTGTTCTGCACCAGCTGAACAAATGCACAGAAAGCACATGGAGGATTCACAGGCACGGCACAGACAGCCTGCCCTCACACCTCAGATTGTTTTGCAGCACAGGCAGGTAACAGAACCCAAAGGAGTCGGTCTCCTCCAGGACATGGTGGTTCTCACTTATGCAGCAACCCTGCCCAACACTAATATGACAAAGAACTGGGCCTCCTGCAACTTATCAATCATGTAAGAGGACTTGTACGGAACAGCAGTGAGGACTGGAGAGGAGAAGCTATTCCTGTCAAAGTGGCTACTACAAAAGTCTTTTCCATACTGGCAGAAATAACTGCAGGCAGGAACTGCTCTAGACACTGCTCTTCACTAGCCAGAACACCATCCTATCCCTTGTCCCTAGTGCTAGGGATCTGGTAGCAGAGGATTTTAGAGTACCTGTGATCTGAGCGTACTGCAGGCACAACCTAAACCCTAGCCCTGACTTAATGCAAGAGTTCTTGATTTGCCTGACACTCTTTGCTCTGCACTTTTCAGCAACAGGAGGATGGATAAAGTGTTGATCCAGGCAACACAGAGCTCATTTTTAATGCCACTGAGTGCCCAGTACACAAGCAAAATAAATAATCCTGCTAGCTAGAACCACTGTCACCTTCTGATCTTGGCTGTTCCTCAAAACATCTAGTCATTTTACTCTGCAGCCTCATGGGGAGATGCTATGCCTCTTCCTTTGCCAATATTTTTCTTACTAATAGAGCAATCTTTCTTCTGAAAGGTTCAGGGTTACTCCTCCTCATGCCCCTTATGTTAAATTCAAAGTTTTTATATTCCAGTCAATACTTTGTTGACAGTAGTTCCAATACCTTAGATGCTCTCGGCTTGCCATCTCTCTGTATTGATCTTGGCAACCACTACAAACCTGAAATTAAAGTCCTGGCTGCCACCATTCCCACTCAGGTGTGACAGAGGAGTGGGCCGCACCCTCTCTGCCAGCAAATTTACCTTACTTGTAACCTTGACTATGCACAAAGTTTAAGTCAGGAAGGCGCGGGCATCTTACCTCATAGTTGCCATGCTGGAAACACAGTAACTAGGAACACAGTTGCGCTGCCCTAACCATACACCTCAACTAGTTCTTTGCCAGCCCATATTTTCATCTAAGAGATGTTCTGAGCAGTAACAGAGTGCAAGATAAGCCCTTAGAAGACAAGAGGCGCTAAACCTTTCCCTGTTAACACTGATACCACCTTTAATACCTTTGGAAGACCAGAATTACAGAAGCTGAACAATCAATGCCCCCTTTTAAGGCCCCGAGCCCTCCTAATATGGTAGCTTTTCACAAGAGTCAGTGTATAGCTCTGCATTAACAGTGCCTTGCTGTGGTGCCTCACTGAACTCAAATACTCACTGTCAGCCAAGGAACAGAGGCAAACACAACTTTCAGTGTTGTCTTAAGAGCTGCACCAGCCCAGGTGCCCCAGCAAACAGGAGTGGTGACAAGGGACTCACCTGTAGGTCCACCTGGAAGAAGAAAAGAAACAGCAACTGTCAGGGAGCTCACACAACATAGCCATGTCATTCCTGGGAAGCAGAGCAGCTACATGCGTCCATCTGGGGTCTTTCCCTCCAGAAAACTCAGTCTCTCCATCTGAAAATCCTTCCCCACAGTCACCTCGCCACAGCTGTGCAAACTCATAGCGGCAACAAGAGCTGTGGCTCTGTTCAGGGGAGAAGAGTGGCTCTCAAGGCACTAGGATAAGCAGAGAACTGAGGGGATAACCACTTATATCTGGATACACAGGGAACTAGCTGCTATATCATACTAGGAACACTTCTCAAGCACAATTTACCATGGTTGGAAATAACCTGAGGGGCAGAGCTCTTCCTCCCTCAAACTAAGGGCACTCCTGGCAACCTCTCCCAGCTGTTGCACACACTCTCAGAGAAAGGAAAATAAAACCCAATGTATTTTGAAGCAAAAGACTCTTCTCACTGCTCTGCAGGGTGACATGCAGGATGCTGGAGAGGCAGCAAGTGGGACACAGAGCTGTGCTGTGACGTGTGAGGACGCAGGCAGAAGGAAAGAGCACAGATCACCCTGGGCACAGCAACACTCTTGGTCTGCAGAGCGCTAGAATTTACAGGGGCTGGAAGTTTTCCTGTGTGGTGAAAGCAAGAAAAGCAAAGCAATTCTTCACACCTTGTAGAGTAAAAATCCAATGAAAAGGTGAGGAGCTCGGTTCCGGTGTTTGCTGCTGTGTTTCTGCATCAGGGATATAACCACATTGCACAAATTCAGGCTTTTCTTGCTGTCTTCAACTGGTAAAACATGCAGCCAGTACTGAGGGTTCATCCAAAAGTTGCCTAAACAGAACAAGAAAAGAATTTTGATGTCATTTTCCCTCACAATATTGACTGCCATCTTCCCACATGATGCCTGGCATTGGACTGAATAGATCACAGATCATCTGTGCCTCCAGACGCCACAGGAATTTGATTTTAGGGTGCAGTTCACAAGTTTAGCAGTGTAACTACTACCTAAAACAGTAGAAAGATCCAGGAATAAGGAATTATATTTCTGCTTACATGCAGCTAAGAGCTCATTTTGTTTATAAATGTAATCACTGTTCCTCTATCACCTCTGGTAGATGGGCTAGCTGACTTCAGACCCCACCTGCTCTGCTTCCAGAAGAGCTGAGCTTCTGCATTTCCCATTCTTAAAATACCACTCCCTGGAGATGCTGAGGATGCAAATTTTAACAGACAAGTTTAATGCCCTAAAGCAGAACAGTGCTGGCAATTGATCCTATGATTCTGCAGCTCATTTCATGCTATAATCAACCCACTGCCCTATGTTTGCAAGTGATGCATTTTCTGTGATAGCAGAAGCCAGTCAAAGTCCTTCAGCTGCTTATTTTTGATGTTGGTGTGGAGGCTTAAGCAGGAAGCACATATTTCTGTTGTCAATTTTATGCTAAGAGGTGTAAGGTGCTGGTAACTGAGTCAGCAGAGCATCCAAAAGTCAGAGTCATCCTGAAGAGCACCCCTCACCATTACAGAATCCCAGACTTCCTCCTGCTGTGCTTCCTTTAACCCATCTCCCACTCTTCAGGGAATACATCCACTTTTTCCCATCTTCCTGGCTCATCAGGTCTGGAGTTAGTTTACAGATCATCAGATCTACAAAATGAATCTTAAAATCTCGCAGAGACATCCTGGGAAAAGAGTGCCAAGAGACATCTTGTCAGCAGTTTAGTTTAGTCCATATGGCTCATAAAAAAAAAAAAAAAAAAGGAAAGGGAGCAGGGAATTTCGAAGCCGCACCATTCTGCATTACATATGATAATGCTCATATTTTATTAGGCAGTAAAGAAGAGAGCGTCTGCTCCAGCAGCAGCATCCAGAAGTAGCAAATGCACGACTAAAACTTCAGCAGAGAATAGCAGCACAAAGAATAAAATAATATCGCCATCAAAGGGAATGCAGTGAAATTACAGGGGCGGCAACATTGCCACCTCGTGGCAGAAGCTATGGAGAAACCACGGACAAACGTCAGAAAAGTAAGAGCTTCCCTCGCTCCTGAAGAACCGCGCATCCATGTCAGCACAGCTACTGCTTCTCATGTCATCAGGCAGAGGGGAGCAAGAGAGCAAGCATGGGTGGATATGAAGCAGATCACCTATGCCTCAGCCTAAGTGCCACGGTGCTGCTTCATCTCCAGGTGCAGCCCCAGAGCTACTGGTGGAGAGGAGAGAGGCAAGACTGTGCCATTACCAGAATTCTCCATCCTCCTTCTTTTTCCTCAGCAAAATCTTCTCCTTCGGGCTCAGCAGCTCCCACTTGTAAGAGCTAAGGGGAATAACATGAGATGACTAACCAAATGTGGCCTCAAATTCCAGGCAGAGTACATAGCTCTCCTTTACAAAAGGAAGCCAAATACCTGTCCCCACATATCACCACGTTTATCTCCCACTAAAGAGAGGCTCCTATGCCTTCAGCCATATGAGACTCTCTATGGTCCCATGAGATGTAGCTAAAAGGCTCTAGTTTTCTCCAGCAGAAGCCAGAAATGCTTCATTTCCATCAGCCAGTCCAGTCACTTGAACATGCAGCTTCCAAGTACTTAAAATATAAAAATTTAGACTTGCTTTGTTGGTTAATTTTCTATCAAAGGGGACATAATAGGAAGAGTGTTTGGCATAATGAACGAATGACTAGGACAGCACAAGAGGCAGCTGGGAGTCGTTTCAAAGGCAGGCCTACAGTATGTTGCTCATTATGCTCTTCAACAGGAACAGCTGGTGTGTTGTCATTATGTGACAGACACGCATCAGAGAAGTTACAGCTCAGCAGACAAGGTGAAAGTCACTCACATTCCCAATAACCTCTGTACTCTTCTCTCCTTTCAACCCCCATAAGCCTCATCAAACAGAGCCTGCAAAGGGAACGAAGTGAAGCTTGGAGGAAAGAAACATGTTCCACTTCAAAGAGGAACTGGACACAAGTTTACAGTTGCCAGTGGTCTAGAATGCAAACCACTGTCTTTCGTGTATCCCAATTAAAAAAAAAATAAAAATCAGGTAGCTGCAAATACAGGGCCCATTTGCCTCACTGGTTGCTTCTTTTGGTCTCATACCCAACTGTATTCCCCAAACAGCCAGAACAGAGGACTCCTTTGAAGTCACCCGACTACAGCACTTCGTGGCCTGTGGAGGACTTTGCACAGGCCCTCCTGTGATAAATGACTGTGTGTCCTGAAACATGCTGTTTGTTTAGAGCCTCCTGCACAGCTATCTGTCACTTTGCATGCCATCCAGATCACAGCAACGTGGTCAGTGTCTGATGTTCATATCATGTTTCCTCTGGTATTCAGTGAATGGAAAACAAGAACTGATCTTGTTGAAACTGCATGTGTGAATTGAGCCCAACTACATGAGCACTATTTGCTGGAGATGCACAAATCTATTGAGTCATTGCTTTGACACCAGAAGGTCTTTGCAAGCAACTGTTAGTCATCTGAACGCTGCCCTCAACATTAATTCATGCCTGAAGATGGCAGCATCTTTCTTCCAATAAACTTTTACTCCCCTTCAACATCATACCTTTCCTTTTTTAAACTCACCTGTCACTCCAGTCTCCTTTCCACTCAATTTTCCCCCATGGATTTCTCAGTCTCACTAGGTTTTCTGGTCCGTATTGACAGGTCACCTGCAGAAACAGTAACACTGTGATTACCACGGTCTCAGCAGTCCTCATTGGCTTAAGTAATTGTTCTATGTCAGATATTAACAATTATTTTCTTTGTTCTCATAGATGCCAGCAAGTATGATGATAAAAATCTATGAATATGCAACTCAGAATGCCAGCAACAAAGAGATTAAGATGCTTCATCTTACATTCTAAACTGATACCAGAGACATCACAGCTTCCTAATGCAGAGGTTTGACTGTAAATTCTTCTTCCTCTCCAACACCTGCTCATTTTGTACTCATGTGGGGGCAGGACTGTACTACTGTGAAAGCCAAGTCCTACCACAGTGCAGTGGCACACAGCACAATGCAGTCCCCGGTGGGTGACCACACAGATCAGTGCCCCCTGAACTGGGATGCCATGGTGGGAGCAGAGGGAACCAGGCCAGCTAAGGACTTTGTTGGCAGCACACAGCAGAACAGCTGCCTTCACATTGGTTCCAGATGCTTGGTCAGTCCCTTAATACTGCCTAGCTCTTCATCCCATCAGAAGTGCCAGAATGGCAGACATGTCATTTGTGAACTCCATACCTAAATCCTTCCTGCTCCCCCTGTGGGAGACACAGATGTACATCACCCAGCTCACAGTACTTCTTCCAACTTTCCTAATATCTCTTGCTAGAGGTACTGAACTTACTTTCACTAACACGTCCAAAGCTCCACAAAGTCCTTTGCCATCCTTGTCAACCTGCTTTTAAGGCTGAACAAGGTAGTCATTCACCAACCCAGGAGGAGAAAGCTTGACTTTTCTCCTAGTCTTTGGGATCTATTATTTCACTGCCCTTTACCTCTAGACAAATATCTTAGAGGGACTCTCAGTGATACTTCTGCAGATCAGTGGGGTTCACCTGCACTCTCTGCACAGGGACCCAGTTTGGTTCCCTTACTCCACCATGGACTCACATTTTCATTTGCAGTCTTTCACATTTTGGCCCTTGAATCTTTACTTCTCTATGGCCTCTCCTTTGACTTCAGAGGAAGGCTTTTTATTCCAAGTAAAAAGCACAACTCAAGTTTCAGCACATCCTCCCAGCAGCCCCAAAGTCCAGCCCTTTCGTCCTTAGCAGCTAAGATGCATTTGTAGGTGATCATCTCAGCGGAGCCCTATGAATCATTCCCACCCTTAGAGATATGTTGATCCATAACCATTGTCCTTTACATCAGGACCTTGATACTAAAATGGACACACTCAAAAGTGAATCTTAACAAAGCACACTGTCTCTTTTAGCCTTAGAAAAGAGCGTGGGAAGGAGATACTATAGTTGCTCTGATTAATGGTTGAAGCTATGACTGCAATAAAAATTGCTGACATCCAAATAAACCTGGACCCAGGACATTAGGGCTAGTCTTACCTTTCTAATACCAGTTACTGTGTAGGCATGGCCAGCTACAAGCCCATTCTTCAGGACCTTTGTTGTCTGTACACAAGGAGGAGAAACAAAAGGAAAATATATCTTTTATTCTACCTATACTTACATGGCAGACTCATACCAATACCAGACCTGCACCTGTGTCAGCAATGACTCTCAAAGCAGATGGAGAATGGTTTGAACTGAAAATTAAATTAAAAAATAAATTGAAGCTCTTAACAGCCATATTTCACAGTACACTTGGAATTGAAAGATTGATTGGGAAGGTCCTTTCCTAAATTATGGATTTCTGGCTAGAGACCATCTCACTTTCAAAAAGTCCAGGAGGTTAGGTTTTGATTTTCAGAATATTAGAGTTTCCCAACAACTGAAGCGTTAGCATAAGGCTTGGAAGTCAAGATTTGAACTTATGTTCTGAACCACACACCTCTCCGCCTTAGCTTTAAGTTCATTCCATGTGTGTCTGTGCCTCATTGCACAATCTGTAAAAATGGAAAATTTATTTAGCAAGAAAGGGAAAATACAGTAGGACTTCATTTAAATAGAGGTTCTGTGGTAGATATTCCTGAATATAATGACAGGGATCTGAGAGCATCAGGGAATCAAAACATGTACAAAGTTTAACATTAAGGATGTGACTTCTACAGAAAGTCACATGTGGCAGCTTTGATAGTTTTTGAGTCACAATGGCTAGCTGAGCAGCAGTAAACAGGTCTGGAAAGGCTTTTAGCTGTAAAGCTATTTGATGTCACTCCGAATCTCACCCCTAAGTGTGTTTGACAGCCCATGAGAGATCTGCTGTAGGTGGCTCTTGTCAGGATATCCCACAGATCAGGAGGAGCTTCTGCAAGCTTGATCCTTGTATTAACACCTCCTGTAAAATCCACCAAGGCTTCTGAAACTTGCCCAATCTGCAGATCTTCATAGGAGCCATAAAGTCTAGCAAAAAATGACATCAAGAGATTCTTTGGATTATAGTCACAGATGACAGGTTGAGGATAGTGTGACAATGAAAACATACAAAAAAGTGTGCTAAAAAGCAAAAGGAAGGCTGTAACTCATGTTTAATTTTAGGGGAATCTTTGTATTTAGGAAGAGGAGAATCTAGAAAATTGCCTCCAAGACTGGCCATAGTTCGTAAGGTACTCTTCACTCATTTGTCATCCCTCGTGCTGTGTAATGAGAACATGCCTATCACAACACCTTTGATAACTCTGCCTTAGCAAATGTTGCCTGAATTTATCACCAGATAGTGTGGTGTATCTAAAATATAGTACCTTGAGAGGCACTCTGTCTTGAAAGCTCAGTCTCCAATCTGTTTGCTTTTACCATTGCAGTGAGACTTTGTCCAGTTTTTTTGTTGTAATGCTAAAACCAAATGAAAATTACTGAACGTTCTCATCTACTGTGATGTTTCTCTGAATGTTAACTAGGATATATCCCTGCTCTGCAAAGATTACTTCAGCCCAATATTAACAAACTCCATCAGTTGCGCCTTGTTGCTTTCTTCTTAGTCCTGATACAACCACTAGAGTTTAGCATTGTAGACAAAACACTCGGAGAGAAGCCACTGTTCTCAACGTGTCATGTGACAGCTTACATGCCTCAGCTTTGGGGGACCTGAGAGCAGGAGCTTCTACGAAAACAAAGTACAATGCTTCAGCAGACCTCCAAAATGAAAACTCTTGGAGGTTTCTCACACTGGTAATACATCAAAGGAGGCATCAGAAATCATTCACCTTTGAAAATCCTTATCTGTGACCTTCAGCTCCTTTATGGTATTTACAAACAAGGCACCAGCATAGACAATACACTGCAAACAGTGATAACACTCAGAGTACAACCCCCACAAGAGATCTGTTTTCACACCTAAACCCTTGGGTTTAAACTCGGGGGCCTGGATTGGTAAAAGCCACTGCAGTAGCAGCTTTTACTGTGTAATAATAGAAAGATGAGAACCATTTATTACACTGCAAATATAGCAAGGCCTCCAAAATGCATTTGTAAACATGAACAAACTGCGTAGGCACCAACCAACATATTTTAGAGACTATTTGCATAACTTGGAATGAGTCACTTACTTAGCATATGCCTTCTCCAGAAGGGCTCCCCAGAACACGTTCTTATAGACTGAGGAAACAAAGACCAGCTCCCCTGCCTCGTTCACCGGCAGGAGATCATCAACCACCACGTCAACCCATTCACCGAAGTGCCAGAACTGTCAGGGGAAAAGAATGAGTTGATGTTTCCCGTAGAAGGGACCTCCCCTTGAAACAACAGGAAAGGCAAGATAGCCTAGCTGTGGGCAAAGAACAAGCTGCTGTGGGTCAGTGGGATGTGGGACAGAGCCAGTTCCTCAGCCGCACCCAGCCAGAGGAGAAAATATGTATCAGGTGTACAAGGAATAAGCAGCGTAACAAACCACAGCTGGACTTCTGAGGAAGGAATTCCTACATGCAGGGTAGCATGGTTGCATCAAGAGATGAGCAAAAGGGCAGCAGATTGGAGCAGATGTGCTCAGGTCTGCTGACTGTTGCCACTCTGAAGAAAGGGTTTTGTCTGGGTTAAAATATGGGTAGGGCACAGCTGGAAAGAAGGGACAAGGGGAGGTGTTTCATCAGAGCCACTAGCAGCTGATTCACTGCCTGCATTGCTTTGTGGGAGGGGTGATGGGCTGTTCTCCAGGCCGGGATACCCTCTGGCCACTTGCCCCTGGCCAAGGGGAACCACGTACATCTACGGGTGTGACACAGAACATAGCAGAGGACTTCTGAAAATCCCCTGCAATCTGGGGGAGCAGCTGTACCCGGAAGTGGAAAATGCCAGCGTATTTCCTCTCAAAGCTCTGGTTTTGTGGCACGACTGCAGCCAAGATGTCCTGGTGGAACGTCAGGGCTTCCAGGGCCGCCAGGAACCAGCAGTTCTCTGCGCCAAGACAAACGGACACACGAGTTGGCTGAAAAGCGTGAGCTGTCAGCCAAGTTCAGGAACAGCACCAAGATCCTAGCAGAAGAGCTGTTGTGCTGACGCCTTTACAATTACAACAAATCATATACAGAAAATTAGACAATCCAGACATGTGCTTTACTTAACCAAACCATGATTAAATTATTATTGTTCTCTCTTGATCTTTTCATTTGGATATTATTTGGTTATATAAGAAATTTAGTGAGCAATAACTGTCAATGAAAACATTCTGGTTTTTACTGACATTGTGTCATTTTTTTTTGTTCTCTATAAAGGCACACTATTAAAAAAACTTTTCCATTTTTCTTTGAAAACATTCGCTTTTCAGAAAAGAAAAATAATTTGGAATGCATCTCACATGCAAAACTGTACTTATGAAACTTTGTTTTTAAGGACTTCAAGCACTTAAAAAATAATTTAGTCCCACCTCTACCTCTTTTGCAGGTGACAATATATCCTTTTACTTTAGGCAACATGGGCATAAAATTATTTTTCTAACTTCAAGGCTGTGAAGAGAACACACTCATATGAAGCATCAGGTACAAAGATAGTGAAAGTCCTGCTTCTGTGGTCCCTGTTCAGTTGTCAAGCAGCAACACCACAGACCAGTAAAAGCACAGGATCACTTCTTATTAGCATTCACAGAAGCAACACAGAGTGGTGAGTTCAGCTTGTGGAGACACCTCTCATGCCTCAAATCCCACCTCAAAGCTTGCCAGGTTTTTTACTGAGCCTATCCCATCTCAGTTGCTTCACCCACACCATGCCAAGTGAAGACAGGAGAAAGACGCCTTCTATTTCTATGCCAAGTTTTATACAATCAAACTTCCATGCAAATCTTATCTTGTATAAGAATACTTAGATATTTATACAAAGGAGTTTCCTTACCCACCAATCCTTGGCAGAGATCAAGTTGCTTTCTGTTTGCAGCATAAAATACTGGACTTTTGTGCAAAGCCTGGAAAGCGCACACACACACAGACACAAAAAGAGAGTCAAGTAAGTAACATGAGCTGGTTTGGCTTGAAAGTCAAGGATTTTCTGTGTGCAGAGCTGCAATCTCATAAGATGGGAAATCCAGTTGTGTTCCTAGTCTAGGATGCAAAAATCTCACGGACATGTGACACAAAACATGCCCTCTGCCTTTTTGAAGCTTTCAAAACACTTACAGTCCCTTTGTCCCAGCAGACACTGTTCTGGTTCAGGTATAAATCTAGTGTGATGTGCTCTGGCTAACCTGACACCAGCCTGGGCACACACTTGTGCTTGGTCTACGTTGAATTTGGTCTCCAGCATAAGTCACTGGTGCTCACCAGTTGCATCACTGTGGGTTTCCATGAACACCACACTGAGAAGAAAACCCTTCAAACATGCCAGTCCTGCTCCTCCACACAAGTCTCAGCCAAAAGAGATTACAATAGCAGAGCATAACTATTCAAATTTTCAGCTAACTGTCTGACATCTCCTTGATTTGACTGACACTTGGGCTACAGACTGATGGCTGCTACAGAAATTCCTGTTTCTGTGACAAGAGCAGGTTCAGAGACAAAAAATGTTACTTTTTTCCCTTCACAAGTGCCTCTGGGGTTAAATTAACAACCTAAGTGTCAAACTTACATTTCACTCGAATGACCCAGAAATTGCTCAAGCAAGTTTCACACTGTTGGCTTCCCCTACAGGCAGTAGCAAAGAAACAGCAAACCCTCAGAAGGCAGTTACAGCAATTAGACACCAAGCCCTGTCCTTGGCGGATTTGTGTGTTCAGTTTGCAGGCCGTCAGTCACAGATGCAGCAAGCTACAAGCCTGCAGGGTGAACAGAAGGATCTCAGCATCTTCTCTGCAGCACAGGGTCTGAAGGATGCACAGCATGCATCCTCAGAGAGATTTTGCTCTGCTAAGTTTGGCATACAGAGCAAATGGCAGCCTTCTTCACAAGGCACTTTTAGAATCATAGAATCACAGAATATGCTGAGTTGGAAGGGACCCACCAGGATCATCGAGTCCAACTCCTAACCCTACACGGGACACTCCAAGAATCACAGCAGAGCAGCAGAACAGTGGACTGAGAGACAGAGGAGATTTCAATCCATTCCAATAGCTGTGGGATGAAGGGACACCTGACGAGCTTGGTGGAGGCCCGGGCTAATGCTGACTTTCCTCCCTAAATCTCTCCATGCTGATATAGCTGCCTGTGTCCACAGCACAAGCACAGCCCAGCTCAGGCCCCTGAGGACTGCACTCTTCCTCCATCTGCAGATCCTGACTTAACACAAACCATCTGAAAGACTGAATTATGTATGAAACTCTAAGAATGAGGGCTGCTCTTCCCAAGCTCCCCTGCTTGCTTTGCAAAGATGCCTCTGCTTTCCTGGTGAGTTTCATGAGTTTTGCAGAAGCTCAGCTCTTGTGAGAAATTAAGTCTGACAAAGTATGACAGCGAGAAAATAACTTAGCTTGGAGATGCTATCTGCTATTACCTGGCAGAATTCCCTTACAGGGAGAGTAATACATGGGTTCTGAAATTCTCACGTAATTTTTGCATTGCTTTCAGGAAGATCTGATTGTCAATACTCTGCTCAGTGGCTCAGAAAGAACAGAAGTGCCATTGCCAATAACAGGCCTTATCTTACTGTGCCAGGCCCCTGTCTTGGCCTCTTAGACTTGTTATCTATCCGTTTGTTATGAGAACTTCCTCTGTGACCTTGCAACCAGGTGTTGCTTGTTATGATGTTCAGTTTAAGCACAGGATTCCAGCAAGGGCCTTGGAAATGTCAGCACAGGTAGAAAACAAAGCCTCACAGCTAAAAACCACTCACCAACTGATGGTCAGTTACTGGTTGTGGTAGTAGCTCAACCTTGAGAGCTGGGAAAAGATTGCTCTAAGTACAATAGACTAAACAGTTAAACAGGGGGAACAAACAGCCCAGCAAGAGGATAAGGCACCTGCTGCTGCCTGGGAAAGTAGCAGCCTCCAGCATCAAAACAATGTGTGATCCATAGGAGACAGAGGTCAAAGGCTAAGAACTATTTAGAATCTCAGAAATCTTCTAAAGGGTCAGGATCTTGAATTTTGGGGAGAGGAATCATTGCCATGGGTACTGTCATGACGGAACCATGGTGGGATCACCATAACTGTGAGCTCCAAGGAAACCGGCTCCACCTGCTTCCTTTGCCTGCTCTCCCTGCCTGCTCCAAGCATCACTGGATATAAACCAAATGAGGCTGGTTATGATTTTAGGCAACAAATGCTTCAAGGGCAATTATAAAACTGTATACCCCAGCTTCCAAAATGACATCTGATACAATAAATAAAATCTCTGGAGACATTAAAGTACACCTAAATTAAAGTCTAAGAGTAGTCTGTTCAATGCTAAAACTATTTGCTGGCTATCAGCTGTAATCATCCTCTTACACTACAGTACTCACTGAAAGTCACTTACATGCGGCCTCTTCCACTGTAAATTTCGGGGTAGTTTCTTTAGCAGTGCTCCTGTTCCAATAGAGCTGATATGAGCAGGGAAATTGTCATCTATGAACAGGCATTTGTTTTTCAAGCATGACTCCAGCAATGCCTGGTAGTTCTGCTGGATGGGAGGGGTGTGTTTTTGAAAGATACTCCTGCCTAAAGGCAGAGGTGACTTTTTTTTTTTTAAGCAGAGCAGAAAAGGCATGGTGATGTCCCAAATAACACCAAGATAATTGTTTTCCACTGAGGATTCTGCAGGGATCTCACACTGAACAGTTCTGCTGGAAGCACTTGCTTTTCTGGGATGAGGCGTGTCTTCTTCAGAAGAATTCCTGATAATTAAAATAAGTATAAAAAGTCATTTTAATCGTGGCTTTTAAAACTTTTTCCTTAGCCAGTGCAGGTGGGTAGGGATAGTGGCACTCAGAAGAAGTGGGGACCCACCCAATACTAATCTAGCACCTATCACTGCATTTTGAAGGCCTTACATTGCTGTGGATCTGAGTGAAATCATAATGAGTGACCCCATTGACTTTTACTAGGGCTTTGAAGCCATACACTTGGCTATTCTTAGTCTCTCTCTGGACTATTTTTGCCTCTCCAGGATATTTTCACAACGTGTTGCAACATGAATGACAGTCTTTATTCAATCACATTCTGGCATGAAGATATTTCCCCTCCCACCCCCCAAAAAAAAGATAAACCAAAGACTAACAGAAAAATTGAATACACGAGGTGCTGCAAAGCCATTACTCACACACCCTCGATAGTTATTTTGCCCTTTTCACCTCATTTTGGAGAATGATACAATCTCACCCAAGAGATCACATTCCATCTTGCTGAATACCACAGATTCACACATGAAATCACATGCTGAGGTATTTTTTTCCTTGTAACATTCAAGACAGATGTTTCTCATCCCCCCCACTAAAAACAGCAAAGAGTGATGTCCTAGACCTTCTTTAATATTGGCAGCTATGTTAAACATTAGCATCGCCCTTTGCTGCAAGTAGTGGGCTCCCGGGAGAAATCATGACTAAAATCTCAGCAGGCAAATCGCTCCCATCAGTGGTAAGAAGGTGATCATAATCATAGTTATTACAGTGTTTTCAGTTATTACTATTACATAGTTATTACTGTTTTCAGGACCGAACAAATTAATCGGGATGCAAAGTTTAATAAATAGTTCACATGGCATAAGGATACAGTATTTGGATGGCTTCCTTGCAGAGGAGGCTCTTTGAGGTTCAAAATCACTGTCCCAGGCACCTGGGGGGGTGCTGGTCTCAGTTAGGAACCAGCTGATTGTTACTCCCCTCGAAGTTGAAGGTCACAGGCATGCCCTATGAGGGACCAAACAACCCCAGATTGAGCTGCCCTCCCACGCAGAGCTCTCGTTTGTTATAAAACCACCCTACAACTGATTCACAAGGCTTGATCCTCAAAGGCAACCAAGAAAAAAAATCTTCAAAATATAGCCCTGGAAATGAAAACTCAATTTTCTGTTGTACAGTAGACATTTCAGATCTGAAAAAGTATTTAAGTGCCTAACAACTTGCTTATTTTTCTCCAGATGAAAAATACTGTCTTTCCCTCCAAACCCTCCCTTTTTACAACCACTGGCCTTCATGGCTGCAACAACATGAGCAACAGACAGAGATAGGTTTAAGAGAAAAACAAGAGGAAGAAAACAGCCTGGAGAACAGCTGCATTTTATATAGACAGACAAAACATGTATGAAAAACAGTTTCTCATTTTGCTGCTTTCCAGGAAAAGAAGTGGAGAGCAATTGGCATACTTTGAGCTACACTGAAGAGCAAATATGTGAGACTTGATTTTTGGGTGTGCAGAGCATGCACAATGCCTGACAAAAATCATTTTAACCTCTCACCAGTTCTCACTTCACTCTGGCATTTACTTGAAAAAGAATTGAACTTCATATATAGGTTTTGAAACCCAGAGATAATATGAAAAAGCCAATGCTTTCAACAACGGAGGTTTAAATCACCTGAATATATAGCCTTATTTTCAATAAATTCAGCCAGCACCCCTGTCTGTAACAGGGGTGTGTTGAAAGTTAATGATGCAGTTACTCTGTATGTTTTGCAAACCTCCCAGCTGAACCTGCCTGTAGGTGTGTTGTTTTAAACTCTTTTCTCAATTACCTGGAAATCTTTGAACAACAGAGGCAATGAAGCATTTTATGTGTCATGAACAGTGACTTCTTTGACAGCTACAAGGTGTTCCACTTGCATTTGGCTGCAGTCATGTGTAGGGGCAGCCACCAGGTACAGCTGTATGTGACTAGCCAGGGTAGACCTGGAAATCACCCCGCTCAG
Organism: Pseudotriccus pelzelni; assembly: GCA_035584735.1. Taxonomy (NCBI): domain Eukaryota; kingdom Metazoa; phylum Chordata; class Aves; order Passeriformes; family Tyrannidae; genus Pseudotriccus; species Pseudotriccus pelzelni. The sequence continues at coordinate 8,610,416 of JAWMRA010000113.1, read as the reverse complement.
CCATGGTGCTGACCCAGGCTGAATCAGTGCCCTACTGTGTCCTCCCTCACAGGTGGAGCAGAGTGTGTGCATGTCTCTTCCAGCAATTAAAGTTTCTAAGGGAAAGCAGCCAAGTGTAGCAGACAGTGTAGCTTCCATCTAAAGCTTTAGATGAAAGCCATGAGCCAGTAGGTTAAATGGATTTGATTCTGTATTCCTCACAAGTTTCCCTAGTTAGCAGGGAAACCTACTTAGTTTCCCTAGGTTTGCCATCTGATGTAAGTCCTTGCACTACATTAGCATCCTGTGATCTCCCCTGATCTTTCTCAAGATCTTAAATGCCCCATCCCTAAGTCTTAAATTGAGAATCTGAAGAATCCATGGAAAATCCTACACTTTTAGTAAAAGTAACTGGCCCATGAATGAATTCTCTCAGACTCTTACTCTGTGAGAGGATTTATCTCAGGCAACACTGGGGCAGTGGGCAATTTGAGGGCTAAACCTGGAGCTGACAGAGCTCAGCCCAGCTTTTCGGATTTAATAAAGACAATCCAAATCTGGGCTGAGGAGATGCTGCTGATTGTGTGAAACAGAATAAATGTTTGCATGCAAAATAATAAATTTTAGGGTGAGCAGAACAAATGATGCAGGGCCATCTTTTACAACCATTCTTGTAATACAGCAGAACATTAGCTGCAGAAATTAGTAGTCATTAGTCAAAATGAAAATGTGAGTGTATTAGGCTTTGTTAATCTTTAGTAGTCTCCAAACAACAGTAGTCTCTATACAACAGTATAAAACCAGCACTTGCAGGTACAACCTCAAGTGTCTTTGATTAAACATAGTGGTGCATTTCAAAAACAAACAAAAAAAACAACAAAAAAACAAAACAAAACAAAACAAAAAAAAAACAGAAACAAAACAACAAGACACCTCAAAGCTGACTCCTGCCCTTCCTGTGGGCTTTTACAGCAAATAGAAATATCCTGAAAAGAAGCACTGAACTATGTTTTCTCACAAAATGAATGAATATACAGACAGGTGGATGACCTTGCCTGAATTTCCTGTGCTTAGATTATTGGCCCAAAAGTTGATGAACACCTTCTGGTGCTGAGACTTTCATGGCCAAGCAGTGAGCATGCCCCAGAGCCTCCCACTGATCTTTAAAAAAATCTGTAACAAAAATGCCAGGATGGCTTTCAGAACTTCGAACAATACCTCTCTGACCAAAGATCACTTTTAATGACTCCAGCTGAGAATTTAAAATACATATTCTTTGCTGCACTAACTATCCAAGCTACATTGAAATCAGTGGAAATTCGAAAATCCTATTTAGTCAAGATCTGTCCTTTAGCACTTAAGGTTACAACATCCTATTCATAAGCATCCCAGTTAAAAGAGAGTCTGACTACTCACAGCTCCCACTAGAGACAGAATTTGATCTCTGCAGAATACTTAGTAATCAAGTATCAGATGAATTGGCTCTAAACAGCAAAAGTGAGAAAACAAGGGTGCACAAAATCTGGCATAGCTAAAACACCAGCCTCTGCTCCCAACCATTTGGCAGACAGAAGTGTTAAAACTGTGACATACAGGGCAGCTGATGTGGCTCATCCAGCTGCTTTAAATCGCACCAATTCCTCTCATGTTTGCTGACAAAAACTCTTTGCCTTTCTCTTCAACACTTCCAGAGAAAAGTACAGCAGCAGCTGCTGCATTCAGCACAGAGAATAGCATCGTGTAACTAATACCCCGATCTGATCCCAGGGGACAGCTTCATCTCAACACCATGCCATGGTGACAGAGTTATACTCCTTTCAAACCCCTGGAAAATCCTACATCTGTACTAGCCCGAGACACCTACTGAATGCCACCACCACATCCCTCTTACATAGTATTTGGTGTTTGATGTCCTACCTTCTCCAGGTGTGTCCTCACAGTGAAGGATAACTGTTCCACTAGTAGCGATGCCTGTTGCTTGTAAATAGTATATATGTTATCTCTACCTATTTATGTGTATTTATGCTTACGTGTGTGTGCATGTTTATATATGTCTCGCATAGGTAACCCCAAGAGCTTGTCCTAACCTATCAAACACAGCGGTAGAGGCAGGAGGCGGGGAAAAAGAGCACATTGAGTAATGACAGAAAATTTCTAAATAGTTCAATATAAACTGTTCCACGGAAGACATGAAAGAACAGGTCCGGCCATCATGCAGACTACCCTTTGACTCGCCCATCGCTGCAGTGGGCAGCAGTTTCCTTGTTTAGTTTGCCATTTGATTATTCATAGCACAATACTCCACATCTCTCCATATATGACTAACAAGGTAGAACAGGAAGATATGTTTAACTGTGCCTTAATATATTTTAACAGGATTTCTGTTTTCAGGCAAACAAAAGTTCAGAGAGGAAACATCCTCAAAAACCCATTTCTACTCAGAATAGACGGCGACATGACACTTTGTCAATCAGTTAATCATAACAATATCTGCAAAGAACATTTATATAAGATTGAGGGAGAAGTATGTCCTATAACAGAAACGGCCAAAACCATTCAAGAGTTATAGGGGAAACTGCCAAGTTTCTGCACTGCAAGGATGGTGAACGGCTCAGAGGATTTTTCTTTCCAGCACTATTACAGACTTCACATCAGTCAGGTCCCCTATGTGTTCTCTTTGCTTTACAGTTTCAAGGAATGAATTTTCTGGAAGCAAGCATGCTTCCCACTCACTGTATGTACATTATCCAAGCCCACATTCTCCACTTCTGGTGGTACTTCTGGGTACCAGCACGTTGTTCCATCCCAGGCAATGAGAGGTAAAAGCAGAATGGAGAGGGTAGAGAAAAGGACACTGTGTGCGTACCAAGACACCTGGGAGAAAGATAATGAGAAATATTTCAGAGGAATATGAAGGAGCAGTGAGGGCAGGAGGGAAAGGCATCAGCTTTCTGAGCTGTAAAAGCAAAGCAATGAGTGAGGAAAGGGATAGACTATGCTGGAGACAGTTTTATGTCTCCATATAAGCCATATGGCACCAGCAGGCAGTTGAGAATTTTGATCTAACTGAACCAGAGGAAACTCTCCTCTCCTTACTTACCAAATTAGTCTATTTGGTTTAATTCTGGGGGCCTGCTGTGCCTTCCTCTCCCCTCTTTCCTTTCCCACAACCCTGGTTATTCCCTGTTGAACCCATCACCACCTGAACTTTTGACACTATCTACTCGGGTTTCATACTTGGTAATGAACAAACAGTGGCAGTAACTGCACTGGCAGGAAGTTAATTTTACTGAACTACACTGCTCCCACAAGCTTTTTGAAACTGTTGAAGTGTTATGGACTGAGTCATCGCCTCTCTTCAAATTCAGTGACTTGCTAATGTCTCCATCCTCAGATGTTCTTTTGTAGGAAGTAAACCTGCCCAACCTAAGGCAGCAGATAAGCAAACACACACGTCACCATTTCACATGAAATGAGTTTCAGTTATACAACACTGTGTTTCCCCCCCAAAAACAAAGTTTCATTTTGAGTGCAAATACTACGTGACTTAGCCCAGCCTCACTGACTTTCAGCAAAGTGGAAGTGAATCTTTTCCAGCAAGCCACTCTCTCCTGGTCAAGGCAAGCATCCAGCTAAGTGACTGCCAGCCCTGTTACCAACAGCAGGGACAAGACTGAGAAACTACAGAACTAAAAGTTTAATCCATCACAGCTTTAAAGATAAAAGACAAATTCAATAGTAGATAAAAGTTGCAGACCTCCATCAGTATCAGATACAGGTATGCCCTGACCACTGCATTAGAGTGATTTCTGTTCAGGGGAGTTGAGAGAGTCTTTACATTTGAATGGCTAAGAAACATCTAAGAAAAACAACTGCCCTTGCAGCACTGACTTCAAATGAAAAATCATCATTTGAAAAAAAATATTTGCTTTTGCTCTTCTTCTACTTGCAAAATTTAAAAAAATGTTAATTATTTTTTAAAAAACACAACTTACTAAAGATTGCATAAGATTGTGTAAGATCAATCTGTCCAACAGAAAACCATCCATTAAAACACCCCTGTTTAAGAAACTAAAAGGAATAAACAACGAAAATGGATTAAAACTTTCAGTTTGATTCTGGCAGAAAGAAAAACCTAATTATACTCTAAACTTCCTTTCCTGATTCTACTTCCCTTTGTTTTTGGCACGCTCTAATACTTCAAGGTAAAGAGCATCCTTGAGGAAGTCAGTCTCAAATGGCTAAGAAAACAGAATGAAAAATAAATAAAATTGTGCAATATTTGTGAGATACCTAAAGAAAATCTGTGAAGACTGTCAAGTTTTGCTGTGTTCTGCCCCAGTGATAATGAATCCAAAGGAAAGGGACTCTATTCAGACAAGGTAAGGAAACTTTTTTTTTTTTTGGCCGTTGGGTACACATATTTAGGATTAGTGCAATTTAATGATTAATATCCTCATCTTGCAAATGGGGAACAAGCGTGCTTGCACCATACCTGTAGCAGTCGGCTCCCACAGCCGGTACAACAGAAACCTTGCTTTGCTCCCCCATTCGTTGCGTTCAGGAAGGGCATCAAGGTGGCCTGGGGAGATTTACAATCAAAGGCTTCCTGGCCTGACCTTTACTCGGCTCCGAGGATAACACAAGCAAGCACCAAAGAGACTCCATATATAGCTGTAGAAATGCCAGAGTGGCACTGGAGGAGCACAGCCCTTAAATGGCAGAATTATCTAGAAGATGAAAGCGATTTTTTTTTCCTACAAAATAAGCAATTCTTGCCAAAACATGTTGAATTCTCTGAGGCCTTTCATTTTCAGGAGTTTTCACTGGAAAGGAGTCATCAAATTCTTAAGGGCAAAAGTCTCTATTTATAAAACTAAATAAATGAGGGAAATAACTCTTAAAGAGGTTTTAAAACATCAGTTGCACTTTCAGATTAGCTCTAGGCATTGGCAGGAAAGCAGAAAAGCCTGACCTTCAGAAAATACAGGCAGCTTGCTATGTTCTCCCAGAAAAAGAAAACTGGTCCCTGGAGTCATCCCTTGCACCTCATGGGTCAGGCCATGCCACAGAGCATAAAAGTGCCCAGGATTAGCCAGGAGGAGCAGCTGGGAACAGCCAGGGAAATGTCTGCTCCTGCATCCAGAGGCACAGAAATGGAGCTGGATTGTTTTCCAGGCACAGGGCTGCATGCACCTCCATGTGTCCCCCCACCCATTAAAAAAAAAAAAAAAAAAAAACTTGAAAAAACGCCATGAAAAAAATGCACCACTGCCTCTGCTTGCACAAGCTCCGGGCTCCTCCCAACCATAAATGGCTGGGAAAGGGCAGGAGTCTGCCACATGGAGGGACAGCTTCCAAAACTGCCTTCTTGCCACATTTCTCAGCCCCATGGGATGGACTCAAGTGAAAAAGCCATTAGGAGATATTTTAAGAAAAAAAAAAACAAAACAAACCCTGCTCTGCACAGCGGAGATGAGGAGAGGCCGGCAGCGGGGCGTTGTGGCTGACAGCTGGCCCTGGGGACATGCCGAGCCACGGGCTGCTGCTGGTGGCTCTCCTGTCAGCTCCCACTGCTGGAGGAATAAAGCAGAGGGGACAGCAGATCATCTGCCCGTCTCATGTGCTTACGTGGGGGACTCCTCCGGGCACTGCCGGGGTCGTGGGCACCCGGGAAGCGAGGGCCAGCAGCAGTGCAGCCAAACCACGAGGCTGGGGAGGGAAGGGTTGAAGAGATGGCTCAGAGGGGACCTTATCAATGTGTATAAATATCTAAAGGGGGGGGAGTGCCAAGCGGACGGAGCCAGGCTCTTCTCAGAGGTGCTAACCAGTAGGACAAGAGGCGACGGGCAGAAACTGATGCACAGGAAATTCCACCTGAGTATGAGGAAAAATTTCTTTCCCGTGAGGGTGACCACACACTGGAAGACATTGCCCAGAGGGGTTGTGGACTCTCCCTTACTGGGGATATTCCAGAACCACCTGGACACAGTCCTGAGCCCTGTGCTCTAGGATGGCCCTGCCTCAGCAGGGCAGGAGGCACCAGGTGACCCACCGCGGTCCCTTTCAACCTGACCCCTTCTGTGACCCAGTGAAAGGCTGGAGGTGGCGGCTCTAGAAAAAAAAAAAAAAAAAGACTCCGCCTCAGATCTGCACTGGCGGGGCTTATTTTCGCGGACTTTCAAGGGTTTATTTTAAAGCAAGGTCGAGACAGGGAATAAGATGGCGGCCGGGCCGCAAAGCGCCGGGGCGGCCCCCAGGGGGCGCTGTGGGATCC
>JAWMRA010000113.1:8488815-8604150 GCA_035584735.1 Pseudotriccus pelzelni | reverse complement strand
CCAAAATCCCCTGGTAGTGCCCTGTCCGCCCCTAAATGTGCCCACATTCCCCTCAGTACCCCTACCCTGCCCCCCCCCCCCACCGACCTCAGCCCAACATGGCGCCGCCCGGCGCGGCTTCACCCGCCGGGGAGAACGGGCGGTGCCTGCCAGGAGCCGCCGACTTCCGGCGCCCGCCCCTTTCCTGGCGGGCCGCCCCTCCGCGCTATGCCCACGCCGGGAGCCGGCGGCGTGAGGGGAGGCGGCGCCCGCCGGTGCCGCTCGGCCGGGGCTGCGCGGAGAAGCCGCTCCTCCAGCCTCCCGCGGGGGACTGTTTTCTGGCTGAAACCGCCGGCGCAGGTGGCGTGAGGACGGGCGGCCTTCGCGTGTGGGGCGCTGGAGGGGAGCGAGGCCCGCCCGGCCTGAGGGGGATGCGCGGGTAGCCCGCGCCCACAGCCAGCCCAGCCCTGCCCGCCGCCCCCCGCCCAGCCCCGGTGGTCCCTGCGGAGCTGGCGTCAGGCGGCCCCAAGATGTTCAGCTGGCTGGGCACCGACGACCGCCGGAGGAAGGACCCCGAGGTGTTCCAGACGGTCAGCGACGGCCTGAAGAAGCTCTACAAGACCAAGCTGCTGCCGCTGGAAGAGCACTACAAGTTCCACGAGTTCCACTCGCCCGCCCTGGAAGATGCCGACTTCGACAACAAGCCCATGGTGCTCCTCGTGGGGCAGTACTCCACCGGGAAGACCACCTTCATCAGGTAAAGTCCGCCTGCCCGCTGCCCTCCCGCACGGGCGTGCCCGCACCCTCGAGGCCCGCGGGCTGTGGTGGAGCGCAGGGCGTGTCTCTGCTACCTGTGCTATGCCTTTCATCCCCCTTCTCTCACCCCCTTCGTGTCCCTGGTGCCCACGGACAGGTTTTCATTGAAAAGTCCCCTCCGCTCAAACGCGGAGCGTTCCTTCTCAAGCACCAGGGTGCTGTTAAGATGTCCCATAAAACACCGACGTGGCAAAAAGTAGCCCAGGGCAGGGCTGAGGAGCGCAGGCAGGGCATGAGTGGGGAGATGTGAGTCACTTGGGGCCCTCTTGGCCGTTCAAAGTGCAAAGGCTTGGACAAGGCTCGCACGGGGTATTCCCGTGGCTGCTCGGGCCGGGCTCGCCCTGCTAATAGCCATTCTTTTCAACCTGATGTAGCTTTTGGGTGGTGGGGCAAGCCAGGTAATCATAAAGTGGATATTTTGGTTTGCAGTGGCCTCTGTCTCGCGCTTGTGTCTGTCTGTCTTTCTCTGCCCTGTGCCCAGAGGCAGCGCTCAGCGCCCAGTTAGAGAAGGATGTGTGCCTGTGCGCAGGGGAGACCTGCCCGTCCTCAGGGTTCCAGAAGTTAAGTCCTACTTTAACCGTGTGCTGCCCTGCTGAGATGCTGGGAGCAGCAAGTTCCTTTCTAACTGTAAAGAAACAGCAGCTGGCAGCAGCTCTTTCATTTCACTCACAGAAAACTGCCACAGAGAGGGTTAAATTTTTCCAGCTGGACTTTGTTGCAGGGATCTCTGTTCAGCCATGCCGCCGGTTCAACTTGCAGCAAGCCTTTCTCTTGGGATCATAGCTGAAGCTACACTGAGTTTCCTATGTGATTCATAAGCTAAGCGTTAAATTCCAGCCTTTTTCTGGTGTGGCTGTGTTGAAATCAGTGGAATTACCCCAGTGTAAATCTGGACACAAGCCACAGGCAGCCAGCCCATTGTTCTACCAGTGTTTCTTGGTGGAGGAGGGAGCTGTGAAGAGTGGAGAAAGGTGAATCAAATTGACTGTAGCTCTTAACGACTGACCTTGAAAAACGCAGTAGTGTTTTTTTAATGTACTGTAATATTCTTGCCACTAAATGTCCTGGCCAAGAGCCAAGGACAAAATGCGTTTCTGCTACCTTGGAGTGTACCTGGCAAACAAAGTGTAAGAGTAAAAAGGCCCTGCTCATGTGAGTGGGTCAGATAGATGGTGAAGGGGTGTGAATGACCCAAAGGAACATTTGGCGCATCTTTGGAAAGAGAGCTGGTTACTCTTCTGAAAATTAGGCTAGTTGGATAGCACAGCTGTCTGGTTCCACCCTAGGTCTCTGTTCTGTGACTTGGTACCAAACCTGATTGAAAAGCTTTTTCTGTCCTTCGGGTTACTGATGCTCAGAGCCTGAACATGGGGAGTTTGCTGAATTCCTGATATGGCTGTCTAACTAAAGCATCTCTTCCTCATTCTTCTCTCTGGATTGCCAGCATCAGTGTTTCCCTGCAGTCTCACCTGCATGCTGTTGTTAGAACAGACTTCCTGGCTACGCTTCTCTCTGTTCAGTCAAGTCCTTTTTCTGTAAGTCTCGGCTCCTTTTTCAAGAAGTTCAGGTGCCTTAAGCATGTTCTAGGCAAAAGGAGAAGACTGAGTCTTCGCTCTATTGTCAGCAAGTGGATCTGAGCCTCTCTGACCACTGCATTTCATTCACGCGTGTGTCGTCTTCTGCCAGCCTCCTCTGGGCGCAGGGCTGGCATGAACCTACTCGGAGTCAAGCAGAAGTGACTGGGAACTTCTGCTTCACAGGAGTGCCAAATGGACCTGAGGAGGCTTTCCAGGAAGGCAGAGTCTTCTTGTTTAAAATAGTGCATAAGAAGGTGAAAGTTGAGAACTCCTGGAGAAGCCCGGGGCCTCTAATAGTAGGAGGAGTGTGAAGGTCTGTCACTCCAGTATGTTCCAAATCAAAGGTAGGAGGTACCAGAAAACCACGTGTTGCTTGTGATAGGCTTCCAGCATGAGCTTGCAGGCGCTGGTCATTAAAGAGCTGGGATAAGCACCAGATTAGCACCAGGGTTATTGTGGGAAGGCAAGTGGGAGCTAAAGCTGAGAGCAGGGAGGAGTTAAAGGGGACTGGGGGAGGAAGTGGGAGGGGAGACAAGCATTATATCTTAGCAGTAGAATGAAGCAAGAAACAGCCTCTGGACATTCCTGCCATAATCTCATCACCATGGGGGTAATTAGTGTTATCATTATGTATCAATTCCACTCTTAAATTGCATCCTGCTTGTACTGCCATGCAATGTAGGGAGATGACTTTAGTGCCACTAAACACTCACATGGAATGAACTCAGTTCCAGTTCACCTGGATCCCAGGACACCATTTAAAAATAAGGGATAGAGAACCTTAGTCACCTATCTAAGGGAGGTCTGTCTTCCAAATATCTCTACTTGTTTTGGGGAATCTGAGTTGAAACAAGGAAGGAATTCAAGGCTCTGAATCGCCTAAGCTGCAGCATCTTGCAGTGAGGCTGTTCCCCTGTCAGGAGCTGATGGCAGAAAGAAGGCAGTCAGGGTTACCAGTGAGAAACATTCCTAGAGGCTGAGCCAGGGAACAGGGAGGTGCGTTGTGTGGGTCAAAGCCAGTGAAGCGAGACCAGAGCACGGGCTTGTTTTCAGTGGAACCAGGCAGTTCTCTCTGCTGCTTACAGCGACACAGAACTGAGTCTTATTCTGCAACGTGAAAGACGTAGCATTGCTAACTGCAGCTTTTCCATTGCTGCTTCCTGCTGTATCATCTCTTTTTGTGCTCACTCCCATTTCCCTCCTCAGGATACATTTAGCTGAGGCTTTTCCACAGGGCTGGGGTCTGAAAGGCTGTCCTGGTTAGGGCAAGGCGACACCTCTACCTGGGAATATCTGAGAGCTGTAGCAGGATGTCACTGGAGCCCGCCTTTATAATGTTATTGGTTTTTATGTTTCCTGTAAGAGGTGGGAGTGCAGGACAGAACATTACTGCTCTAATTAACTTAGATTCTGTGGTCTTTTCTAAAAACAATCCTGGCCCTAGTCCAGCCATCCTGCTAATAAAATAAACAAGCCTGACAGAGCCATACTAACTGTCAACATGGCTTGCTTTTCTGGTGTAGCCACCCCTTCCTCCTGGAGCTAATCATTTACACGTCCTGGCCTCTCCACACTGTTTGTCACAGGCTGCACGAAGAGCTCTGGTGTGACCTCCCTGCGTGGCCCTGAGCCTTTCATCTCTGTCTGCACCAGGCAGTTGTCACCATTTCCTTCTGCTCTGCCCTTCTTCCCTTTCCCGCTCGCTCGGCATCACCTCTGCTGCCACACACAGCAGCATCCTGCAGGGCTCCTGCATGACTCATCACGGGCAAGCAGCCCCTTCCCCCACATCCTGCGGCATTCCTGCCCAGGGAGCCCGGCACCTCATTGCCTGTCTCCAGTGCTGCTCCAAACCCTCCTGGGAAAGGGTACCCCAAACCAGCCTGACACTAATGCAACTTTCCTGCCCTTGCCTCTCACCAGGAACAGACGTGAAGTGGTCAAACAGCACGATGCTTCCAGCCACACAGCATGTCCAGACACTTCTCAAAAAGCAGATTGGTCATAAAATAAACCATTTACACCTTGCCTGGGGCTGCAGACTTCCCTAACCTGGCTGGAGGTTACTCCCCCGGCCCTTTAAAAGGTGTTCAGCAGCTCAGCGTAAGGCATGCAGCATTGAGAGGGGAAATTACTTGCTGTTGGTGGGTGTTTTCTACAGCATTGTTTGCTCTTCTGTGCCAGAAATCCCCACAAATGTGACAATTGCATGTGTTCTCTAGCTTGCCTCTGGTAGCAGAGGCAGCCTGTGTCACTGCCGAGCAGAAATGCCTTCCCCCCATCAGGCAGTGTCAATAAATCCCCTTGTATTTGTCCTGTGTACAATGAAATTCTTGTGCTGCGACACCCTGCTGCACAATGTACGCGAATCTCCCAGAGAGGCCTCACTTAAAATAGACTGTGATACTGGGCAGTGCAAATCTTCATCTCTCTGATTTCATACCACTTGTTGCACATCAAGTCAATTAACCCTGGCTTGTGGCTACTTCTGTATGAGAGTGCTTTTGTTGGGATTTTTTGCTTTGTATTTTTTTAAGTCTAATACAAGAAATAAATGCAGAAATGCATTGAAACATTAGCAGAGTGGAGCTGTGATAAAATTCTTTCAAGCAGCCTGTTTGGAGGAGTGTTGCTATTATACACGACACTTTTGGTTAGGCTTTCTCGGAAGCTTTGTCTATAAATAACAAACAAACCCCCCACCCCCTGGTTATTTTCTACTACTGCTCAAAACTTGTCATATTACATGAGCATCTCAAACCTGTAAAAAACAAGTGGGTGGTTGTTACGGCAGGCTGCAACCTGACATTGGGAGTAAGGGGAGTTTCTCAAAAGCACTCCACTTGTTGCATTTGGCAATTGTCACTGCCTATTTCCTTTCTGTATAATATTTGCAAGGGGAGAACGCAAAGATTATATCAATGGATTTAGTAAATTCCCATGTGTATATCATTCTTACTGTATTTAGGTCATAAGAGAAGTGACGTACAAAGCAGGAGCGGAGGAAAGGCACTGGCAGTGACTGGCATGGCAGCCACTGACCAGGGCTCAGGTGCTTGAATTGCCATGCAGGAGGCACAAGTTTAGTTTCCAGAGTCTGTCCATGTGGCTTCTAACCTAGCCAATGGTTGTTTCAGTGGAAAAGAGCTTTCCAGGGAATGGAGCCAAGAACAACATATTATATACAGAGGCCTTGGTGGGAGAAGAGTTGTGGGGTGGTTCAAGCTAGAGAGAAGTTACTGTAGCTGCCAGGAAGGTACTGTGATCACCAGCCAGGGAGATGACACACACCAGCACTACCTGCAGTCTGCTTTTCTTAGGTAATGACTCACTTTTATAGGAAAATTTGAGAAATCCCTGCATAGGGTTTAGATAGATAGGATGTATCCACCCTACTATAGGAGGTCAGAGGGGTGTTCCCTTCCTGGAATCCTTCCTGGATTATTTCTGTTTTGTTGGGAACTGCTAAACAGCTGCTCTTGCATCTCAGAGTTGCTGCAGTTAAGAGGAATCACTTGTGGTGGCATTCTGGTGAGCATAGGATTTGGAAATCACTTTGGATAAAAGATGCTAGAAAAGATGTGATAATACACCAATAAAGGAGGTCATCAGGTCCTAAGAGAATTATGGATATTATTGTTGGAGTTACTCTTGCTGCAGCAATTCTCTTCATTAACATGTACCAAGTCAGATAAGTAGCAGTGACTTGCAGTATGTCCTGGGTGTACGTTTGCTTGTTTTACCTCTAGATCCAGTTGATTTGGCCATGCCCATTGGGAAACTGGAATATTTGCTGACATGGTGTCCATAAATAGCCTGTCTGAGCTAGCACAATTTTTTTTGTTGTTCCTTAAACACTGGATTGTGATTACCAATGTTAAAATGATGGTAAAAGCAGAAATCCCCAAAAAGTTATCACAAGCCTTCATGGCAGTGGTCCTATAGTCACTCACACAGGGACTTCCCTCTCTGATAAGACTTACCTTAGTTAACCAGTGCTGGTTGTTAAACACACTGGCCTCAATCATGAAGGATTTTCAGCCCTTCTCCCATTTCTTTTTCCAAGTCCCCATAATCTATTTCTAACATCACAACAATTCTGTATTTATTTTTCTACCTACTAAAGGTCAGGTCAAAGCAATGGAAGAGGAAGTGCTAGCTACCTTCTGGCAACAAGCAACACAATATTCTACTAACTTCTGTAATCTGGTAGTCATTTTATTCTTCATGTAACTATCTAGAGCTTATCACCAGCTCAGCTGCTCTGACACCATCCTGTACGAAGGGCTAGCCCAGCTCTAGCTACCTTTTGCAAGCCACACAATGGTCAGGATCAGCAGGTGCGATGTTTTCTGCATGCAGACCTGACCTCAGCAATGGCATTTGGCTCCTTCCTGAGCCAGAGGGAACTGTCCCATGCACATACCATTGACCCACCCTGAATTTGGCTGGATATATCCGGATGTGCTGCCAGAGTCAAAGTCCTCTAGCCCCACGGGTAACTATCTTTCCCTGAAATTTGCCAAACTGTATACCTTCAGGTAGGCTGCCAGAGGCTTAGGAAATAATGAGGGATGTTGTGCTTACTGTGCTATTTAGCTTGATGACAAATATCAGAATATACTCCGCCACCCACGTGCATAATGCTCAATCTGCTTGAGGGTTTGTAAGTGCAGACCTGTAGTTGCATTGCAGAAGTGCACAAGCAGGGAGGTTTGAGACTTCAACAGTCGAGTACAAGGGAAGTTGGCATTTGAGTGACTGATTTGGACTTGGGGCTAAGCACATTAGTTGGATGAGTCTGCTGAAATGAGCAGCAGTGAAGTAATTGATATTGGCACCAAAGGCCGGTAAGGTTTCAGGATTAAGTCTGTGATTGCGGTGAACTGCTGTTTTTACTTTGCTGTGCTCAGGCTATTCCAAATGTCTTGAGGACTGAAGTACACAAAATGATGCAACATTATGAGAATCTCTTCCCAGCAGCTATAATCATCTCAGTTTCTTAATCTACCTTAAATAAGCTTTAAATGTGGGGATCCTAAGTAGAAAAGCTACCACGACATTTATCAAACGATTCAGTGACGGTGCTAAAAATAGTCTCAGCAGGATCCATGCTCTTGAGCTTCATAATTACACTGCAATCTTCAGTAGAACTCGTTTAGGACTTAGGCAGCTCATATCTCATGCCCACACCCTGTTTTTTGCCTACAGGTACCTGCTGGAGCAGGATTTCCCAGGGATGAGGATTGGACCAGAGCCTACAACTGACTCCTTTATAGCAGTTATGCAAGGAGATGTGGAAGGAATTGTTCCTGGAAACGCGTTGGTGGTGGATCCCAAAAAGCCGTTCAGGAAACTCAACGCCTTTGGCAATGCCTTTTTGAACAGGTCAGTACTCAAGAACTTACTTCTCTAGAGTAAAGCTAGAACTTATAGAGCAATATAGCTAGTAATTTAAAGGAATAAGGCATTGCACTTCTTTTCCTCCCATCCACATGGCTGATGCAAAGCCATTCCAGTCCTACCAGCTGCACAGAAGTCACTTACTGAAGGGCTGATTAACAAATTCAGGTGAGGCAAAACTTTATTTCGCCTGAACAAACAAAACAAAAATGACATCACAGCCTGTTAAGCTCATTCTGTAGGAGTCTAACGGTAAATCTCTTCATTACACTTGCTCTCCCTTGCTTCAGTATTGCTAGCGTCTTCCATTCTGCAGTCAGTTTGGTCCCTTGAAACCAAATAGTCCAACCATAGTCACTGAAGTCAATACAAGAGTAGAACTGGCACACTATGATTACATCTTTGCTTTTTTTGCATTGTTAAACATTGCTTGAATGTCCTCCTTAAAGCAAAACTAGGCTCTCTTCATTTTGGTGCCTTATATATATAACCTCAGATGCAAAGTAATGACTTGTTAATGTTTGTCTTTCCCAGAAAAAAAAACAACAAACCAGCAGGGGGTTTGGACAGTGGCTCTGTGACATGAGGAATGTAACCTTTCTACCCCCTAGGCCCAGCCCAACCTGGGATCTAGGCCTTGCAGGAAGCCAGCAGCACACACCCATATCCTAGATGAGCACAAACTGTGCTACAGCAGACAGATGGGAGCAAACTGACTACACCCATCATCATCGCCTTCCCTGCTAACACAGTGTGGGGGACGTTGGAAACATGGCAGCTGCTCAGCCTAACAGCCAGGAAAGCTGGGCTGGGTTCTGCCTCCCTGTCTAGCTTCCAAGCTTAAGAGAGTGTCTGTCCAGGGGGTGCAGCATCTGCTACCAGCACTGACCACAGGTGTGCTGCTGTAGGCTTCAGCCAGACGGGGAAGGGACTTACAGAGAAGATGGGAAGAAGCTTGATGAGAGAAGGGGTACCGAGCTGGAGTTGCTGCTGTGCAGAGAACTTCCCAGTGCCTCAGGGAGACCCTGGAAGCGGCACCTGATCACTGCACAGGGCCATCACTCCAGTACAGCAATATGGTCCTGCACCAGAGAGACTTTGAGAAGTTTTGAATGTTTTATTTGGCCCAGAACATCTGTGTCTGACCACCAGTTAGGTCAGGTGACTAGCCACTCCCTACACCAGGGGAAAAGGGTGATTTGCCCTAAGAAAAATAACAGGCCTCCTGCATGGAGTGCAGAGATAATAGATGAAGAGGGCATCATTGAGAGCAGCTCTACTGAGAGCCAAGAACAGCAGTACAGAGAAGCAACATCAGGCCAGGCATGGGGGGCAAAAAAGCAAACACTTCTGAACTGGACTGATTGATGTGTCCTGAATGCAGTTTGCTGCTAATACAGCAAGGGATCTCTGCACCATTAACCTACTTCACTGTATCATGCTGTGTTCTTGTTACTTTTCTGCTACTCTTCCTTCTCTTGAGGAAGGAGTCAAGCATGTGCCTGTGAGGACAGCAGGATAGAGGGACACAGCAGTGATTCAGCACCAGACTAAGTGCAGTCCTTTTAGCAATGCAGGGAGTAGCCACAGTAGCTAATGACACCTTTCTGTTGCTGACATTAAAAACAAGGGGGTAATGATTTCTAAACGGACAGAGGAAGACACAGTAAGGACTAGCTCAGCAGTGTGAGCCTCACAGTGCTGAAAATGCAGATGTTAATCCCCAGCTAACAAGGAAATTAAACACATGCAAGGGCCAGAAATTTAGCAGATGTATGTCCTGGTGCACCCGCTGGACCAGATCAAGCCACCCACACATACTCCTGCTGCGGGCCTGGCTTCTTGGCTGGAAACAAGCAGAGCTATCTCTGCCTTGCACGTATCTTGCTGCTGCTATGTGTATGCCAGGGTCCTGCCTTCAGCCAGGAGGCTATGAGCAGGGAATTTGGAGAAGGGAGCTAATCTCCAGGAGCCACCCCTCCAGGCTGAGATAAGTGGCCATGGGCAAGTCTGTCTGCTTTACCCGTGGGAGGTTAAAGGTAACGCTTGACTGCACCAGTGGCAAGGAGCAGAGCAGCACAAGGCAGTAGCATTCACACAGGCCAAGCTGGTGTTGGCTGAGAGGTGGCAGCCCACTGTGTCCTGTGGGATGCAGAGCCTGCTGCTCCAGGAGTGAGCATCTAGCCTTAGTTAGGAACCCTACCCCCCCTACACCAGAGACTGAGATCTGATGCCTTCCAGGAAACAAGGGAAGAGTGGTAAAGTCAGGATTTGGCTGGGAGACAACAAGTAAATTGTGCTGCACAGAGCCTGTCTCCTCCCTGCCTTCATTCCCAGGAGATGGAGTGCCTGCCCATACCTGGGAGATAGGGCTGAGGTAGGGCTGACGACCTGCCCGGGGCTGAAAGGAGGATAGCAGCTCTGCAGAATCCTGTCTCGTTTACCTCTCCTTGCCCCAGGTGGTTCCCGGTTATTGGGAGGAGGGCTTGTCTTCCTTACTCCAACTCTGCTGGCCAAACACCAGCTCTGGAGAGATCCCAGCAGAGAGATTACAGGTTGCACCTTGTTATCAGGAGGACTTGTTTGGCACCAAGGGCCTGGAGCAAAATCAGAAATTTGACATTACTTTTGTATCACATTGATAGAGTTTAGAGACTTTCCCATCCCCAGAGCCTGTCTTGGGAAGCTGAGGTGGAGTCACTCCTGCTTTTGTGTTGTCAACACCAGAAGACATCATGGATAATAGGTTCCCTCTTCAGCCCTGTGCTCTGCCTGTAGAGGTAGTGAAATCTAGTTTGGCACCACGTTCTACCCTTCATATGGCCCCAGACAGAATTAGGTCATGCTCCCCGAGGTCCTGCAGTTCTGCTGGGACAGCAGGAAGGCAGCAGCCTTAAAAACCTTGCCAACAGAGCCAGAATGCACTCACTCATGTTGGCCTCTGACCTTATATCTGAAATCTCCTGTGGAGTACTTTTCCTAGAGAAACTGGTGGAAAATCCCCTTGCCCTAGCCATTTAATATTGGAGCATGAGGAATAGTCAGGGCTGTAACAATGGAGAGCAGACTTGGGTTGGCAGGACGGGGGAATAACGTGACCTCCTAAGGCTTTTGTTCCCTGCTGCTGTGCCTGACACTCAACAAGATAATCAAGCCAGTCCCCCCTCTTCGATATGAGGTGTTACACATTCTGAAATGCACTCTGTTGCCACCTGCTAAGCTATGAATGTGAGAGAGAGAGAGCTGTAATATGTGGTCTGAGATAGGTGAGAGTTTAGGAGAGAAGACACTCTTCTAACCCATAAGGATTCACTCTTGTCAGAAACCCTTGGAGTCATACAAGTAGAGGAACAGAGGGGAGGTTGTAGCACAGCCTGCGGGAGTTCAGAGGTGCAGGGGCTTCAGCAGAACCAGCTGCTCATCAGAGCACTGCAGGGCCCTGGCTGCCATGTCTGCTGGAGTGGTCATTGTCCCAGGCCCCATCCTTTATGTGTTTCCCCCAGTAATATGTTTTTTATGCCTTGGATGTCGTACCACCCTATTAATATGCATACACACGCATTTATAGCTGCCTGGAATGCCAGCTCAAAAAGGCTGTCCATGGAATGCTACTGGGAGCCACGTAAGGGGATAGGCTTTTACTGTCCTTTGCTGTTACTGGCAACTGAAATAGATGAGCTGCAACCCACTAAGCACAAAGTGGCTCTTCTTAGGCAGTGATTTGCATAGATACAGGATGGGGAGCAACTAGCTGAAGAGCTATTACACAGAAATGGACCTGCAGAGGGGGGAGCAGTAGATGACAAACTGAATGTTAAGTTAACATTGTCATACTGCTGCTAAAAAAGCAAACATTTTACTGTGACACATAAACAGGACTGTCATATGTAAGAGATAAGGAGCAATCCATCTACTCTGCTCACCACTGGCAAGGTCACAGCTGGAGTATGTCAGCTTGTGGCATCATGCCTGAAGAAATATGTGGAGCAGTTTGAGAGGACCCAAAGGAAGGCTGCTAGGGTCTTCAGGGATTTAGAAATGAGCTACAAAGGCAGCTAGAGAGAACTGGAAGAGATAGGAGAAAGAGAAAAAACAGCCACCAAACTGTTTTTTGCAGAGGAAAGGCTGAGGGGAGGCAGGATGACAATAGTGTACATTGTGACAAGAGGGGAAAAATAAATCATTTTCCACATCTACTGAGTTTGTGACTGAGTGGCATTGTAGCATAGTTATTGTAGATTAGACATTTTTAAAAAGAGGGTTTGCTGTAAGGATCATTGAGTAATGGAGTAGACTCCCAAGTGTTGGTGAGTCTGTGTTGTTATGGATTTGAAGAACACTTTAGACAAATACCTGATTGATCCTACCTTGAGGTAGACTAAGCAGCCTCTTCAGAACTCATGCTGCCTATGCTTTAGTATTTCAGTGGTACAAGAACAGCACACTTTTTGTCTGTTTAAGACCAGATCTGAAAGAGAACAAAAGTCCTACAACATTGCTGATTTACTTTTTTTTCCAAACCAAGTTATTTCAGTTCACTTGAGTTCAAGACTCTACAGGGAAATGCTAAAGTGAAGAAAAACAAATACCACTTCTTGCTAAAATCAAAACAGGACTATAATGAAAACTCAAATATTTTCATAATTCACAATTTGGGGGCCCACATAAGAAAACCTGCCATAGGTCATGTCTGAACCCTGTGTTCCAGAAGCAGCAAAGCAATCAGAGAAAAATGCTTAGTTCTACCTTCTTTTTCATTTCTTTAAGTAACAGTAGCTCCAAGCTCCAACTGAAGACTTGGAAGATCAAAGTCTGGCTTGTCCTGTGCTGCCTGTGATGTTCAGCACATCATAAGTACCTTTCGCCTTTCTTCTTTTTTTAAACACATCTATTTTCCACACAGGTTCGTTTGTGCCCAGCTACCTAATCCTGTATTAGAGAGCATCAGCGTCATCGATACACCAGGAATTCTTTCTGGAGAGAAGCAGAGAATTAGCAGAGGTAAGTGCCAAGTTCAGTTCTCTTCCAATGTTGGTAGTGAACACCAAAGGAACTCTTCAAACTATACAAGCTGTAGACAGAAGCAGTAGTAGGAGCCTCTCAGAGATACAACATGACTTTGCAAATGGAGTTCAAAGAGACATTGTTAATCTCCTGCAGAGAATTTAAATGTTGCTGAGAAGGTCAGCAGTACCTGTGTCATAGTCCAGTATTTCCCCACGGAAGAAATTTCCATCAGAGTCAGTACTTCTCTGCTTTGCAGAAACACTTTTTTTCAGTGACTCACTGATGATACACAGCCAAGGCTCACTTTGTAATCAGCCCGGTTTCTTCCCAGTTGACTTCACAGGTTTTTTGCGCTGTCCAGGCTTCCTGGTGCAGGACTGGACTGGGTTTTAGAGCCATTGGCATCCAGATTCCCCACTGCAGTGGGGAATCTGGAAATCCTGGGGGCACTAAATCACAGAATGGTTTGGGCTCAAAGGGACCTTAAAGATCCTCTGGTTCCAACCCCCTGCCATGGCCAGGGACACCTTTCATGAGACCAGATGCTCAAAGCCTCATCCAACCTGGCCTTGAGCGTTTCCAGAGATGGGGCATTTACAGCTTCTCAAGTCAGCTTGTTCCAGTGTCTCACCACCCTCACAGTAAACAATTTCTTCCCAATGTCTAATCTATACCTACTCTCTTCCAGTTCAAAGCCATTCCCCCTTGTCCTGTCACTTGTAAATGGAGCTGATGAATAGCACAGTCTGTTAGTGAATTTCTGAGGTTTGTCTCAGACTCACCCTCTGAAACGGACAACATCTTTATACTTTAAAACTAAAATCTGTGGTCAATTTCTTAGTCTGTAAGGCAATAGTAGCATAGCTCACATTTCTGGAAGGTTCCTTAGATAAAACTGGTATTCTATATATCATTCATTGAAAGAAAGCCAGGAGTACTAATCTCAGTGTTCAGGTTTGAGAAGATCAGTTCTCATTCACACTCCCTATTAACAATGCACAATTAAGTTGCAGCAGCACTGGCTCTACCCAAAAGTGCTGAGGCCTTTCCCATATTTCCGTATTCTGTCCCCTAAGATTTCAGATGACTCATGACTTTCCCAGTTTTATGGCGCTCCTTTGCATTGAAATTGTTCTTGGAAACTTCCTTTTCTTTTTTAATTGAGCAGCCACCTTACACAGAGCCAGGTCTTATTTGTTTTGCTGGGATCTTCTACCACGGGGACCTTAGCTAAGGAAGCATCAACAAAGCACATCTATAGTTAGTTGAAAACTTACATTAATCTTTTTCAGTAGGTGTTTCTTCACTTCTAGGGGATCATAAATTCCAAGGTGCGCCAGCCTTCCTCAGAAGGTTGGAAAATATGCTGTGGAAGCATTCCTTCCTTCAGCAGAAAGTGTTATAGAGATAAACAAAAATTTATATTACATGGTGTAAACAGTTTCCACTTGAAAAATGCCACTGAAAGCAACCAGTTCTCTTGTAGGGCTATCATAGTGAAGGAAATTTGCTTAGGAGGAAATATTAAAAAAAAAAAAGCGAAGAAATTGAAGGTGAGTCAGAATGAATGCATTTCAAGCCTCTTTCCCACGTCTCCTCACTAATTCAAACTCTGACATATATTGCAAGATTTTCCTACTTTTCAGCTATTTACAGAACTAAAAGTATCCTTCTGCAAAATACACTGGCACTTCTTGCTCCTCCTTTTGCAAAAATTTCTGTCAGCTTTCCAGTGAGTCTCGGTGTCCCCTTCCTACAGCCTGTCAGTCTGACCTCGGTGCCGGCAAAGTCGTGGAGCTGATCATCGTGAGACCAATCACACGGCACACGCAGGACAAGCAGGGATCAGACTCAGCCATCACAGGTTTATGAAAGGCAGGTCCTGCTTGCCCAACCTGATCTTCTGTGACAGGGTGACACACTTACCAGATGAGGGAAAGGCTGAGCGCATTGCTTACCTAAACTTTAGTAAAGTCTTTGACACTGTTTCCCACAGTGTTTTCCTGGAGAAACTTGGACAGGTACACTCTTCCGTGGGTAAAAAACCTGTTTGGATGGCCAGGCCAAGGGTTGGTGGTGAATGGAGCTAGATCCAGTTGGCAACCAGTCACAAGTGGGGTTCCTCAGGGCACAGCACTGGGACCAGTCATGTCTGATGATCGGGGCAAAGAGATCAAGGGCACCCTCAGTCAATTTGCAGACAACACAAAGCTGGGCAGGGGCATTGGTCTGGTCTACTGGCAGGTGGGAAGGCTCTACAGAGGGATCTGTGGATGGGTCTGAATTGATGGGCTGGATAATGGGCCAAGGCCAGCACCGTGTTTACAGTTGACCTCAATGATCTTAAAGGTCTTTTCCAACCTAAACAATTCTGTGCCTCCTGCAGCTACCCTAATAAATGCCAGCAATGCCAGAACATGCTGATGCACAGCTGTGCACTGTTAGGAAGGTCACTGGTACACTTTGACACAAGCCAGTAATGCCTCTCCAAACATCTGAGAACAGCTGAGGAGGCTAAAGGGAGTCCCAGTTCTATAAGTGTTTGCACACCATACCTGTTTGTAGAGCTGCAGACTTGTCTTAACATGTGAAACAGGTTCTTCCTGGACAACTTTTCTGTACCTAGTGCAATTAAGTGCACCAGGGGCAAAAAATTGGCACATTGCACATTGGCCCTGTGACTACAGTGTGTGGTCATTCAACTCTTTTGCCAGGAGGCAGGAACTCCGGATGGAGCACAGCCATCTCCTGGTCATTCTGCCATCCCAGGAATTTTCTCTGCCACATCTCCAGCCAGACAAAGGGGCTGTCACAAGTTGTCAACTGACTTAATCGCAACAGTTAGAAGTACAGTGTAGGTGGGCTCTCACTTCGTGGGGTCTCTCCATTTGCATCCAGGACAGACTGAAAGTGGTCATGTGGGCCAGGTCGGATGACCTTTCAATAGCTACAGGGTAAGATCCTCACGTGGTTTAGATCAACACAGCTCTGTTGAAGCTGGGACAACTCCAGCAATTTCTGTCTGCAGGGAGCAGAAAGAGTCAAAAGAATGGTTGAGGTGCTTGTGTTTAGGAAAGGCTGCTGCCAAGGGTTGCCTTGAGCTTATCTCGAGAAAGCTGATGTTTGAAAGGGAGTACTTATCTCCCAGCTCCCATGGAAGAGGAATAGGAAAGAGTGGTGAGGCTGGCACCTTTGCCACCAAGCTTACAATCCAGCTGCCCTCAGTAGCAAGTTGGTTTTGGAGACAAATAGAGCAATAACGTGGTTTCTAGGCAGAAAACAAGACAGTGCTAAAAACTGCTGACACAACAAAATGCACCTGCTCTTCTATACCTTCCCAGCCTGCTCAGATTTCACCTAGGAATGAAGTAATACCTGAGGGAGTCTTACAGAAATTTCCCAGGAGACTGAAATTTCTTAACTGCTGGGAACAGGAGAGCTCCTCTTACCCACACTGCTAGTAGTAGGTTTTAAGACCCTCAGACAGGGGTACCTGAGAAGTAAGGTCAGGGAAGGAAGTGGGTAGTGAAGCAGCTTTCTGTCACACATTTGAGGGGCAAAGTAAAGATTCAAGGGATGTGGCAGGCTTTCCCAGCCTGCCCATCCCATGAGAACCAGCAGCATTTCTAAAAATAGGAAATTCTTCTCAGTGGGAACATCACAAGTCGTCTCCTTTCCCATTAAGCGTCAGAAGCATTAGCTAATCTATACAGTGCCAGCTTAGCAGAATAACATGATATCAAATCTTAGCAATCCTTGGAGGCCACCTTATACTCCTGAATTTCAAAGTGGAAGCTGTTCCTGTTGTTGCATCCATGTTTCAAGGAGCCAGGAGCATGGAAGCTGGGTTTAAAGGATTGATTCAGGGGCCGCATCCAGGTTCTGAAGTTTTGCATTTATCTGAACTGAACTCTGGATTAAATTCACTGCCTCATTGGTGTTAAAAGAGTGACATGACAGATAACACAGTCCCTTCCCCGTTGGACAGACAGGATATGCACCAGCACCTGGTATTAGTGCTGGCAGCTCTCAGCCTCGGACAGCCAGCAGCAGGGTAGCAAGCTTTCCTCCAAGAAATGCTGTCTAATCCCAAGAAACAGCTCTGCTGTGGCTCTTTTCCAGGATTACATGACCGTAAAAGTCCCCATCTCCCCACAGAGCAGCCCATGACGTTTCCCAGTATGGGACCTGCAAGTTTAGGCCTATCAAGTGATTGAGGGTGATGCAGTATGTTGTAGCTGAAGTCCACATCCCTTTGGCATGCAGTGAGATCACCAGCATTGACACAGCTGCTGCTCTCAGGCTCCGGTAGGAAGTATAGCCAAGGATCTGCCTGCGCTGGTTTGTCCTACTGAGTTCCTGTGACTGATGCACTACTTTGTGGTGGGCACCCATGGTGTGCCAGGTGTGGTAGTTACACTCCCTAGGATATACTGCTTTCATTTACAGGCCTGGTGGGATGTGCTTCCAGGATGTCATGGCCCAGAATGTCCTGCCCTTCACTGCTTCTGTATTATCCTTGCCTGGAAGTCAGCCATTTCTCTCCTGGTCTTTTTTTTACAGTCTGGGGCATGGATCTGTGGTGATGTGTAAAGAGCCAATCATTGCATTGTCTCTTGCTCTGTGTCCTCCTTTTGTTGATTGTTTCCGGGGAGCACGAGGCAACAGTAGGCTGCAGAGATGCCTCTAGGGGAGATATTTGTACCAAAGCAGCACGATCCTGTCTGCTTTGACAATTTGGTAATAATATGGATGCTATCCATTTGCAAAACACTGTTCTGGTGTCACGTAATGAGCCCAGGCCATCCTGCTGGGAGAGAAGACGAGAAGGGGATGGCTGTGCTGAAATAAATGAGGACAGAGGGGAGGACCACAGATCAGGTCATGCAGTACAGCAGAGCCAGGGCAGGAGTTAGGATTTCCTCATAATTCATCACCTTGTGCAGTCTGCCATGCTAATTGAGCCACCTGGCAACAGGAGCTCGTGCACTTCAGTGGCAGTGCCATCCCTGGGGGCTGAGCCTTAACGCGCTGCTGACCATCCATCTCGACCTACACGTGCCCTGAGCTGAGCAGATCCAAGTCTGCCAAGTTCAGTTACACCCTGGCCAAGTTGCATTTGATCCCCGTTTTGGGGTAATACTTCCTGAATGTATCTGAACACTTCATCTTCACCCTCCATATGCCACTTCCTCCTTTTCCTGCGTTAGCAGTGAGCACAAGGTCCTAGCCAGGAGGTAAGGACTGGCAGGGTCATTCCCCATCTGCTTTCCTTCCAGTATGTACTGTTCCAGTGTTTTTTCAGCCTTCTACCCATTCTGCTGGCTGCAGTGCAGCCTAGGCATTCCACAGCCAAGGGAAAAAGCCCATACACACTAGCCTTGCTGTGTCTCCTGGGAAGGAAGAATTCCCAAATGATCAGCAGCTTCAGCACCAGGGACACTTAGTGACTCACCAGCTTGACAGCAAAAAGAAAAATGCTGGTAGCAACTCTTGGGCAGGGCAGAGCTCTCAGACTGGCTGTGTCTCAAATAGCCATGATTGGAAGGGAAAGGCAAATACCAAGGGAATAGATGTTCTCCCACTTCATGAAATGCTGTTTAGGGTACAATGGCAACAGGAAAATATTTTTTTCCAAAGAGTTTTGTCACATGTGTTAGCAACAGGGTGATACACAACCAAGGCATCCACCCTGAAAGCCTCTAAAAGGAAAGTATTTCAAATATTTGCTATACTACTCCCCACTGGTGATGTTTGCTTATATTTTGTATTTCATTCTGCCTGGGAGGGTAAAAGTGCACTGGTTAGTTTTGACTTTCCCGTTCACCTCTATTACTGCAGTGCAGTAGCTGCTCTGCCAACTTGCCTGATTTTATCACAGTCTCACTAACACATACTGTTTCACTGGAAGGCTCAGCTCCTACAGTCACACAGTTCTGCACTTCCTCTTAAGAGCAGCATAAAAATGAGCAGAAAATCTACACTGTTTTCATAACTTTTATTTGTAGAAATACATGTAGCCATGAGCCTAACTCTTCTGATCAGAAAGCAAAAAAGTCAAGATTATTTTGGGGTTTTGGTAAAACCATTGTTTTATTTGGGGAGAGGGTCCGCCTCCATGATTTTAGTTGGAGGTATCAATATATTCTACGATTCCAGAACTGGAAAAAAAAAAAAAAGTAACACAAAACAGCAGATTAAATGGCTGTAAAGATAGAAAGAGCTGGGCTGTTTTGTTGGGCTTTTTACATTCTTACTAACATACAGCAAGTACTTAATTTGCATTACTAAACACGTCTGATTTTTAGAACACCTGTTCAGCTTGGCCATGCGTTGTCCACTGTGCACTCCAGAAATATCCTAAGTATCTATTTCATTAAGGAAAGATAGTCATGCCCATCAGCATGTCATCAATTTGCATTATTTATGCCCATCATGTGTTCTTTCAGCATCCCGAGTAACCATGGAGAAGGAATGTGTTTCCTGGTCACTGATGGCTGTCAGTTACTGGTGGCCATTTCAGGCCTTGTTTTCAAACATGATTTCTTTCAAAATTAAAATATGTGTACTGGGAGAATCTAGTTTCTTGGAATCTCAAGTACACATTAATACTGCTGTGCACTGACCTTTCTGGAATATGTGGCCTATATTCAGATGCCTTTTGAGGTCTCAAAGTCTGGCTAGGAATTGTCTTCAGAATTGGCTCAAGTACCAGGAAACGCTCAATCCATCTGTCACAAATGGCAAAGCTGTAAACTTGTGGAGGGGACAGCTTCTACTGTGTGTACATAGAAGCTAAACAGGCTGTTGTAAGGAAACTTACCTCTGAACAGTACTCTCATCAGTTTTACTCCGCCTGATTTGAATATGCTTACTGAGGATTCATTCAGTTTCCACTGATGTAAAACAAGAGGCCTGTCAGGCTCCCAGTCTCTTCCCAACCTGAAGCTCTTGCAGTAAACAACATGAAAGCAAAAGGCCACCCAGTCTGCCACTCCAGGTACTGGTTAATGTAGATGTTAGCATTGTTCCTGGCTGAGGGCATAGACTGATCTGCTGTGCTTTGAGTCCTTTTGCCTTTGCTTTGGAAACCCTGAAGTCTCCAAAACTTATTTAATGTTTCCACTAGTTCTTGGTACAGAGGAGGAAGAAATGCAGAGCACTGGCTGGATGATGAAGCTCCCAGTGCTCTGAATCAGCAGCTCTGAGACAGATTATTTCTTTGAGTATAAGCAAAGGCAGAGGTGATCAGCAAGCTGAGGCCTGCTCTGAAATTATGACATATAGTGTTCAAAGAAATCTTTTCATCCCAAAGGACTTCTGTCTGCTTCCCAAGACACCCACTGATATACATTACAGGAATCTCTTTATATTCCTTTGGAAGGCTGCCACTTCCAGAGAGGAGTATGAGGAGTATGGCAGCTTTTTACAAAGATGTTTTGGGATGAGCTGCAGTGAGGTATATCCAGTACCCATCCTTTGCTTTTCATCATCCCTTTTGTCCTCTCCTTGCTGGCACTACCGGCTCCTCACCTTCAGAGAAATTTGCTCAAATCACTGTTGTTCCACCCAGTCCCAGCACCCTTCTCTCTCCATGACACCATCACTCTCTGGGTCTCACAAGAGCTACCCACCCAGCTTCCCACTCACTTTGTGTGTCCTCAAAGGGATATGTCACTTCTCCCTCCCCTGCTCCCTTCCTTTTCTTCTTCTGACCATCCTGTGACCTTCTTTCTCCTTTGCTTACAGCCATCTGTCACATTTGGGTAACACCTGCCCCTCCTGGCACATTCTCCCCCTCCGCTGTGGGCTGCCCGCTTGTTTTGCCATGACATAAGTCCTCCTCCCCGGACTTTGAAGGGCTTTCAGGCAGGACATCACTGTGAGCAGTCAGACTAAGCCTCAAAACCCTCTTATTCAATTATAAAAATTCAAGTCATTAGTTCCCTGGAATCAGCTTTCATTTCTTCTCTGGAGAGCTGTTCCCTCTCTAGGTTTGTCAGTGTTTAATGTGTCAACTGTCCCATCTTCTGATGTTGTCCTCAGACGCACGGAGCCGGTCTGTCAGTTGACAGATACAGACACAGCTATAAAACTCTGCCCTATAGAATGGCGCAGTCTGGTAAATCTTCAATCTCTGGATAATATCAGCTTCAGAAAGATGAGAAGGAAACTCCCAGTAACTCAAATTCAGCAGGAAAGAGGTGATTGCTGAAAGCAGCAGCACAATTTACAGCAGGACTGACAGCAAGCTGTGACATATCTGGTGCAAAGCAGCAGTTTTGTGTTTTTCAGCATTTCTTGATCTTGGCGTTTCCATTTAATCCCACCTGAACTCCACTACCACAGGGTCTGGTTCCACAAAACAGCAAAAGCAGCAGTGTGCATGCTACCAGACAAAAAAACAGCACAAACAAACAAAACAAAACTAAACCAATAAGCAGTATAGCTACATGGTGAGAACTGCTGAACCAATGCATGCCCACTCGTTGCTGGTTTAAATTGGCTTTAAAATGTTACAGCCAGGCAAATTTTGTGCTGAATCAGGTATCGTCCATCTTCCCACAGTCAGCATAAAGACTGTATCATGCCATGGTCTGACTTGACAGAAGTGTAATTGCATAATCCTATCAGATCTTGGTGAAATGCGTGCTGTCAGGTATTCCAGTGGTGCACGAATGAGTGTTCAGTAAGCCAGCCTTCCTTATGGAGTCTAGGTGGCAGGGTGTCTGCAAGATCATTTTCTCTCTAGGCTGAACCCACTGACAGCCTGGCTGACTTGTCAGCTTTGTGTTAAATCTGTTGAGTCCTTTTCATGCTGTCAGAAAGAAACCTGTCCCATGAAAAAAAGTCTGATGGGAATAAAACTGTTATCGTGTTCACTTGTCTGCCTAGTACTGTATGGTTGGAATTAATTTTCTATTCATGTTCACCTTGTCTGGAGGTTGTGAAAGAAGCTGCATCAGGGATGTTAGAGAATGTTTAAATATGCATCGTATTTTTCAACAGGAATGCAAGTACAACAAACAGACAGGAATTACTGAACAGAAAATTATTCTCTTAACAGTTCTGTCTGAACATCCCCGTAATAATAGTTTTGCATTTACGCAGCTTTGGCAAGCAGATGGCTTCCCAAACGCCCTGTAACTTCACAATAAAACTGTCCTCTGTGTGTGGACAGCTTCACCCATCACTGAAACACTGCCAAGTCGGAGATAGTAACTGGCTGCTTTTGTGAGAGGCCTTAGCAACACGCTACAACACTGAGAGAGGCATAGAGGCATCACGCATTTGCAGTGGAATGAGCAAGGGACACTATGAAAACTCCTAATTTGACTGTAGATGAAGATCAGCTCATAAACTGATAAACACACTAACAAACTGGCAGAAGGCTCTATGCATCTGTGAAATCAAAAAGGGGCGGGGGAGTAAAGTGAGGATATAATGCTTAGATTTAGTTACAGAATGAGCCTCCTGTGTTTTCAGGTGTTGAGCACCTCCAGCTCGCCCTTTAAATTTTACATTGTCACTCTGTTACCCAAATGCTTTAGTAACAATCTACTCTTTTTATACACTGAAAGCAAAACTAAAGAGTCAACCCTACTGTTGTATCATATATGTAGCAATTCTCTAGGCACTTGGCTGCGTGGGAAAACACCACCAGTAAGTGACTCCAAGTCACTTCGCAAACAAAGGTCTTGTTCCACCTGCCCTTTCCACACATCATGCTACATGTTAAGGAATAATACAACACTCACGATAATTTTCCTGTCTTTTCCTCTAAAGTGTTCTGTTGCTTAAGAACAAAATACATACACTTACACCTTGGTTTTCCAGCCAAGTACCTCCATACAGGAGAATGCAGCTGTGATTATTAGAAGTGCACACGAAGACATGTTTCTTACTCTGCTGGGCACCAGCAGGAAAGGTCTCACACGTTCCTTGAGTGTCAAAGCAAGCAGGACATACAAGGGGAGTGTGTGGGCTGGCCTTTTGTCCCAGCATGGGATGTAGATGAGTCCATGCTTTGACTGCTCTGAAACATCACCAAGTGTTACTCCCCAGGGCTTTGTTCTCTCATTAATGGAGATATGCAGGACAGCTGTCAGGAGAATATCTCCGAACAAGCAAAGAAGCTCAGAAAGAAAGTCTCCTAATCAATCTAGACATTTAATGAAGTCCGTGGGGACATTCAGGACTCACTGCATGTTACTGTAGCAGCTGGGAATACACAAAAGATCTGAGCAGATATTAATTTCCTTTTCTTGCTGGGTAGAGAAACATTTTTTTTGTTAATAGGAAAGAGGGGCTCACAGAATAGGTACCTTCTAAGTGCTACTGTGGATCCAGGCTTGATACAAGATAAAAATCATCAGAGCTAAATACCTAAAGATACTTTTGGAAAAACCTTGAGACCCAGGCAGATCAAAGAGCTAAGATCAATCTCCCAAGTCCTCAGTTAATACCAAAACTACTGTACCACTCTTTCTACAGCCTCCTCTTCCTTTAAATAATCAGTTCCCACTTTTACTGAATCACTAAAAGGTGGGCTGAATATCAGTTGCAGACACTTCCTCTGCTTCATCCCAGCCCCTAAGTGAGCCTAATAGAGACTGTTCTTCTACTGTCAGAAGGAAAATATTTATGTGATCTGGCAGGACATCACAAGCATTACAAGGTATCCTAGAGAGCACAGTTCTGTTTCCCCTCTTGATTCTCCCAAGAAAGAGGCTGGAAAAAGTAGCCATGGTACAATTCAAATGTGTGCCAGTTTCACAAGAAAACATCCCAGTCAATGAGACTTGACGAGATTAAATGCACAAACATCTCCAAACCTGACTCATTGCTTCCATGATGAAAATGCAAGCTGTGTTGCTCTGTGTATGAGGAATAAACTGTCTTGCCATGCCAGATGACTTCCAGCACAGCCCCAGCAGAACTGAACATTAAGTGTATGCGTAGAAAAGTTTGAGGGGGTGTGGGAGGTCCCTGTTTGCAAACTCATTGATCTGCTTGCAGAGGGCCAGCTTACAGTCTGAACTCAGTCCAAGTGAAATGAGGTATCGGCATCACCTTCGTTCTGCTGCCAGTCCCTCCTAGCACAGGTTGGGAAGGAGTCAGCATGCTTAGCTTTGCAGCAGATATGCAGTTAGAGCAAGAACACCTAAGGTTAAAAAGCTGAGGTTAACCCAAGTGTTAAAAAAGGCTGAAAGCCTGAAAGCAAGCAGGACCAAGTTTGTTTCAGTTTTAAGAGTCTGACTTGTGACTGTTATTGAGGTCAGACACATGGACTGGACAAGATACAGAGCTATCAATATAATATATTGAATGGTCAGCAGGTCTTTGTCAAAGGTAATACTAATTCTGAGTTCTCTGAAGCTCTCAGCATCAAACACAATTGAGCAAAGAGCCAGGCTTAGCATTGCTTACTGCTGCTAGAGAAGGCACTGGTGTCCTAAATCAGCAGAAGGACACTGGTGGAAGAAACATCCATCTCTTCCATCTATGATTTATGTAGGTCCCCTGGAAGACAGCAGGGCAAACTGTCCACATCCAAGAGCACACACCCATACCCCACTACCCCCTTTTCTTGTAAGGAACAAACTGTAATTGACCAAAGCAGAACACTTCCAGTAATAATACTTTGCATTTGTTCTCAGTGGCAGAAAGTTAATATCAGCTGAAGAGAAAGTTCACACAGGCTTTACTCTTGACTTGGCAGCCAGGATTTCTCTCCAGTTTGCTTAGTCAGAAGGGAGAAAAGGCCAGTGGCAAAAAGCAAGATCAGAGCTCAGATGTCCTTCCTTCTGTAGTTCCAGTCTAATGACTAGGATGCACTGGTTGCCCTCTAGGCTTTGGAGGGGACAGAAAGAAAAAAGGAAGAAAAAAGAAAGGATAGGGGGAGGAAAAAGCACTGAACTAATTATCATACATTTATTCATGAAAGCCAAGATTAAAATAGTATTTTAAAGGATTTGAATGCAAATAGCATTTGCTCTGTCCTGATTTTCCTTAACAGAGTGCAGCACTCTGGCAACAGAGATAACCCCAAATGTTGCACAGCATAGGACAGCCTGACAGAGCAGAGGGAGAGAATGAGCCGAGGCTTTACAGAAGGTGAAAAAACCACCACAGACTAGGAAAGAAGGTGATTTTGTTGCTGTCATTACTACTGTTTTAAGGACACATCTCCACGCACCCTACTTATCATGCCCTCTGTTGTCCAGAGAATGGACATTATACATCCATTATCCTTAGTCTTGAGGCACGTGAAATTTGAACCCACTGTTCCTATCTTTAGTCCACCTCTCGTGTTCACAGCAATGCTGTCTGCTAAGCATCAAGTACTTTGCTAAGTGAACACAAATCGTTTGGCTTTGTGCACATGCAGCAGGTATGACAGGATGATTACTATGGTAAGGCAGGTTATTTGCATCCCGAGTTTTGAATTGGATGCAACAAAGTTAGTCTCACACAACTAGACAAGACCTGAGAATTATTAAACAGTAGAGATACGCATCTCAAACCAGTCTGGGTGCAAGTATTACAATTATCCAGCTTTCTACAGCCCCTGTAGGCCATGCTGGTGGCCAGTCATGCACAAACTAGACCTCTCTTGTTGCCACATATGAGACTTCTGCAATAGCTCTTTGATGTAGCAGTTGCCTCATGATACGCATTTGAATGAAGGATCTAGAGCACAAGTTCAAGACTTCTTCAGGTCATCTCTTAATGCGAAGAAGAGGAGAGCTGCCCTTAGCTGTGCACCTCATGGGCGTTTCAGCGTGAAGGACAGGGCCTCATCTCCACCTTCTTTGGGACAAACAATGATGTTTTGTGTTTCTGTTACCAAGCTGGTCTACTGGAACGCTTCCTCTGCAAGCTTACCCTCTGTTAGGCACAGGTGTAGTTCAGGTACAGCAAGTAGGCTTCCGTAGTCCCGTGCGTGTTGCATCTCTTCTCTTCCTCCACCCCTTGCAGGTTATGACTTCGCCGCTGTACTGGAGTGGTTTGCAGAGAGGGTTGACCGCATCATTCTCCTTTTTGATGCACACAAGCTGGACATCTCTGATGAATTCTCTGAGGTCATCAAGGCCCTGAAGAACCATGAGGACAAGATGAGAGTTGTTCTCAACAAGGCCGACCAGATAGAGACTCAGCAGCTGATGCGGGTGTACGGTGCCCTCATGTGGTCCCTGGGAAAGATCGTCAACACTCCGGAGGTCATCAGGGTCTACATTGGCTCCTTCTGGTCCCACCCCTTGCTCATCCCTGACAACCGCAAGTTGTTTGAGGCAGAGGAGCAGGACCTGTTCAGGGACATCCAGAGCCTGCCCCGCAATGCAGCCCTGAGGAAGCTGAATGATCTCATCAAGCGAGCGCGGCTGGCCAAGGTGGGTGTTGGCATGGAACCCCCAAGCACTCATTTTGGGCTGTCTGCAGCACGCAGGCCATGGGGAAGTGGTTTTGGCTAGTTCAGCTTGCAGAGCTGGTGGATCCTACTCTTTTTCCATTCCATTTAACTTGGGCCCACCCAGCATATTTGCCCTGTGCTCTTCAAGGAAGAAAGCACCTTCATTGCTTGGTGCATCAGTCGTGGCAGGCCAGAGCAAGGAAGGTGACCATGGATCAAAGCAGGTAGCACTGGAAGGGATCTAGAAAGAGTTGCTCTGTGGTAGCAACTTGAGAATTAGGACCAATTCAGTGTATCGGAATCATGCACCGAGGGAATTGTTACGCTCTGTGTCTTTTGCTTTAAACTTTCTTACCCAAGAAAGATACCTGGCTTAGATGGATGCAGGAGGTAGAGACTCACACAAATGATAAATAAGCCTGCACTATGTCTGAAAATTTGAAATTAGCAGAATGAAGGCCCTAAAAATACAGGGAAGAGCCCCATACCAATTGAGAAAAGATATCAAAAGATCCCTGAAAAGCTTTCTGTTCAAGGGTCTTCATTTCTAAGAGGAAATAATTGATTCACCATTCAAAAAAAGAAGCCAGAATGTTTCATAAGGACTGGTATTCATACTAAAACATTGAACAAAGTCTAGAGAGCTCCAAAAATTGTATGTTTGGTTTTGACTGGAAAGGAACTATTCCCTGGAAGGCTCTGCCCAGTGGAAGACAAAAAAATAAAGCACCACCACTTCTTTCAGGAAGTGCATTTGAATGTTACTGTCTGTATGCCCAGGACTCACAGTGTTTGCACCTTGTCTCAGCACAGCCGGAGTGCACAGCTGAGCAGCACTTAGCACTGGAGCAGCAATCCATAGGCACAGGCAAGCTGAGGAGCTGAGCTTGCTCTTCAGGGTGGGACAAGATGGAGTGGAGTCCTGGGCACAGATACTCTCTGCTGAGAAGAATTTTTCTGATGTGCTGTTTGACACTTGTCTTCATTCCATATAATTTAACTCCCTTCAGGTCCATGCCTACATCATCAGTTCTCTGAAGAAGGAAATGCCCTCAATGTTTGGGAAAGACAATAAAAAGAAAGAGCTTGTTAACAACTTGGGAGATATTTATGCCCGGATTGAACGGGAGCATCAGATCTCACCAGGAGACTTCCCTAATCTGAAAAAGATGCAGGTAAGCAGGGGCATCTTGGCCAAACATCCAAGGAAAAAGCATTAGAGTAACCACAGGGAATACAACGGAGCCATGCAGACACTGATTGTTGCCACCTGTGAGGAAAGGCCTGCTGTACTGTTGAAATGGGCTTTGAAATATGTGCAGGCTCTGTTTGTGCATGAGCACTCTTTACACACAGAGCCCATGTGAAGTTGCAGCTGCCTTCATTTCTCAAAGTTTTGCCCATATAGCACTTTACAGCAAATGATTTCTTCTATTTTTCTTTAATTCCAAGTCAATTTGAAGAATTTTCAGGCCTAAGAATACTGTTAATTTATATTAAAAGGAAAGCTGTGCCCTTAAAAACCTACATATACCCCTTTCCCCAAGAGCTATACTTTTTTTGTCTTCTACTTCATGCTTTGTTTCAAGAAAGAAAGAAATGGAGGTGTGAAAAATTAAAGCCCCTTTTCTATTTTAAGCAGAGAGGCAGGTTTTCTGTTCTGCAGACCTGAGACCTGACCCCAGTGTTCATGCAAGTCAGAAACTTCAAAGGACCTTGGATCAGAGCCTTGTATTGTATATTCAAACAATGCTGGACAGTGCTGCATTGCTGCGTGGCTTCAGTCCAAGCAGAAACCTGTTCTGAGTTGCCAGCTGTCGAGGTTGCTACTAGTTACCTATGAAAAACACAGCATTTGCCTTTTTTGTCTTTTTTAAAGTATATTTTCCATAAATTGATGGGAACGAGATCCATGGAGTGTATCCAATAGGAGATATCACTCACTTCTTGTTAAAATGTGTGTTTAAGTGATTAAATACTGTACCAATCCATTAGAAGCGAATAATGTGGATTAAATGAGTAGAGGGTGAAGGATAAAGCTGTAGGTCATTTTGCAGTTAGAAGAGAGTTCTCTGAAGGCCCTACGCACAGCTTAGCTGTGAAAATTACAGAATCTGAGCCATGTGAAGATGTGCTCACCTCTTACAGACATGCTACTGTTTTTGTGGCATCTCCTTCCCAGAGTGCAGAAGGGGGAAGGAACACAGAACACTGGCTGGAGGACGTAGCAAGAGCTGCACAAGCAGTTTGCCTTGAACAATTTGGTCTTCAAGGAGGTTGTTTCTGTGTGGCTTGGAAAGGAGGAGTCTTATTTGCAGATGTCCATCATTTGGGCTTTTGAGCAAACTGTGTCCCCTCTCTGTATCATGTCAGCCCCCCTTTGTAAAGCAGAGAAGGTCATTTTCAGTAGGACTTGAAAGAGGATGTAAGTAAGAGCAAGGCCAGTCAGGGAGACCCCATCGCATACTGAGGAATGGGGCTGTCAGATAGGGAATGCCAAGCTCCCCACTCCTCTGCAATAGCACTTTTTCCGAGCCAAGCTGTAGGCAGGCATCCCACTCTACACCATTACTCCACAGTGCACAGCCACGTCGCTCATCTCTTGCTGTGTTGTCCTATTTTAAGGATCAGTTGCAAGCCCAGGATTTTAGCAAGTTCCAGCCTCTGAAGAGCAAGCTGCTGGAGACCGTGGAAGACATGCTGGCCAACGACATCGCCCAGCTCATGGTGCTCGTGCGCCAGGAAGAGTCACAGCGGCCGACCCAGATGGTGAAGGGAGGAGCCTTTGAGGGCACCTTGCACGGTCCCTTCGGCCACGGCTACGGCGAAGGCGCTGGCGAAGGCATCGACGATGCCGAGTGGGTGGTGGCCAGGGACAAGCCCATGTATGATGAGATCTTCTACACCCTCTCGCCCGTCGATGGCAAAATAACTGGTGCCAACGCAAAGAAGGAGATGGTAAGGTCTAAGCTGCCCAACACGGTGCTGGGCAAGATATGGAAACTGGCTGACATCGACAAAGATGGCATGCTGGATGATGAGGAGTTTGCCTTGGCGAATCATCTCATTAAAGTCAAGTTGGAGGGTCATGAGCTGCCAAATGAGCTCCCTTCCCATCTCCTCCCTCCATCCAAAAGGAAAATAACAGAGTGAAAGCAAGGTTACAGGGGAGAGGGAAAGGGATGGGGGAAAAAAAGGATCTAGAAAAACATGTTTACTTAAATTATACCTTTAGATGTGAGATCACGTTTGGATTTATACGTACTTTGCTGTATGAAGAACAAAATCTAAAGCAGAACAAAAAAGTCCAATCCTTCATGATAATATGCAATTAACTCTTCCAGTGTACTGTCCCTGCTTTCTAATGCGTAGTCTGTAAATATGAAGGTAAAGAAAGGACATTGCGAGTAGGAGACTCTTAAGCAGGAGTAGAAGAAAACCTGAAGTGGGCTGCGTTTTTTGAGAGTGGAATAGGCTCTAATAGAAATCTGCTAACTGCCAGTATCACTCCTGAGCTTTGGCTGCACCTGCTGCCTTTCAGTGGGTTGTGTAAACTTCAGGAGACTGAAATCTTGAAGAGAAACCACAATGTCTTCGAGCTATTGGCCAAACTAAAGAGCACTTCCTAATTAACGTAAGCCCACACTATAATACTAGATACTAAACCCCAGAGTGAAGAATTCTAAGAACATTGATTCACTGTTAGATGCAAATTCTACAACATTCCCCTGTCCTTAAAAAAAAAAAAAAAATAAAATCTGAAAGAGCTCTGAACTGGGTAGCTGGAGTTCCTCATTGTTCACTGTGGGACAGGCGCTCAGAGTTCCCAATCGTCACTACCTCCCATTCCATCCCCAGGGGAGATTTGTTCTGCAGGCATGGCCAAGAAGACCAACCCCCAAGGGAAACAGAGGGATGGGGCACTAGAGGCAGACATCAGGTGGGTTGGAAGGGAGGAACACTGCTCCCGGGCTCACTGAACATTTCACAACTAGTGGATAGTGTTTCCTCTTTGAACAACGGTGGTGTCTGTTGTCCCTGTGAAGTGACGTGTTTACTCTCATTGTGCGCACTGAAAGCTACCAGGCCCCATTCTTACTGTAAAGATACAAACCCCACACTGTCAGGTAGATGGGCCATCACAAGAGCAGAGAACACAGAGGGGCAGTGGGCAGAGCTTGCTCTGCTGCCTGTGCCTCCACAAATCTAGCCAAGATGTCAGCCTTCACACACTCTCCTCACCACACAGTAACACTTGATCCCCTCCCGAACCTCTACCCTGAGCCAAGAGAACTTCCCTACTTCTTTTATGCTCTGTGAAATTTTTGTTTTCAAGACCCATTTTAGCAGAAATCCCTCAATTTCCTATTTCATTTCCTAAACACACACGCGCGCACACTCTTCTGGTTTTTGTTGTTGCTTTGGAGCAGTGTGTTGTTACAATTCCTATTGTCACTTTATATAAGCTGAGCTCCTACTGTGATGAAATACTAAGATAAGTATAACTTATTTTATATCTCTTGTGTTCATATTATATAGAGAAATATATTCTGTGTATGTAGGATGTGCTTATTGCAGTACATTTATCACTTGTCTTAAAAATTAATGCATTAACCTTTTTTGTACCCTGGTCCTAAAACATTATTAAAAAAGAAAGGCCAGATCTGTCTATTTCTTTACGTAGCAGAAGGAAATGCAGCTGAAAAGAAAAAAGCTTATTTCCATGTGCAACAGAATGAGGAAATTATCCTTAACACATTCCCAAATGTGCATGTACAGATCAGCCCAGCTGGATACAGGTGTGCACTGCTGAATGACTGGTTGGCAAGTGCAACATCTTCTTTCCCTTTCAGCAGTCACATCACAACCTCCATACTTGCCAAAGCAAGTGGAATTGTTCAGTGTAGGGGAGAGATAACAGCCAAATTCCAGTAGAAAAGGGATATATTGAAAGAGTTTCTTCTTGCCATTTACAGATGAGAATGCTACAGATTTGTCAAGATCTGGAAAGGACACAAAAGACGTCAGACTTAAATCTTGCTGACTGTAATTTTACTTCTGTCTTCATTGCCCTTTCTTTACATGTTCGTTACAATGATAGCTATCCCCAGAGTGGGATAGTGAGAGGCACCAGGACAGTGAGAGCAGTTAGGATAGTACTGGGGAAGGACTTGGAAAGAGGGCGTGACGTGTAGTGGTTGGCGGAGTTTCCATTTAGCATCTGTACAGGATGAGAGAGGGGTGAGAGGAAATCATAGGGTGGAGAGCAAAAGCAGTAAATGCAAATTGAGGGAAAAGTCAGCAAACTCGATGTCACTCCAGTTCGACTACCCAGTAACCCCCAGTTTAACCGTCATTACAGTGCACACATCTGCTGATGCTGTCCAGGTCTTTGTGTGGAATTTGCATCCGTCTGACTCCAGCAGAGGCACAAGGTTGAGGCTGAACAGAGCACCCTAAATCAGCCTTATCTCTATGTGGGCATGACTTTCTGATGGCCACAGCACACTGCTTGTGCCAGCCATGTCATGCTGAAATTTAACAGCTTCTTAAAAAGCAGAAGGTTACTGGTTCTCGCAAAGGGCTTGAGAGAAGGTAAGGTCTATTAGTCTTTCCTCCAGGACAGGAAGGTGCTCACACAGGCCAAACATTGTTACAGGAATCAAACAGCTTTCAGGGCACAAAGCCATTTGTGCCTGATTGTTCATGTGAGTTCAGAACCCAAACCACTAGCCTGTTGTTAAAGCACACGTAGTAGATTAGTTTTCTGTGCGTTGACTGCGGTTGTGCTTTAGCCTAATCTCAGAAAAGGGATTGCTGTTACACAGGAAACAGATTTTCTGTGTTGCTGGTAGCAGCACTTACCCCCGCACGCTGGCGAGGGTGTGCCAGCACACGCCACAGTTCCTGCCTCTGCTCTGCACGTCATGCAGAGGCTCCCACTCTTTTGTCCCTGTGCCAACCTCTCCAGGATGTTTCAGCAGGATTCGCTCAGAAGTGCCAGCAGGACAGCGGCACGAAGAGCTCTGCCAGCACAGGTCAAGTGCACAAAGCATGGCCGCAGCACTGCGGCGTGGGGGTTCGCTTTCAACACCCGCTCGGAAACCACTTGGCACTGTCAGTGCAGCTTCCCCACTCGTGGTGGAGGGGAAAAAAACAACAAACACGCAGTTACTTAGCGCGATTGCGCTGGGGTTCAGCAACCAGGCAGGAGGTGAAGTAACCCTGCTATGGAGGGAACAGGACAGCTACAAGGGAGGCTGTGACTCCAGTGAGGCAGTTTATGAACAATCCCTTTTAGTCAGGTAAAATCATCCAGCACGTTTTACTTTCGCTAAGCTCTTCAAGAAATCAAAAC
Source organism: Pseudotriccus pelzelni (assembly GCA_035584735.1). Taxonomy (NCBI): domain Eukaryota; kingdom Metazoa; phylum Chordata; class Aves; order Passeriformes; family Tyrannidae; genus Pseudotriccus; species Pseudotriccus pelzelni. The sequence goes on along the minus strand of JAWMRA010000113.1, from coordinate 8,571,596 downwards.
AAACAAAAAAACAAAACCCACACAAAAACAAGCACCGAAAAATCCATGCCAAACCTCAAACGCCCTAAGGTTCTCTATACAAAAATACATGGAATCCTGTCTCCACTATGGCTGTGAGAAGGTGCCTATATTTCTCCATCCCCTTCCCAGAAAGCAGCTGCCCGTGCATGCACCCCTTTCTTTCCCTTTTCCCGTCAGAGTTACGACTCCATGGGCAATCCCAGCCACCTGTATTGTTTCTCACATCTGTGGGAAGGACACGCTTTTCCAAGCCCACGAGGACTTGGAGCGCTGCTCACAGCCCTCCAGCCGGCGTATGTTCTTGCCAGTTCACAGAGCCACGCTTCCAAAGGCCGTTATCTGTGTTCAACAGTGCTTCCTTTTTCCAAGAGCAGTTCTCAATTACCAAACAAGGTTTCCCCAAGAGATTATACAGAGGAATCTATTCATTTGCTCATGTCTGTAGGTGGGGGATTTTATCATGTGAACATACCACTATCACACACTTCTCTGATCCTCTCATGTCCCTCCCTACCCATCTTCACTCAGAAGAGCTTCCAAAAGGCCAGAAGAACAAAAATGCCTTTTTTTTCCCCTCCCTCCAAGTAGGAACTGCATTTGGTCTTCTCTCTTTCTGGGCAGGATCTAGAGAATAAAAGTGTGTACCGCCATGCTATATTGGCTAAAGTATGAAGTTTTTTTAAAATTAAATTCTCTCTACTGTGGAACATGACAGGCAGATTGGATCAACAGTGCTATACAACCATTTATTTGAAGGGAAGGATAGTAATTACACTAAGTTCCCTGAATAAGATTTCACAGGCGGTGTAGCTTAGCAAAAGGCAATTAATTCTGGGAGCTGGAATTTAGCCAGTATGCTTGAGTTCAGAGGGATTTTTAATCAAACAGGAAAGGTTAGAATCAGTTTTTCCATCATCTTAAGTTCCAACACAAACTTCGTACAACAATAAAATTCAGATTTAGGTCTGAAAACTGTTCTTTTAACTTGCTCTCCTTATTATGCCTTAATGCTTTGTCCATATGAAGTAGGGGAACAAGAGTTATGGGCCATTTAACCATACATGGAGTGACAGTGTTTCTACAAGCCCTGCTGGAAACATGGAAACACGGACAAGCTTCTCCAGAGTTCACCTCAGAACATGTTACACCTCTTGCGTCATTGATAGCTTCCACCTCTGCTGTTGTTTATTTCATGTTTCTCTTACAGGGACAAGCTGTGGCTCCCCGTTTAGGCTTTGTTAAAGACAAGGGACATTGGAGACTATTTTAGCTCTTTACCTGGACTCAGAAGTCCGTAAGTCTTTCAAAGCTTGACAGATGGGTGGGAACACTCATGGAGAACAGCACTGAATTATTCCAGAGGAGCAGCTTGGCTATAGCATCCAAGTTATTTTTGTGGAGTTTTCATAACATAGCATGTCTTATTTTTTCGTCTTTCCTTACTTGTGCTTATGAGCCTTTCCCTCCTCTTACCAGTTTATCCAGGGTGGGGGGAATACAAGGTTTATTTTGAAACTTAAGGTGCTATGAAGTTCAAAACTAGTGCAGGCAACTCTGCCACTATGTAGCTTTCCAACTCCTTCAGGCACTGCAGAAAGAGTAACGAAGCCAGTATTTAAAGCAGGACTTTTAAACAATCCCTCCCTGCCTGAAGGGAGAGAAATCCCTGATGAGTACAGCACACGTTCTCCACGGCGTGCCCGTTCCACTGATCCCTTTGCTGTCAAACACCGTACGAGTTGCTAGGTTTGAAATGGGCTCTTCTCCAGCTACTTACGTGTCATGTAAACAGCCATCAGCAAGGGCTCCATTAGTGTCTTCTGAAGACGTGAACATGGGAGATATTTATAGACCTTGGATTATATTGTCCTCCTTGCCTGTGCCATTGCGCAAACCAAGGGTGTATGCGTGGAATTCCTTTCCTTGCACCACACAAGATCACTGCAAGCAAATGCCAAGTAAAAACTGTAAATAGCTTTTACCCACCACTCAGTCTACCACCCTACACTTTTATTAGCAAGATCAGGATCAGAGAAGCTCCTTATAAGGTGATGGCAGCACTGAGGCCAGCGGGAAGCACAGGGAAAGCTCTCTGGCCTCTGCTCCGTCCTCCTTCAACCATTAGTTTTCAAGGCAGTATTTCAGTAGCTTTTTTCCTAAAGGCAATGAAAAGGTAGCAAAATGAAGAATTTGCTGCCTGTCTGCCTACCATATTTAAGCCATTCACAAAACAGACTGGTGGGAATTACCCGCATCCAACCACTTTGAAAGCTTGCATGTCCCACATCACAGGCATCTCCACTGGTACTGTAACTGCACAGCTGGCAGCTGACAGGCATGTTAAATTTTCAGAAGCAGAATTGCTCCCCAATTACAATGTAAGGACCCAATCCCTCAGTAAAGAGTTACTTCATATGCCCAGTTAATTCCTTTGCATGCACAGGAATATCATAAGCAGCCTAACCATAACAGCTAACTAGCACCCATCAATCCAGTCCAGCGTGGAACAAACCCTTGGCAAACTAGGGAACTTGCACCATTTGCCACCAAGGGAGATTAGTTCTCTAATTAGTATCATTATCTTTGATGACTCATCATGCCAGAGGGATAAAAACAGACCCATGACCGTCCCCTCTGCCAAGAAATTACAGCCTGCAAACTAAACCGTAAAAAGAACTGGTGGTAAGCTTTTCAGGTCCCACCAGCAGTCACCACCACACAACAGCAAAGCACACCTGAAGCCCTTCTTCCTTCTGAGCTCTGCAGGGCCTTACTCGTCCTTCTGAAATTGAGCAGCCTCGGAAGTGAAAAGGATGAAAGGAAGTAATCTAGTGGCTGCCATTTAATGCTAGTCTGGAGGTTTACAGGCTGCTCAAGGGCGATAGATAATCCAGTGACTGGAAGAACGATTAAGAAAGAAGTTTTACTGCCCAGAGGTATCTTCCATGCTCAGAGGCAGACAGAGATCTTTACAGAACTAGAGTTATGCAAGCAGTAAATGTCAACTCCAAGTCTCACAGGGAGCCTTAATCAGAAAAACAGTATGGGTCAAGTACTGATGATACATTGGGACCTAGTTTTTAAGCTCTGGTTCAAACCTGTTTCAGCCTGAAGCAGACACTGTGTGGTATAACCAGCATTAGCTCTCGACAGAACTACACATGTACTTTGCCTTACCAGCTGTAGGCATCAGGTATAGTAATGCAATGTAACACAAGTGGTTGAATGCCTCATAAATATCCAGGCCCACAGCAAACAAACTACAGTCTATTGATCACTCACAGTTTCAAAGCTGTCTGTGCAACAGTGCGACTTCCGTGGGGTTGGGCTTTTTGGTGGCTTCACTTTTTTCCCCCCCTGTAAACACTTCACAGGAATGGTGACTGATGAGGAGGCAGTGAGGTTTGGCAGCAATGCTTTTTCTCTAAGTTCTGCTGACTGAATTGCTCCAGCACTTTGCCTGCCATACTTTTCCAGCCTTGAAAGCTATGATCCCCATATCTATCAAGAGAGGTGATGCTGGAGGGAGGACTCTGCCAAGCTTCAGACACGGTGCTTCAGCAGAAGAACACAGATCACATGCTGCCTATGAAGTGGCAAAGTTCAGGCTTGAACAGCTTTTTCCTCCCCCTCCGTCCTCTGCACGGCTCAGTCAAACCCCAGAAGCACAACATCATCTCAGGCTTGGTGGCATTTCAGTACAGACCCGAGGTCAGAGTTTCGTATCTCATGAGAACCTGGAAGGAGCAGTGTTGGGTTTTGTTTGTGGTTGCTCATAGAAATTTCTCAAGAAATTTCTCGTTGTCCTTCCTCTCCCACTAGGCCTTTGGGGAAGTACAGATCTTCATCCAACCTGTGAGAGGGGTGAAGAAAAGTGCTTATGCTAACATCCCAAAAACCTGCTGAGGTGGGCAAGATCAACATCCCTTGTTCTGTAGCCCTCTGGAAAAAAACAGTCCACGTAAGGTCCCAGCAACATAGCAGAGGTGGCTTCCCAGCACAGCCATAGATAGAAGCTGGCAAAGGCACAAAGAGGGTCCCAGTGGTTGAGAGGTGGGACTGGGGAACATGGGAAAGCTGCTGGAAGTTGTCCAAGGTGCCATGTCCATGCAGCCAGGGAAGGCTGGTGCAAGTAGAGCTTGTTGAAACCAGGTTGCACCTCCATGGAGGAGGGCCTGTCCAGCCATCTTGTAGCAGCTACACTCCACACAGCAGGAAACATGGATGTCTCCTTCCCAAGGGAGAGAAATAAGCCCTGCAGAGCAGCAGATGATAAACTGCTAACATGACAAACGAGGACACGTTGTCCTTTCCGCCTGCTTCTATCCCGGCCCTGGAGAGATCACTTAAGGTCACAAATATTTCTAATGATCTGCTTCCGATGGGTCACCTCACTCATTTCACTCCGTTTCACAGAAATAAAGGCAGACTGGCGGCCTTTCACCGCTTCCTTTCAGGAGGACAGTTGGGAACAAAAGCTGGCGCAGTCCCGTGGAGAGCCATGGGCCATCATTACAGCCCGAGAGGCACGTGCCGGCTGCAGCCCTTTCCCTTTTCCCAGAGGGGAATTTACTTATCCAGCTTCTCACTGCAGACGTGGATGTCAGAACTGTGATTTACATTGAAAGGTTGCCAAAATTAGGACACTCCAGGGCTGGCAGGCTCACCTCAGCCACTGGGAGACCCCCTGGGAGAAAAGAATGCTCAGACCATTTTCCCACCTGACTTTCCACCATCTCCAGTGGTGGTCAGACCTCTTCACAGCACATTTTTCCCCCTCTAGCTAAGAAAATGTCTCCAAGGACCCTACCACCCTGGTTGGAGGCTTGCAATTCTACCAGCAAACATGTCAATGAGCTTACAGCATTTATTCTTGAGGCACCTCAAAGCATCAGGTGCAACCTCATCTCCTGCCTGAAAGTCCTTGGCTGGAGGGGCAAGGGTGGCGAGCACCTCCTGGCCCCACAAGAAACTGCTGACTCCAGCAAGAGTGAGCAGCCAAGAGGCTTTTTCCAGAAAGGCAGGCTGCTCTTATCAGCACCCCAGAGATGAGTGTGCAAAATACCTGGCATATCATACCCTTTGGATCACTTGAATTCAATTGTATATCCAAGAGGGAAGGGGCGGGGGGAAAGAGGCTCTTGACTTGTGTCCAGGAAAATGAGATAAGGTACAAGGAGAGGAAGAGTGATTTTTTACAGCCCCAGCAAGTAGCTATTTACTTCCTAATGAAGTGCTAATGCAAACACTGAATGTAGTCCAATGGGTAAAAAAGGCCACTGTTTACTGGGTTTCAGACAATTGTTTTCAAATGCTCTATTATAAAGTTAAGTGCAAATTAAAATAAAGAAATGGGTTCACACGCCAGTGCAGTCATTATACTGTATCTCTGTGTAGCAACAATGCTTGGCCAAAGACTTCAAGCAATCATAGAGCAACCTCACTTCCCAGAAGTGTGGGACAGTGGCGTGCTGAACCATTTTGGCACAGAGTGCTCTGGGTTTAAAACAATCAGTTAAAAGCTGAAGGGTGAAAAAAGGTTGATCTTCATATTTAAAGTTCTCTTTCAGAAAGGGATGTCATCCCAGAAGGCAGTAAGCGCAGCCAGATTTTAAGTGCACTCATTGTTTGTGATGAGATAGATGGATGGAGATGATTAACCTCTCTGATGTTGGTTTCACGGGGACTCCTCCAGCCAAGAGGGACCTCCAAGACACACCAAGAAATGCATTTCTCCCTAAAAAAACCCATCAGATCCCATACTCCCAAAGCCTGGTCACACCATGGCGTATTTCTAAATGCCAGGCCAGAGCCCAGGAGCTCATGGAAATGTGCTCTGCATCACTGGCAGTGCACAATGAGCTCAACTGGGACATCATCCCAGCAGCTCTGCATCGCCCTGCTGCCAAACTGCCTTAAGAATTTGGTCATGGGTTACACACTCAGAAATTATCTTTTCTCTTCATGGTCCAGAAGCCCAGCTTTCCAGACAAAAGTTTAATTCTTATTTTTAAGCAAAAGAGATTTGCCAGCACAAATGAGGAGATAAACAAGCACTTTAGTCAGCAGTCAGTGTGACAAACACGATAACCTGGCAGCAGTGTTGCGCTTCCTTCTTCGCATCGCGCTTGCCCAGTACAGCTGTTAAGGCACAACATAGCTCTGTTGGAAGGGTCACCATAATGTTGGGTGACTACAGAGGTGACAGCAACCCCCAAAGCACTAGAACAGACACACCAGGGTGCAGAAAGGCAAAATAAAAAGAAACACTGGGCAAGGAGCCAGTGATGTTCAACACCTGGCATATTTGATCTCTATACATATAGTTCACACACACACACACACAGAGTTTTCAGATACCTTTTACTACATTGCATAACACTGTTTTCTTTATTTTTAAATCTAAAGACACTTTGGAGGAACACTGTTTTTAAAGAAGCTACTTCTGGACATGAATAAGCTCTCTCTGTTGGAGATGGACACTTCAAAACAGGGACATGAAAAAGAACCAGACAACCCACTGTGACAGGTTTGAATATCTTTTGTGTATACACATATCTATATATATATATATACACACATGTGTAATTTTACACCAAGACACCTGCACACATTTGGCATGCAAACACACAGAATTCCATAAGACAATAATTTAGAAATTCCTTTGCCAAGATGTTATGTATCATCCCAAATCCCTGGATTACTTCTGCTGAACAACAGTCACTGGATACTAAGCGTGTGCATTTTTTGAAGACATAGGTTTTCTGTTTCCTGATCCAAATACAGAACAAAAACAGGATCATAATTTACCATAGAAGACAATGAAAATCTTATCATTGTAAATATATGTAGTGAGATAATACAAATCCTGTTCCTTGGTATTTCCCCTCCACCCTCCACTCCTACCACTACTCCTTCCAGCTTTAGGGCCTCTCCCCTGCTTGCATGGAAGATTGACGCCCATCTTAAAGCCATAAATTACTCACAAACAGCTACTGAAAGTAGCAATGACCGTAGGGTAACACTTCCACAAAGCAATAGAGCTTCCTGGCAAGCTGATAAGAGTTTCCTGTTTTGAGTTTTGGGTTGGGTTTTTTTTTCCTCTGATAAAAATTTGACTCTCAAAACATCTCAAAAAGGAAGGACCGGTAGATTTTTTTTCCCTCCTCCTCTAAACATGTTGTGTTGCGAAATTTGTTCTATTTTGCTGAATGTGAAACGGGGAGCAGGTCCAAGAAACCTGAGCACACCAGCTGAGACAGCAGGTAAGAGAAGCACATCAAGCCCTTCACCACTTAGGGGTGATGGACTGGCTTCAGTGCACACCTTTAGTCCTACCCTGAACTCTCACCTCTCAAGTTCTGCATTTTGCACTCTGGCAACACTTGCCAGAGCAAGAAAAGCTGAAACCTTCAGGGACATTTCACCACCTTATTACAGTGGTATGAGCTCTGTCACATGTGTCACCTGTGCTTGAGGAGAGCCACCAGATGGGTGGCTATTTCTGCTGACAGCCAACCTGCTCTGTGTTACGTGGGGGACCTCAGACACAGGTTTTCATCTGAAGCCCCAAGGTCTCCAGTGAGCACTCCTGCACACATTGTGTTTTTAGCAGCCTGTGGTTGCAGCAACCCAGGGATTCCCAATGGGAAGTCCACTCCTTTCCTCACCTCAGTGCACCTCCTGGACCTGCTGTTCCCGATTACCACGGTCAGACCATAGGTCCTATAACTGGATCGAATCAAATACAGGAGTACCTCTCCTTTACCCCTTCCCTGTAAGTGTTGCCTTGCCCAAGGGGTTTCTGACAGAGGATTCACACACATACCCCTCCCGCTCCCTACCCAAAGGTGTTCACGTGTACCTCTGTTTTCACTGGCCCCACATGCCTCCCTTCTTCAGAGGTAAGAGAAAAATCCTTGCACAGGCTTGATTCAGCATCAAGTGTGGATACATTATATCCCCCAGAAGCATCAGGTTCTCACACAGGAACACTTCTCACTGCAAGAGAAATAGCCACCTAGAAATTTAGTCCACTCCAGAAAGTGAAGTAAAAAGAACTTTTAAATGCTCCATTTGTCCCGTGGTGTGCAGCCCCTACCCCTGGGAAGGACAAAGGCAGGTCAGAGCCCCCCAGCTTCTCTGGCACAGGAACAGCCTGGACAATTGTGACGGGGATTGAGAGGGGGCAAAACAGCAAGGTGATGTTTTACAAAGCAAGATCTTTTAAACGTAAGCAAGATAATTCTACGTGGTGAAGTTCAAAACAGATTGCACCACCCCGGACAAAGAGCAGCAGATCAGTGTTCTTTTCCAAATCAGACTGGGCACTGTTCCACATCACTTCTCCTTTGAGCCCTATTTCACCACTTCATCTTACAGTAAATGGTAGAAGTGAAAAGTACTTACACAACAAAGCAGACATTACAGACTTGCATTTTTATGGGCTTTCAGACATTCACTTTTCACTACATGCAAGCCACATGCAGTCGTTCACACATAGGGCTGCCCAAAACAATTTAATTGCTTGCCCATATTGTCTAGTAAGGCTGACAGTGGCTCTTCATATGTACCCACTTCAGTACATGAGAAGAAAAGCAAAGCAAGCAATGTTACAACATTAAATTTCAAGGCATGCAGGTGTCCAGGCAGCCATAAACAGGACAGCAATGGGTGCTGCAACTCCACCTTCTCCCAAAATCAAAAAGCCATATTCTAAAAATGACGCTGCAGCCGAGCCAACGGCCCAGGCAGCTCCCTCCAGCCCTAGACAATCAAGAGTATGCAAAATCATGACCAAAAGCTTTCTCATCATTCACCCTCCCTCTCCTTCCCCGATTTTCCTATCTATTTGCCAAAGGCTGTTCCCTCTAGACAACTTGACTCTCAGCAGCAACCCAACACTATCATTCTCTGTCCATCCTTTCCAACCTTCCTGTAATTGCACTATGTAGGAGAAGACCAGCTCAGGTGAAAGGCATTCTGTTCTCAAATCCCTGTGCATTTGGCAAGCCAACCCCCTGCTAGCTGTCTGAAGGGGTCTGGCTAACTCAGGCTGCTCTGCTCAATTTTTCTAGGATTCCCTCTCCTGATGAAGGCTGCAAATGCCCTCAAGAACTTCTTCCAAACAAACAATCTTTCAAAATACATTTTGCAGCCAAAGGCTCAGAGAAGCTTTGCTGCAGAAAAAAGTTTGAGCCCTTGCATGTTTTTGCTTTATCCCCTCTCAGAAAAGGCAAATTCAAGGGGTTACTGACTGACGTTTGTGTCTGGTCACCCTGGACAGTGCTGGTGGTTGTACCCTCTGGGCATGTGACCCCCCCCAGACTCAGCACATTTATTCCATTTCTCCTGTTGAGCATCAAAACATTCCACATTTGGTTTGTAGTCTCTGGCTACCACTGAATCCTCTCACCACTTTTTGGAAACTTGCTGCTTTCCTGGGCTGTGTCAGCGTTAATGGGCAGTGCTCCCAGGCTTCTCATCCTCTGAAGCCCTAAAACACCCACCCCTGACCATGAGACAATAAAGGGACCTGTGGGAGTTCCTTTGCCTCTGCAAGACCCAAGGAGCTGGTTGTAGCCGTGTATGGCATCTGGACATCTCTTATCTAGCTGGAAACCCTGTTGTGGTGCAAAGAGGCCCCATCTGAGCTCAAAACCCTCCTGCTATCCATGGACTTTTCAAAGGGACATTTCCCAGACAGGAGGTAGATTGAACCTATATACACATATACACACATAGAAAATGTCGATGTGGTCAGCCAAGAGATGTGCACCTAATTATTTGTTTTACCCAGTGACTTTTCTGGATACAGTTTAATTGCTTTTTGCAAGCCAAGCAAAAATCCTTTTGGTCCAAGGTTCAACACAGATAAGCCTGAAACGAGCTGCCCGACAGAAATGCTGACAAGGTGCCACCAGGGCCACCTTCACAGTCCCTGTGGGACTTGTCTCAGTGCCACCCTGGCCACATTGCTGGCAAAGCTGGTGCAGCTCAGAGGAAAGCCCTGAGCGCGGCTTCAGCTGGCAAAACCCTGAGATGTCAAAGAACATCTTGTGTGGCTGCAAATGGGCTCTATTTGTCATACAAATCACAGTGGTAATGAAAAGACTCAGCCACAGCATTGTTTTGGCAGTCACTTTTCAGTGTTGGATGTCAGGAAAGGAAGAGGTTTGGGGATTGTGGCTTAGGGCTCATTTCTTTACTACTGATCCCGGGGAGCTTTGGAAAGCGATGCTCAGAATCGAGATCAGATGTCCCGGCCCATCCCTTGCAGAAGAGCAGCCCCAAAGCTGGCAAATTGAGCAGCACAGACCCTCACAATGCATCAGTACAACATGTCGTGCAACCTGGATGCAGAAATTTTGGTCAGAGATAGGTCCAGGCTGAACGTACATCAGGGGAGCTGACAGGGCAGTCAGAAACTGAAGCCTTTGGCTCAGAAATATGTTGAGAAGCCACATGAAGAAGATACAGAGGAACCTCCCCCTGCTTGCCCAGGACACAGGCCTTGGCCACAGCACTGATCTAAGGGGATTTATTTAAGCCACACTCATAAAGCCAGCTGAGAGGAAAAAAGCCCTACAGCAGAGCAAATCCCACCAAGAGCAGCTGGTGACAGCAGGCTCCTTCTTGGCGTCCACCGTAGGTTTCTCAATCCAGTGAACGGTAGGAGCCAGCCATCAGGAGAGAAGCTCGAGGTTTAATTTTAGCCTGCACCCGCAGTGCCTATATTTCCCTTTTATTTTTAATCTGAACTTCATGTAAAAATAGAATTTCCTGCTGCCCGATAAGGGATTCCTGTTTTTGCGGCAAGTCTGCCTTCTTGGGAAGCCGGTGCCTAGAGGGTTATTGATGGGCGCTTCAAAGCACAGCAGCCCAGCTGAGGGGGTAGGATGGACAGCGTTTGGGATGTACATTGTTCCTGCTCGTCTTAGGGGAAAAAAAATAAAGGCCTGTGCCCCCCTCCTTCAATGAATCACCACCAAATTTAGGATTTCCGGAACTCTGTTTTGGAAAATCTCTATTTGCCTGAATATTTTTAGTAGGGGGGTTTGGGTTTGCATCCTTCCCAGGTAGATCTTTGTCAGTTTGCTGGACTCCAGGGTGGTGTATCCTGCCTTTGGAGCCTGGTCATCAGGAGAGATAAATATAAGTGCAGAACAGTCATTCCTCCCACCCTTCCCACTCTCCCATGACACAGCTCCCACACTCCCCCACACGTGTCTCCACCCTCCCCAACAATGTTCCTGGAGCTGCAGGGAGGAGCAGTGCCTATGGACTGCATTGAGGGGCTGCTCCCCACCTCTGCCGGTGCTCTGCAGGACACAGGAGTGTCACAATTTCAGAACAGACTGGTTTGAGCTTGAATGCCAATGATTTTCAGTCTCCTGTAATGCAAAGGCATCACTCTTCTTAGCTATGTCTGCCCTGGGTGGGTATTCACACCCTAAAATGCCATTCCAGAGACCCCAAGGGTCACTAGCATCATTTATGAAAAGAAAAATGCTGGCAAGGGCTCTGCTGCCCACCAGCTCCTACCCTCTTCTTGCCTGCCTTTCTCTGTGACCAAGGAAAAAGTCCCCAAGCGCTAAAAGGAGATGTGCCAAGAGGAAAATGAAAAGGAATTTGTGCATTTGATGGATGCCAAACAGAAGCTTCCCTCAATCCCCAGCAAACCATTCCTCCTGGCAAGCAAGCAGAAGGGAGTGAGAGTTTTCCTTGAAAAGAGGAAAAGTGCATATTTTTTCCATTTAAGAATAAATTTCAGTTCTCTCACTGGGGCTGTGGATGTCAAAAATGCGGCTCTCAGGACTGAAAGCATCTCTGTCTGCAGCCCATCCCTGAGACACCCTTTAACATCGCAGGGAACTGCCAGAGAGGTGCGGGATGGAAAGGCTTCCCTCCTCCTTACATGGGTTTGGATCCAACAGGGCTATTCCCAGGGACTTGACCTCACCATGTGAAGACTGAGGAAGTAAATGTGGGCAAGGACAGTGCAAAGAAATGTCTCTTTAGGGTCAGCCTGAGAAATACCACTGCTGCTATTGCCCAGGGTGGGGAGAGCAAGGGGGGCAAGAACTGTCTTCAGCCTGCCACTGGGGAAATTCAAGTCTTCAAAATGGAAGAACATGCCCTGTAACCATGGGAAGCTTTGTGCTGACTCCTCTACTGAACGGAGGAAGAACAACCCGCAGGTCTGACCCGACACACAGACATCTCACCCCAGCTCCCAGGCTCATTGCCATGGGCCTTGGTTTCTTCCTAAAAACAATTTGTCCTGGTACAAAAGTTGAAACCTTTGACTTATATAAGACCAAGGGAATGGAAATGTTGCAGTACCAGAGAGCCACCACTGCATCATTTTTACTAATCAATCAAAAAAAGAAATGTAAGCCTTCTAACAAGGCATTAACAGCTGATTCTCTTGTGGCAGTGCTCTAGCCTGTGAGTTTGCAGCCCAGCAACCTCAGTGCTGTGATTTGAGGCAAGACTGTGCCTGCCAAGGACCAAGCTCGCTGAATTTATACCAGAAGTATTTATAGAGGCAGCTGGCACTGGCAGGTCTCCAGGGATACCAGCATGGTCAATCCGCAAAGGGGCTGACAGAGAAGCAGTAAGGGAGTGGGAATGTGCTGGAGCAACACCAAACCACCAGCCAAGACTCTAAAAAAACCTCAGAAGGACGCAAGAGCCAGGTCTCAGGGGCATTTCAGTGCTCTGCTCCAGTTAAACTGCATGGGCTGGGGCAGCACTCCCACATTGATCCCAGCACTCAGGAGCTGGTGTTGGTTTAGTATCATAGAATCATCATGTTGAAAAAGACCTTTAAGATCATCAAGTTAAAGACCTTAAGATTATCAACAATTAATCTAACACTGCCAAGCCCACCATTTCCCTAAGTGTCACATCTACACAGCATGGACTCTACAGCACCTTCTCACCCCTTCCCTGCTGTCTTGCCTTCCCTCAGAGGCTGAAGCAAGCAATGGATGCCTGCTTGAGGGTGTTTTTCCCAAGGGAGCCACCTCTCCGTAGCTCATCTCCTATGTCTCCTTCTCCATCTTCACCTGGAGAATCAACTGAGGATGCATAACCACAGTGGAACACCCAGTTGGGGTCACATGTTCTCAGAGGCAAAACCTGTCGCAAGGTCTTATGTAAGAGTTATCAATGGTGCATCTGAAATCTGTTTCCAAAGAGCTCACAAAATGCAATTTGTTCCCACACACTATATTCAGAGGAAACTGATTCAGTTTCAGTTTTCAGTTTTTCATTGAAACAAATTCAGAGGTGTAGGGGAAGATGAAGGCTCATAGGGTCAGGAGGCTGCTGGGGTAAGAAAGCTATGCCTCCCTTCTGGACCTTTCCTTGAGGCACAGAGGTCTCTGGTCCTCCATTTCATGCCTTTCCTGGCCTGTTAGTTCAGAGTTTCATTGCCTGCTTTTAAATTCAGCACACGGGGCAGGTGGAGCACCAGAGCATGACTTTTAACAGCTGCTGCATTTTATGCCCTGCAAGAGGAAGCAGAGCTAAGATCCTCTCGGCTTTTTCAGACCAAAACTGCCTCAGCTCCCAGTCTGCTGCTTCTTTAATTGTGTCCATGTGTGAAATGACGGTGAGTTGCTCATTGGCAAAATTTTTCTCCTGAAGTGATTTTTCAGTGTTTCCAGGCCTTTCCTTTCACATCATCATGTGTTTGTTCCACAGAAATGTGGTGCTGAAGGTCACAAGAAGCTGCTTCCCCGGTCTCCAAGCAGAGATTTCCCTTGGAAATATTTATGTCAAATGCACCTCAGCACCTGCAGGGAGACAAACATGATCCCGCTGAACAGTATGGCCACAATTGTTTGAGAACAACCACCTGAAGGGGAAAAAAAGATCATATTTAAATAAATGTAATTGTATACTTTATGTTGCTGTGCTGCGGTTGCTGAACCCAAAAATGGAGGTGGCAGCACCAAGAAGGAGGTTTATGGTCTGGTCACCAAAACTGATGTCCTGCAGGGAGCCGTGGAGGTGCCCAGGAGGGTGGTGGGCGGGGAGGTGCTGGGAGATTTTACAGTGAGGCAACTCTTCTTGTCAACCAAGATGCACAGATGAAGAAATGGATAAGCAGAAGTGACAGAAGTGCAGGGCTCTTACATTCCCATCTCCTTGTGTACCCCTAGATGGGCCCATCAAAGCCTTGAGCTCATGGAGAGCAGTTCCCTTGAACTGTATCTACCATGTAGGCTCCTCAGAGAGAAAGGCAGGGGACAGGGTTTTTTCACAGAATGAAAATAGCCACAGAAGTGCCCAATTTACAAATAGTTAGATAAGATTTACTAATAAAAGTAAAATAATGAGAGGAGGAGGCAATTTTTGGCTGCATTTGCCAACTTTGAATGAAGGAGGAAAGCCATTTCCCCTCATACTTCTTCCAAGAACTCTGGGGAAAAAACAATAGGAAGAGAAGTTTCTCTTTTCTTCACTTTTAGGTAAAAATAACCCCGAGGAAATTTAAAAAAAATAAATTCTGACCAACGTTGAGATCAAGAAGGAGGATGTTGGACACAGCTGGATTTACAGACTGCAGTGGAGCCACGAGCTCCTGGCACTTTCTCACAGTACCTGCCCCCGGGGAGAAACCAGCAGAGCCACCTTAGGAGCTGCTGAGCCTCTGTAAATTCCTCCTCTCTGACATGTTGAAGGGCCATGGGGCCTTGAGGTCATGTGTTCTTCCTTCTGCTGGACCTTTCCCTGTGAGGCAATCAGGTAATGCTCTCCACAAGTGAGTAATTTTTAAAAATAAATTAAAAAAAAAAAAAGAAAAAAGAAAACCACTTCGGGATTGTTTTTATAACCTTTATGTGGTGCCTATCATGATGGGCTGCCCAGCTCCTGTGAAAACACCTCAGGTATGCATTTGTTTTGCAGGAGTGGGTCAGCAGGAGGAGATGAAGGCAGAGAATCCCTCGGCTCTGCGCAGCTCGACGGTGGCAAGAGGCTCCCATGCTCATGAGAGCCGGTCCAGGAAGGTGTCACCAAGGGGGATGCTGTATGTGGTGTACCCCAAATGAATCCTGTACTCATTTGTGCTCAGACAAGGCTCCTGTTGAGACAAGGGGCTCCATCAGTCAGCTGGGCAGGGCTGGACATTGTCCCTCACTGGCCCAGCCCCAGCATTGCTGCTGGTCCTGTTTGTGGCCGCTAAATCCCATGAGCTGCAGGAAGTGAGAGCTCAGATCGGGATGGACAGGCGTGACAAGATTTGTGTCCCCCGTGGGGTCAGGGGCACTTGGTGCCCAGGTTGGGGAAGGTGGGAGCTGAGCAGAGCCAGCCCAAGGCTCTGCAGCCAAACCCTGGTGCCTCCCGTCTTTCCCCCATGCAGCGCCATGCCATGAGGGGATGCGCTTCTGGGAAAAACACAGGAAAGCAGGATTTTGGTTTGTGATTCACATCCCATAGACTCCAAAAACAACTTGTTAGATGGGAAGTCCCAGTGTCCACAGCCCCACATCCCACAGGAGCAGGCAGCAGCATGGAGACTGGGGACCAAGCTCTGCCCTTCCTGTGCATCTGGCCCCAACCTGATGACACCGATGGAGAAAAGAACAGGCATTTGTGCCCCTGCCATGCCCTCCCCATCTGGACCACAGCGTCCAAGCCATCCCACACATCACACGAAAGGCTTCTGGCAGCGATGCCTGCCTGCAGTCCAGTCCGTTTGTCCCACACCATCTCTCCCCAGGAGAAGTTGTAGATGTGTCATTTTCCTTTCACAGGACACAGAGCAGCCTTATCCAAATATAAACAACCTGGGAGTATTTGCCGTCTTATTGTCTGGACAAAAAAGTAAAACAAACAGACCTTAAACCCTTTTCCCCCTGCCACTTCTGGTACAGTAAAACAGTCAGGGCCAGAGACTCCAGAGTTCCCAAAAACATCACTCATCAGAAATAGCATCCTACGAAGCCAGGTGTGGAGGTAACCCAAGCGAGCCTTGCTGCCATCTCCTCTACAAGTCGTTCAAAAACCAGTCAAAGACCTCTGAATATTTAAAGGGTTGCTGTATGAATAATAGAAACAACCGGCAACCAAGAAAACATGATAGCCTGCAGCATCACGGGGCAGCACTCCCTTGGGAGAGGCCAGGAACAAAGGGCCGGTGCCTGGGTGCACCCTCAAACGAGCTCAGCTCTCGGGCAGCTTCAGCAAAAACCAGTCCCCGGGTCAAAAGCAGCCTGAGAATCCATCCCCCCCCCCAAGCCCAGCAGCAGACACATGTGAGAGCTTTCCACACCTGACCAGGCAGCAGCACAAAAAATTATGCAAAAAGGGGAAAACACTGCTGTAAAGAAAGTAAAAGTGTTTCTCCCAAAAAAAACCAGGGCAGGCACAGGCTGTGAAGCCTGAAGAAGCAGTCCCCATTTCACAGTGAGAGAGCTGAGGCTCAGAAAAAGAGGGCCCATGGAAGACACAAGCCCAAATCCCATGAGATCCCATCTTGCTTTGTCCATATTCTTCCTCACACATCATCTGGTTTGTCTGTGAGCACTTTGGTTTTCTCCCATGTGGCACTACTGCATTTAACAGTCAGAGGAAAGAGAGGAAGGCCAGGAGGAGCGGGGAGGTGCTCGGGACACAAAGCAGCAGGACCGAAATCTGGTTAGAGAAATGCTCAATGGGAAAAGACCTTATGCTGTTCAGGCTGCACCGCAAAGCTCCATGAGGAGCTGCTGGAATGGGGTGGCTGCTGGTTTCATGGCAGGCAATGTGATGGGGGTGATGGCCACTAGTCCCGTGAGCATCCTTCCGCTGCACACATAGATCCAAACACATGCTATTTCTTTTCTATGGGATTCCCATTACTACTGCAGGGAGATAATAGCTGTAATCCCCTTAGTTTTTAAGGTGTTGAGGCTCATTGAATCCCCTGGTCCTCCCTCCCTGCTCCTCCAGGCAGGCACATGGCTGAGGTTGCACGGCTGCCTTGTCCTCTCTCCACCACCATTAGGTGTTCAAGCTGATGCAGGCCTGGCTCAGACAATGCAAAATTTAACAGCTTGTGTAGTAATTAAGAAAAACCTCTCAATACAGCATCACTAGTTAGACAAATCCTCCCTAAATTACCAGTAGTTCATGGCACCTTGTAAAATCCTTGTGTAATAGCCTTGGAAAACAATGACACTCCGTGCTGGCAGTAAGCCACACAGCTCGATGGCAGTTGCAAAGCACTTTGCATGTTCATGAGCCTTTTAAAAAAAAAAATAAAATTAAAAAAAGCTATCTAAAATGTACATTTCCCCCAATGACTCTGCTCCAGGGTGTATTAAAAGCAGCACCTTGACTCAGCCTGCCACATAAACATCCTGCTGCCCCCGGACAGCCCAATGCTGTCTTCCTCCCAGGATGAGGAGCTGAATAAGAAGTGACAATCACAGCTCCTGCCCGCAGGAAAACAGGAAGTGCCAGAGTTGTACAACCACTCCAAACATTGTCTTACCTGCTTCACTCCTTGGGTGCAATGTGAACTTGCTTTTCTTTCCGTTCCCCATCGCATAACTATTTCTGGTCCAGGGCTGGCCAGTCCTGGGATGCTGCTGCATGGGGCAGTCTCTGCGGCCTCTGGCTTCTCCCTGCCTGCCCAAAGCCAGTCTGGTGCTCTCTGGTGCAGAAGGACAAATGTCCACCTTCCTAACCCACTGGCAGCTCCGAACGTAAGCACTGGAAGAGATGGAGGCGTGCTCAGGGTTCTGGGCAGATTAGCTCACCCACAGCTGCCCACGTGTGGCAGCAGCCAGACAGAAGAAAGCCCTAAATCTTTCCCACCCGAAAGCAGCTGAGAATGGGCACTATTGGCCAAATCTCTGAAATTACCTAAAGGATGATTACCTGATGTTTACAAATACACTCCAGTTCATGCACTGAAGTGCTACACCTTGTCCCAAGCAGCTTCTGAGACTAAGGGTGGGTGGGCAATGCGGTGTTGCCCCAGTGTCAAAGCAAGCTGGGCAGCCAAGGTTTTCAGCAAGCACACATCAGGAGACATGAGGGAGAAGAGGCCATTTGCACCACCCCCATTTTATCCACAAATATGCACTCCCACCCTCAGCTCTTCGGTTTGATTTCAAGCAATACCACTCCACTCGGTGCAAAGCATCCCCAGCCAGCAGCCAGGCAGGCCTCACAGGACCATGCTTCCCAAAGACAGGAGACTTTCCATGTTAAGGGATGCTCTGGGAGTGGGACAGCCAGTTCCTCTTCCAAGTGCCCCTGTGTCTCTGCCGAGACGTGGGCCCAAATTTGCATGCAAAACATAGACGTCAATTGCAAGTTTCCAAACAAGAAGAGGGATAAGAAGGTTTCCTCTCTGCTCTTCCTTTATTTGCAGTGTAAAAACATCCCTCACCAAATGAGGCAGCGTTTGCCATCGCTTTGCAAAGTTCACATTCCCACAAGCACAGGCAGGGATGAGGAGGAGCAAGGATCGGGCTGGGGGGGAACCATCACAGCAGTACCCACAGGTCATGGTCACACAAGACAATACTTTGCAAAATTTGGAAGTGGGAGGAATGTGGGAAGGCTGAAGAGGAGGATGTTTATTAGCATATAAGAATATCTCCAAAGGGTTTGTGTCCTATGAGATAAAAAAGGGACCCCAAGGCAATGCTGTTTGAACTATTGATGGGGAAAAATCTGGAAATCCCTATTGAGGCAATCCTACTGCTGGTGCAAAGAAAAAGAGAAGAGCTTTTTCTCACATTGATGGCACTGAGGGTTTTTCTAAATAAGGTGAAACTTCAAATTAATTCCGTAACTAATTCCTTTGTATAATTGCATTAAACATTACAATATGAGTTCATTTCCACACCTGGCTCTGTGGCCAAAAAGGCTACTGCCTCCCTATAGCACAGAGCAGAAAGCCTTTCAGTTCAAGAATTGCAGTCTCAGCCTTGCTGACTATATCCAAGTGGTCAATGGAAGGCAAGGGAAAGCCCAGTAGTGAGTTTAAATAATTGTCTACAGACACTTGAGAAAACATTTCAACACAAAAAAAAAAAAAAAAGAAATCACTGCATTTTAAATGGCAGATACAAGTTAGAAAGAGGAGAGGTTCCCTTTTTCTCTCTTCCTAATACCTCTGCAGCAGTCTGGGGCATATCTGGGAGGTGGCTCCTCATCCACAGGGCAATGCCAGCTGCTCAAGGCCCTTGCACTCCCTGGCCCATTAGTGCTGCTGTCAATTGGGATGAAGATGGGGACTACCACATGGGATTAACACAGGCCTCTGAGAGCTGTTTGGAGGCCCCATCGGGCATCACTGATGCCTGGCACTGCCTGCCACCAAGAGGGAGTTCAACCTCCAGTTAACGAGTTTAACCAGTTATGCTGTGATAACAAAGGGAAATCTGTGTTCGGGGCACAAGCCTCATGGCAGCCCATCAGCTGAGGCAGCCGTGGCACAGCAGCTGCTCCCCAGAACCATCCCCTGGCAGCTCAGGGGCAATTTCCTCCTGTTTGCAGGTCACGAAGGCACAGCAGACACTGTGTCCTGCTCTGAAGACACCCATATTGGTGTAACCTGGTAAGAGATGTTTCTTTCGCAATGCAAAGCAAAAGGAGGGTTCCACTATTTTTTCTGCCCCTCAGATAGACAATGTCTCTTTGCTTTCCCCTTATGACTGTAAAATAAAAATAAACTGCATTGCTCCCTACCCACTGCAGCTGCACTTTGGCTCACCGTGGCTGCGGCCGGGACAGTCCCTGCTGATATGTTGTATTTCAATGCAGGAAGGCGCGTGCTGCTGCCACCTGCTTAACCAAGAGAACTTGCAGAGCTCCTTCCGCCCTTTTATTTGTTAACCTCACTGCAGACCACTGAGAAAAAGGGCCTCCTTGCATTGGAGCTGGGTCTGCTGTCAGCTGGGCTCTGCAGGACTCTGCTCCTCAGATTTGTGGCCAAGAGCAGCTTCGGGAGCTGCTGAGGACCAGTTTGGTCACCCAGAGCAGGGAAGGTGGACAGCACCGCTCAACTGGACTCAGTAACGCTTGGACTTGATGATCTTTGAGGTCTTTTCCAATCTAAAATGTTTCTGTGCTCTCCAAACCTGCTAACCTGAGCTGGATAAAGAGCAGGGTCTGCTGCCCTGTACAGAGCCCTGCTCTGCAGCCATTTCCTGATAATCATGCAACTTCCTTGGTCTGCTCTTTTCAGCACTATAGCAACACTAAACCCACTTATTTTCAGGTAATATTTATCCCTCTCTCAAGCACCCTCCTGTCCTAAGACCCATCACGCTGGGAGGACCAAGATTAGCACCGCAGCTCAAAATAAAATCTGTGTCTTCTGCTGGGAGGGGAAGCAAAGTGCGGCCATTTACTCCTGCCCCCACACATCCCAACCTCTGGCTGTCCCAGGCTTTTTCTGGATTTAGTGGGGAGCAGGCTGCAGGGACACATGCAGCAGGGTCTGGCCACAAGACCTGATCTCCCAACACAGGGATCCCATGACCTGGAGGGAACACATCCCCCTCACTGTAGAAACATGTCACCTGCATCTGTGAGTTAAGTAGTAGTTGTTATCTGGTTTATAAGATATGGAGACATCTGCCTTTTTTTTTTTTTAATAGTTACATCTAAATGTATTGATCTAGTTTGCTCATGGGAATATTGTGCTAATCAATAACAAGGCTTTACTAAAGATATACAAAATATGAGGGACAAGGAGCAGTTGGACCATGAAGAGCATTTCACAGCCTTTTCCAGGGTTCCAGCAGCTTTCCCAAGGCTCCAGGGAGGCCCAGGAGGCTTTTGGACACACAAATGTGAAGCTGTGAAGTTCTTTATCTAAACCCTAGTGAGGAAGCATTGGGAGAGAGAGCCCAACTCAGTCTCCAGCATCAGAGGTGTGCAGGGGTTCCCCGGGCACAGAGCACCCTCTGGTGGGAAAGCCATGCTTGTCCAAACGAGAGCAAAGCCACCCGTGGCACAAGACTCGGCTCCGTCAGGTCCTCCTGGGAGCTGGGTTTCCATCGCACGGGGCTGCTGCACTGGCAGACACCCTCATGCCACAACACCCCTTGTGCCCATGCCAGCTAAGCACTGCCCAGCTCGGTACCCTGCCCTGGTCGGCGTGCCCAGTGTGCCAGCTTGCTCTCCTCGAGCTTGGAGGCAGTGATCCCATCTCCTTTGGTCCCTACAGTCCCCTGTTTTGAAGCCTTTGTAGCTGTGTTAAGTGTGGGGCTGGGTGGGAGTGGGTCACGCTCCCCTGGCTGCTGCAATTGCCTTTGCCTTGGTCTCCGCGGTTCTCACCCCTGCCCCGCTCAGGCTGCAGCTCACTGGAGAAGGGGGAGGGCAGCATGTCTGTCTGCCTGCCTGCCTGCCTGCATGGAATCACACCCCCTTTTTGGTATAATGGGGCCTCCACATTGCCTGGTGTCTGTGGCTGCTCTCACAAAACAAGCAGCTGTCACAAATTTTAAGCAGCCCCCAGCAAAAAGGACACAGGCAGCAGTTCAGTATTTCCAGTCCCTGGTTAGTCATGGACCTGCCACATGTCACTGGATGCGCCCTGTCACATCCCTTGCCGTCACAGTGTCTACCTTAAAAGTCCCCCCAGCACCACAGAGGCAAGACCCATGGCCCAATGCTTGCTCAGCCCCAGTCCCAGGACACGCCGCTCCGCACAGCAGCATTTCTCTGAGCAGTACCTCACGGAGTGCCCAAGCCAGCAGAGAACAAGGTGGATCAGGGGACCCGGGACATCTTGCCGCACCTGGCTCTGCAGGACCCTGCGCAGGACTGGGGATGCAGGGCTCATTTCTCACAGGGATCGCTGGTATCTGGCATAGCCAAGTGCTGAGGGTGGCACAAACGTTGAATAAATAGGCAGATTTTGCTTAAAAGCTCATGTTGTAAGCATAGGTCAGGAGGCACCTTCTGTGCCTCAGGCCATTTCCCTGCCCCAAGCCAAGCTGCTGCCAAACAGTACTTTAACCCAGCTCTGGGTGTGTTTAAACAAACACGGGAGGTTCCCCAACACCCTTCCTTCGGGTCCCCACCTGCTCACTAACACACTGTTCAACACCCTGCGCTACCACAGCACCCCAGAAATGCGTTTCCTTCCCCGCCTTGTCGTCTCAGCTGCCCTGGCCATCGCTGCCTTCCTGAGCTGGAGGCTGCTTCGGACCCTATCTGATGGCCAAGGAGGTAAGGCCTGGGACACATGTGGGTTCTGCATGTCTGGCAGCATTTCTGTGCCCTGGGGGAAATAACCTGGAGCTTCTTTTGGAGGTTCTTGGCGGGCAAACGCCTACAGGACGGAAAACACTGTTTGCACAGTGTTCATGGAGAAAGCACTTACTGTGGAGCCCTGCAGCTTTATGCCCTTAGTGGGGTCATTAATCTCAGGTGTGCTGGGGAAAACAGGTGTCAGGCTGCTGGAGGTAACTACCAAAACCTTTGCTGGGAAGGGCAAAATGCTTTTGGGAAGGCAGGAAGGAGCAGGAGCAGGGACTTCAGTGACTATTGCATTTCATACCTGAAAAATGCATCCCCCCCTTTCAGTCCCCATCATTCCAGGGTGAAGTCATTACTAGATTTGCAGACATTGTCATTCTGGGGCTGGACATGTCAGAGAGCAGCCAGGATAGCTGCAAACACCAGCTGTGTTTCTTCTTGTGCTCCTGATGTCCTTTGCCTAATTTTAAATGCGCTTCTCTTCCCTGTACAACAGCCTCCCCAGATCAGTGGGAAATATTTAACTTCCCAAGGACCTGGGAGAAACCATCAGACTGTCTCCCCAGGGCTGCCAAGTGCCTTCATTGAGCAGATGAGGCAGATGTGCTGCTGCTAAAAAGAATAAAGTAACAAGGCACGCGTTAATCTTCCACAGTCTAACCCACTATGGCCTCTTCACATCAAAAATAAGAAGATGAAAGGAAAGAACAAAGCTGAAATCTGAGAAATTAAACTGACTCTCATAAAGTCTTTGTATTTGCTTTTACCTTTTATATTTGCTTTGTTGTTGTCTCACTTCTATTTGTCTTTTGCTTTTTATTTGCTTTTGCCTTTTTATCTACAAGAGAAAAATTTACATATGGAAGTGATGCAAGAAGTTACGTCATTTGGATCCCTAAATCACCCCAAACCTCTAAGAATCATCCCTTGCTTTCACATATATTTGGTAGCTGATGTTAACATACTAACAGACACAAAAGAGTTTGCAGAACATTGTGTATTTGTTGCTACAAACCAATTTACTACTCCTCAGTCTCTCAGAATATTTCTGACTGGTAAAAACTTACCTCAGTTATGCTCATTTGAAAGCAAGGACATAGAAGGAAAAATTGATTTAATGGAGAATGGGCCCTTGATGGCAAGTTATGGTTAAGATTAGTCCTCAGACATGGCAATTTGGGGAAAGTGGAGTCTGAGTGTCCGTAATTTCACACATTCATGGAGACAGAAACCCATTGTCCGGCAGAGCCAAGCTCTTTGCCAGGCAGGATGGTCTGCCCTCTCCTACCTATCTACTCTGCTTATGATACATCTTTTCCATAGTGGAATAACTGGAAAAGATCGTGCCACAGCATCCTGTGCTGGGGGAGTGGGGGGGCTGACTCAAGGCAGAAGTCCTACATGGGCTTTCCTCAACCCCATCTTCACATGATGTTCCCCAGGTGGCCTGGCCCCCAAGGCGGAGGAGGGCTTCACTTTGACACTGGACACCTTCCTTCACGTTCAGCAGCTCAGGAAGAAGAAACTGAGAGCTTTCTGCAGCCGGTCCCGCAAAGTCACCACGCTGCCGAGGAGCCAGCAGGAGAGAGCTTACCTGCTCTCGAGTCTGAGGGTGAGCACCAAGATGGACTTGCTCTACTGCCAAGTGCCATCAGTGGGAATGGAGGAATGGCAGCAGCTTTTGGAGAAGCTAGAAGAGAAAAACATGACCCTCCCAGTGCCACTCCCCTACCATTGGCGTCACACGAAGGGGACACAGCTGAGCAAGTTCAACCAGACGGAGGTAGAGGCCATGTTAGGGTCTTACACCAAAGTGCTGTTTGTCAGGGATCCTTTCCACAGGCTGATCGCCACATTCCTGCAAGGCATGGGCAGCAGCCCGTCCTTCAGCAGCTTTGTTGAGGATGTTTTAGGCAGTGGAATACGCAACGCCAGCGTGGCTTGGAAACCACTCGTCAGCCTCTGCCTGCCCTGTCTCGTCCAGTACGACTACGTGGTGATGTTCGGCTTCCACAGGCAGGAGCTGGGCCACCTGCTACGGCGGGCTGGGCTGTCTGTGGACAGCCTCCTCCCCGAGTTCGCCGACACCCAAGTGCTGTGGACCTACAGGTGATTATCAGAGCAGATGTTCAGTGAGCTGTCTGCCCAACAGAAGAAGAAACTGTCTCACTTCTACCGCTGGGACCTTTCTGCTTTCCCATTTTCTAGCAGTTATCTGTCAGACCGCCTCAGCACTCCAGAGACCTGGTAGAAATAGCCCGTCTGGAGGGACTGTTTCAAGAGAGCGTTAATCCAAAAGCAAGCACTTCAAGATACTGACAGGCCTTTTCTTCACAGCTGCCTGCAGCAGAGTTGTCCATGTCACAGCTCGAAAAGGTACGTCAGATTGCTGAGACAGACCACTGCCAGGGATTGGATATCAAGGCTCTTCATGGGGTTGAATTGTATTTAAACACGACAAGAGCAGGCACTAGGGAAACCTGTGGCACTGGGCTTGGAAAACTGCATGAACTGAACAGTGCAGCAGCTCTCAGCAAACCTAGCATCTTGGGTTAGAGCGGGTCAGACCTGCTGCAAACCACAGCAGCATCACACATGCTCTCCCTGCACTGACATTTTGTATCCTGTGCTCCCTTTTGGACCAAGAGGTTTGGCAATGGCTTCTTTGTGATAAATCTCCTCACGCAGATACAAGAAGTGCTTCCAAAGGAGCGCGTCACCTGGAGTCTCCTCTCCCTACTCTGTAGGTGAGATATGACACAGGGTGGTACTCCCTCCTGAAGAACCACTGGTGATGTTTCCAATCTTTTCATGCTCTCAGAAGGTCAGGCCTGGCCTATCATTTAGTCTTATCTGTTCTGTGTGAACTGTTCATGCTTTACAATCTCGCATTTCCTACGTGTTTAGGCTCAAGAGGGCCTTGGGGATGGCACGTGATGCTTGCTCCATTCACAAGTTTTGAGTTTGGCTCCCCCTGTTACAGAGCAGACTCAAATGGGCCAAGGCCAACACTGAGACAAGGATAGTTCAGCCTGGACCAGGTACCAGCCACACAGTGCAGAAAAACCACCTTCCACCTTGTCTCAGCAGCTGATGGGCCCTGTGGAGGTGGCTAGAAGCATCAGGATGTATCAGTGTGCTGCTGTGGAAAACACAGTGGGGCTACTGTAAGCTCCTGCTGGCAGAGAAGCACGAGGACTGACTCTGCTTTCGTTCGGACTTGGCTGCCAGCGTGGCCGGATGGAGGCCCAGGCTCTCCAGCTGGCTCATCTGCTTCATCTGCCTGAGTAGCCTGGAGCAACCACGCACCTCTCCCAGCCTCGGTCACTGAGCTGATCTGACTCACAGCCTCTAGGAAGGGTCCACGATTGCCAAGCACTGAGGATGACCTGAAGTTGTCCAGCTTTCAAAGCATGGCAGACTTTTACCATAGCATACTACTCTCTAGAATATTTAGCAGCTTTATTTTGCACTGTTGTGACATTCACAGAGAATTCCTCATACATTCATGTAACAAGGGTGCCAATTTGACAATGCTCATTAAAGAACGATAGTGAAAACTGTTGATTAGAACTGACCTAAAACAGCTACCAAAAACTTGCCCCCCCTCTCACACTGAGGGCCACATAATTAATAGCACTAAGACATCAGATCAGCAGGCCTCCTTTCATCCTCCCACAAAATCTCCAGCTACAGCAATTACAACTTGAGTGCCACTACTGCACGCAGTACTTTACAGTCTAGCAAGATGGCACAGTTCCTCTTCTGAGGATACAGTTCTGGGAAGGAGAGAAGCAGCAAATTTCCAATTATAGGTAATTAAATTAGAGTCTTGCATCCATGCTGTATTTCACTGGAAAGTAGTAGAAAAGGAACATTTTTCTCCTGGTAAGTAGCTTTCCCTTCAGCAACTACGAGCTGAAATCCCATGCAGCGAGATGTGTGCGAAGAGATGTGACACAGCAGCTGGCAGAGGACAGGGCTGTGCTCTCATGGCAGGAGAGCTGCTCTCCAGCAGCTTTGTAGTGCAGAGCACACCCTAATATGGGAGTCCTGTAGCAGTACCTTCTCTTCCTGCCAGCCCTCTACAGCACATCTCAATCCTTTCCTAAGTTCCAGAGGAAAGCAATGTATGAAATGTTAAGACATTTAGAGGTGTCATGAAAATCTCAGCTTCATGTTCTTTAGAGTCCCTGTCTCACCCACAGCACAGCCAGGTACTACAACGATCTCTCTGTAAATTCCTATTAGCATCCAAGTTTCCCTTTTCCCTACACCCTCAAAACCAGTTTCTGTAATTACTTTGCAACCCTGATTTTATACCATTGCCCTCCCCAGGTGCTTGATATAAATTACATTCAACTCCAGTGCACCCCAAAAGGAAGAAGTTTCCTCCCTCCATGAGATAGTTGCTGGGCAAGGGTAACAAAAGGGCCCTGAACTGGGGTGGCCTTGAGGGTATGGACTGGTGCCTGGGAAAGAGTGACTCACTGATGCAGCAGGAAAAATGGCTCTACACTCCAGGATCTGCACTGAACAGCCTGCTCTAACCACTGCCTGTACACAGAATACAATTGCAATTAAGTCACCAAGCAAACAGCAAAAGAAATATATCTAATCTAAAAAAATTTTACCTGACCAGGCAGGCATTGTGACTTATGTGAGACACCACAACCCCTTTCTGAAATGATGAAAAAGGTGCTTCCAGAACCACAGGGGACAAAGAGCACTTACTCATCCTGCTGGTGACATCCTGACATGTCCCAGGACCCCAAAGGCAGCAGGCCCCTCTTGAACACTGGCAGCTTTCCCCTGGGGTGACACCTGAAGCTCCTCGATATCACCCTGTATCTGCCCATGCTCTGCATTAACACACATTACCTTCCCTTTGTATTTATCATCAGCCTGGTCGGAATAAGCATGTCCAGCGATCCCATGTGGTGGATGTCCCAGGAACAGTGCTGATACCAATCTACCTCACAGACTTTCTATTTTGTATCCCTTCACGGACATCCAAGAATGTGGATGCACAGGCTCCAATAGCTCTTACTGAAAACAAATTATCATATTTTCTTCTCTAAGAGTTTTTTTCCATATTGCCAACTTTCCGGAGAAAGCAAAAACATGCTCTTGCCCAGTACCTCAGAGCTTAAGAAACACCAATATTGTATTTCAATTAATAAAAAAATTACATAGCAATCCCAACAGGCACAAAATACTTTCTGCAGCTTGCATATACAAATTCTCTTCTTCTAGATGGTAGAACCACAGTATTTTAAGCTGAGAAATAAATCTACACATTTCCAAGCAATATACTCTGGAGTGCTTAAAAGGAATATTTCACACTGAGCATACTTCATGCAGTCCTAAGAGAGAGGCCAATTTTAAGTAGTTGGCATGTGAGCAAAATTTTCTGTAAGGCGATGGAGTTACATCCTCTTGCACCATATTTTTTTGATGGCCCCAGGAGTGCAAAAATAGAAAAGGACATTTTCATAAAGCTGTGGGCCAGAGAAACATAAAAGTTTGCAAATGATGAGCAGGTACAGTACGTGGCTGACATCATCTAGGGATAACACGATGCTACAGTGTTAAATCTGACAGTGACAAAACCTGCCAAGAGGGATGCCCAGCACTAAATCCAACACAGAAAATATATTCAACCCAGACGACACCAGGTCATCACGTAGTCAGCACATTTTTCAGACAAGCAGTCCCTGTAGCAAAATGTACCCATTCTCTTACATTCAGCAAAACTAAGAGTTCTCTTGAAAAGAAGGCAAGGCCATAGCATGACAGCAAGGGATTGACCCTAGAGGGCACCCAGAGTCAGCTAATCCCCAGCTGTGTCCATCTTCCTCATGTCCCTTGCTTAGGCTGGTATAAATTGCCTTGGGAACAACGATGAGCAACTTTCTCTGTTACTCCAAGGTTGCTGATGTCCTTTCCTATTTAAAATATGGGGAAAGATGTGGAGGTGTGGGACGGGGAAAGGCTGTGTCAAACAAAACAGCATCTTGATGGAAGTCCTCTTGGTATATCTAGTTTTTATCTTTAATCAGAGTAGACAAGGTAGCAGCTGAACTAAGATCTCATTAAAGCCCTGGTGCAGACAAAGCAATAGTCATTTAACATGGGATGAATCAGTTATTGGTCACATTTTACCATTTTCCTCTGAAACACTTTTGTTACACAGGTAAGACCATCTTTGTTAGCTAACATCAAAAGTCCTCCTCATCTTCCTCTAGTATATATCTGGCTTTGCATGCAGAGGGGACACAGCAGGGTCCAGCCCTCAGTGCCTCTTAGGCCTTCCCCCGTCTCAGTGAGAGGACTGTATGTCGGGGCTCAACACATTTAAGTCCTTCTCGGCATAGCATGACTAGGTGGTCCATCTTTCCCCAGAATAAGAAAAAAAAGAAACAACCACCCTGCCTTTTCACACTGGCTGGTAATAAGCATCATTGCAGCAACTTTATATGAAACCTGTAAGATTTTTCAATTACTCCTGGATAACATCACCTTCCACTTACTCTTCATTTGAATTTACATTGCAGCTATAATCTGGCAGCAATTCCTTCTCCTAGAGAAAACAGTGATTGGACAATTAAATGTGAAAGCTCCGTGAGCCACATGAACACAGGTATTTTTTTCTCCATTATAGTCCTACTGCCTTGTGGTTCCTCCGGCTCAGTTTCAGCAGAGTTTGCTCCCCAAACTTCCCCTTTACACACGCACAGACCATGGTTTAAAGGTGCCTGGCTCAGCAGAAGGGCACTGTAAAGACAAAAAAAATAATTGAGTTAGTAACAAATGAGGATCCTGGCCAGGATTTGGCATGTTCCTTTTGAGGTGGGTGACTTTGTGCTGGTGAAGATATTAGCTCCTGTCCCTTTCAAAACACAGAGAGGTCTGTCTCAGGGCACTTCTGTTAGAGGCTGTGCCTGGCTCTAGCTGAAGGTCTAATGGTCAGCTCCTACAGAGCCCTGTGACAACACTGTGACTGAGGAGCCCATGAAGAGACAGTGACAGGGTTAACTTGTGAACTGCTTCAGATCAAGCTCACAGCCCCTAGGGAAACTTCTGTGGCCTCGACATTCAGGAGAAGGGAATATTTTCAGTAACACTTTCCTCTCCCTCCCTCCCTGAAAGACAGCCCTAGATCACAGAGCGGCCCTAACCATGTCAGTGGAGAGAGATGATAGTCAGGAGCACCAGGGCAAGCAGTCAGTGCTTTGTTCTACAGACAACACTTGGAGGATGGAGGGATGGACTGCAACTCCAATGACAGTGTGCAGCAGCCTTTCCTGCAATGGGAGCCCAGCAATGCTGGTCTGTGGATTTGTCTCTCAGTTGGTGGCATGTTAAATGAAGGATGACAACCATGAAATAAAACCCATCTGCTTAAGCAGGGACGCAGCCTCCCCATCCTGCCCTAATCCCAGCCTTGTGCCGCTGTGACTACCACACACACTCCAGGTGGGGTAGGCTGGCTAGGGAGCAGACTAGGGAACCAGAGGCTGTTACCATTTTGGTGAAGATGTCCACACAAGCGTTGCGGATCCTCTCTGGGGTGGCAGGGCTGTCCAGCCTGAATGGCTCAGTCAGGCCGGAGTCCTTCCTCGCTGCATAGATGGCATCTTTAATGGCATAAAACACCGAGGCAGACAGGAACAGGGGTGGTTCTCCCACAGCCTAGAAGACCACAAGCAAGAGTGAGACTTGCTTTCCAGATGTGAACCTCGGTCTACCAGATGTGTTCAGTGAGGAAACATGAAGCTAAAACAGCCTCCAGTCTGCCAGGTGTGATCAGTGAGGAAAGACTGAGCTGAAATAACCCCCAGTCCATTTAAAGAAGAAACAGTAGGAAAGCACAAGGTTTCTGACGCAGCAAGGCTGTTATGAAGGAAAAAGGGATTTTTCCTCACAACAATTTGGGTGGTGCTAAAATTGCAGCAAAGGGAATTCAGATAAGGCAGTGGTGAACTGTCTGGGCAGAGAGCATGATATTCCACCACTGGAAGTCCTTGCAAGCCAGCAGGAATGCCTCCCCCGGGGATTACACAAGTATCATCTAGTACTGAGGTCCCTGCCAACCCTTTTTTTCTTAATTCTGTCATTGGCACTAATCATCCAAAAAGTTCTCCTCATTGATGAGATGTCTTTGTGGATGAAGAGGAAATGGGAAACTGAAAGGAGGCAGGCCAGGCATATACAGATAAAGATGCGGGGTGGCCCCTCTCTGGGTGGCTCTGTTAAGCAAAGCACTTGGTGCTGTTTATCCACCCCTGCTCTGTGCAGCCCTCAGTGACTGCAGTGCAAACAGCTGAAGGACACGTGGATTAATCATGGACCTTTAAGAGTGACATGAGCCCTGTGAAACAGGGAAGAAAGCAAAACATGAAAACTCAGACACAAGACCTTGGTATATGAAGTCTAGGGAAATGACACTGCTGGAAATGTCCAGAGTGATGGCTCTGGTGCCAGGGAGAGGCAGCCAGGGAGCAGGCACGCAAGGGGAGGCTGGCAGCCTCTGATACAGCAAAACTGGCTCAGCAAAGCCACTTCAGTTCTGTCTAACAGACAATCAAGGCAGCAGTGTGCAGGTGATTACAGTTCTTCCTAACTATAGGTAAGAAACAGGAAAATAATCCTGACCTCAAAATAAAAACAACATAACAAGATAAACTATTTAGACACAAAGAATGATTACTTTATCACACCTCAGCTTCACAGAATTATAGAGCAGTAAGAGGCCTGCCGATCTCGCTGGCCTACCTTGGATGAATAAACTGCTTTGCTATTTGGGCAGTCGCGGAGAAGAGACACATAGAATTCTGTTGGGATGTCTCCAAATGCTGGGATTTTGTACATTCCAGGCCCTCGAGTGTACAAGTTTCCTTCAGGAGAGTAGCGCAGCTCCTCCATGGTGAAGAGCCCAAGGCCTTGGACAAACGCTCCTTCTATCTACAAACACATCCAAACAAGGTTACATTTTTTCTTGCTGTTGTTGTTCCTTGTGCAAGAACAAACAGTGATGACATCCACCAGAGTTTTGTACCCTCCCCTTCTGACTAATATCCCTCTTTTCATCTCTAAACCCTTGTTCCTTTTGCTAAGTACAGCTTGGCATCTTTGCACAGTTCCTGCGTTCCTACACAGATGTGGCTGCATTACCCTGGCAGGTGAAGCAATTTCCAAATACACACAGATTTTCTATAAATGCAGGACAGGAATTTTCTGATGAAGCAAGGAGAAAAAAAAAATCAATGCTAAAATATTGATCCCTTCCCAGGTAGATTAACACTGAATGAGTTGTACTGGCTGATAGTTCAAAGGACAAGTAGACTAAAAGGACTAAAATTGAAATATCTGAAGACAAACTATTTTATGCTTTCTATTTCAGTATAAATGCTTTCCTAACTGCTGTATATTCTCAGGTCACCAGAACAGGCACCTGCAAAATCACTCTCATATCCATTCAAGTACTAAAGACTTCCTTGCATATAATATACATACTATAAATTTTGGGAGGAAAAAAAATTAAAATTAAAAAATGAAGGGGAACAGCTATGAAAGGAGGATGTGCTTGACCAACCCTGCATGAAGCAGCTCTGCTCTTTGTGCCCACTGAGATATCTGACAGTCAGACCAGTCTAAAGATTTGGCACAAGCATTCGTTAACCCATCTCTGTGTATTGTATTCCTGCTCTCATGCAACATCCTTTCTCGCCTGTGCCCACAGATCCCCTGCAGCAATTCATGGAAGGACATAGGAATCTGAGACCTCTTTGACAGGCTCCACTTAGCCCATCTTTTTAATCCCAGACTCAAACTGACAGACTGCAGAGACAGAAAGCCTCATTTCTTCTTGGCCACTTCCAGAATAAGTCTCTCTCAGGAAAAACATTGCTCTCAGAGAAGTTTCATTTTAGTTATAGCAGACTCTGCAAATCATGTTTTCCTGTAAACCCCAAATCCTGCAGCAGTTTCCCTGAAGATACACCATATCAACATCTAGGGTTAACAAGGGAGATAAGATAGCTAGATAAGCCTGTGCAAATGTCTAATGATTCATCTCTGGGTCTATTAAACAACACTGTGTTTACTACCTTTATTTGCTGAGATATAGTGTGATTATTACTCCATAAAACATTGAAGTAAGCTTGTCCCTCACCAAGGAATTTGCAATCTAAGTGACTGGTCCAACTTCCTGTTGAGAACTCTACACAGCAGTAGCCAGAGGACAGAATCTACCACCCTAAAACTTTATTCACAGAGGAATTTTCACTGAATTAAATGGGACTTGATACTGACAGATAGGAGTATAAAAATCAGGTGTAGGATTTAATCTCACATGCCGTACCGTAAAAGCTAATTCAACTATGGTTGAATAAGCTGAGATGAGGTTATTCAACCACATTAGTATTCATTTCTAAGGCAAGGCAGATGCTGAAAAACACCAGTGTGGTGGCAACTGGTCAATATCCTATAGCATTAATATTCAAGGGGAAAAAAAACACCAAACCTCTGACAGAGTATTTCCCTACGTAATTCTATACCAAATTCAAAAGGCTGTGTTTGCAAAGGCACAACCTGGAGAGGGATAATAAATAGAGAAGCCTGAGAGTAGTGTGATTGCTTTAACATGATGGAAATAGCAACACTGTTTCACTTACCTGTCCTATATCTATGGCTGGGTTCAGACTGGTACCAACATCCATAACAATGTCTGTGCGAATGTTCTGAAAAACAGAAACAAAGGATAAATCAGCACAGATCACTGAAACTGGTACACCGTGGTCTTGTGTGAGGAGGAGTAATGTACCCAAACACTATCCCACACTTGGAGAGTGTTCATAAATCTATCTCAGCTGAACTCTTCACACTGACTTTTAATCTGAGTTCAGCCCAAAAATAAATCAAAGGAATTCACTGCACTTTTCCCCAGAGATCCAGTGAACCCAATTTATACTGATTCCAAGCTGCTAGTATCACTGGTCTGTACCTGAGCATTACCAACTAGGTCAGATTGTGACGACTTTGGTTTTTTTTTCCTTTCTTTCTAAAAGTCTTCAGTGCTGTTTTTAATGATTAACTCATTCCAGTACATTTCTGTTCATTTGTGCTGCTATCTCCTACTTAAGCAAATCCAACAACTTTTGCAATCATTCATTAAGCCTTCTAAAATCCCCGCAGGGTAGATAATTATTGTTTTATTATACTTTACAGATTGTTGCACTGTGGAACAGAGGAGTTACGAAATATACTGAAGGTCACACCAGACCAATGACAGAGCCAGGAACAGGCTGACACCCAGTATTTGCTCTAACTCCACGTGATCATTTCCTTCACCAAAACAGAGCTATTTCAGTGCTGACCCCCTCACCTTGTGGTCACCTGTCAGGCAATCTATCTCAACCTCAGAGCAAGCAACGCCATAACTGAAGTAGGAGAACGGTTTCCCTGAATTCTTTTCGAAGTCATAGCCAACGTCAGGAATTCTTGATACAAAGAGAAACAAAACAGCATTTCATTCCATGAACAAAACAAATCCAACCACATTGCAATTTATCAAAATCCTTATTCACTTTTGTTTCACTCCTTCCATCAAGCCTATGCAGAAATGAAAAGTGTAAACAACTATAAATAGAAACCTGCTAAAGCTGCTTGGTATTCCAAAACCTGATCAAAGCTATCAAACTATTTTAGCCATCTTTATTTTCCAGTGAATCTTGTGTCTTTTGATTACTATTATGAACTTGTTCTTACCAGTGCTGTAGCAAACCCTTTGCTTTTAGTGTACAGTTGAACTGTACACACATTTCTTGGAGTCCATTAAGTTTCAGAGCATAAACAAGCTGAAGCAGAAACTGGATTGGACTAAGTAATTATTTTAAGCACAGTTCGTGGCAAACTTATACTTTATCTGAAAACTGGTTTATTAAAATACTGACAAGTCACTTGATTAAGAGAAAAAATACATTTCAGAGATGCAACAGAAATGAGCTCATAGTGTATTTTAGTCCTAAATATGTTCTTCTCAAAACTATGTTTAGTTATTTTTGTCAACCCCTCTGCCTTAAAGGTGATGGATCTCTGTTTTCTTCCAGCAGTAGAGCTGACTAAGAGAAGTCCCTCATTTCAAAACCATACAGGAACCAACAAGTGTTTGAAGTGGGAAAATGAAACTGGAAACACTGGTATCTGCTCATTCCACAAAAATCAGGATACCACTCCAGCTAACTGACCTCAAGGAAGACCCTTCCCCCATCTTATCCCGTATGGCAGTTCTAGTGCAACACTAAGTCACAGGGCAGACACAGAGCAGAGAGCCCCAGGCAAAGCTCTGATTCCTCCCCAGCCTGGAGAGTGTCAACCTCAGCTTAACATTTCTAGGTAGGAAAGGGAATGCAACCCTAAGTTAGGGCAGCAACAGGGGCAGAGGGGCTGTAAATCCTCCCAGAATTTCCCTGGGTTCAATCCACGCAGTTGGGTCAGAGCTGTGCCTCTGCAGTGTGAATTTTCACTCACCTGTAAAACCCTGTGGCCGACAGGCTAATACAGCTCTCATAGGCGGCTATAATCTGGCAAAGTGAACAAGAGTTTGAAAACAGTTATTGTACAACCAGTCCCTGCAAAACAGCTGCCCAAAAAACATTTCCAGGAGACCTCAAGTAGAAGGTGTCCAGTGACAGACAACTGTCATGCTACTCTACACCAGCACTGCCAAGGAAAACATCATGATTGCAGCTGCTTCCTCAAATAGCCCCGTCAGCAGCTACCAAGGGCAGAACTTGACCACTGACAGAGGATAAGACTTGCTTTTGTTTGTTCAGCTCTCAGTTACAGGTTAGACCTTTAGCCTCAGAGACAAAAGGTTAAATTGACAGGTCACCTTGACTTCAGTGAGGCTAAGGGAATTTCTATCCTAACTTCCAAATCCCAAAGTCAAAACTCCTCTGATGAAGAGCAGAGCTTGCACCTGAAAATGGCCCGAGAGCCTTACAGCCCACCAATCTCTTCTCATTGAGGGTACAGAGACATTGCATCCAAGGAGCGCTACAGGGGGTGAATGGCAGCGCAACAGAGTCATCTTTGGCACAGAATCCCTTCATTAAAAATCAGGTTTTCTTCCGTCCAAGACTATAGCCTGACTAGAAAGACACATATATATATATAACCACTCAAAACTTTTATTTGATGAAGTCCATCATAGGCAGGTCACAGAATTCAGAGAAATCTCAGCATTAAAGTCATAGCTGATGTTTTGGGGATGACCTCTTGCAAGCTTTGGTTACTTGGAAACCCCTGCCAGGTTTCTGGTTAGCTGTCTTTGTTCTGGTCTGTGCTAGCAAGATACAGCAGGCCTGAAGGATACACCTGCGCACACGGTTTGCCAATTAAAACAATCTCTGACAATGTCCACTTGGCTCATGACAAATACAAACAGCTTACCCAGTCTTCCCAGGATCCTTTGGGATTAGACTGTTTGATTGGCTCCAGTCTTTTTAAGATAGTCTGACATGCATTCTAGAAACAAATAAAGAGAGAAGACGTATATTAATATTTGAAAAGCCAACTTATAGTATTAAGAGTCCTATATGAGTTTCAAAGAATGTTCTATTTAAATCAATATTGCCTTTACAACTTCAGCATATCAGAAAAAGGAACAAAGTTCACTAACAGATGTCTTGCTCTACAGGAATCAATGTTGACTGAAAGGGATTTTAAAAGAGATTGGCTGTGCTGATGCCAGAAAAGAATACCAAATCCAGCCCAGAACTTTCTTGTCCATGACACCAAATGCCATAAGTCCACTCATTTATACATTAACTTTCGCTGTACCAAGTCACAGCAGGACATCTTAGCATATCTTACAAGAGAATCCTGTAACACCAAAAAAATTCTTGCCAAAATTCAACCTACTCAGACAAGCTGTGCAAAGAATAAAAACAGCCCGATCATTTTGCTTTAGAGGTTACACTTCCCCTTTTCTTTAAAAATGAGAATGACTAGTACTAAATTCCTCTTTATAATGGAGAAATCACATAGCATGCAAATACATGCATTGGTAACTCCACCATGACAGACAGTCATGACCACGCCATTGCTACAGCAGAATGTTTGCTATGAGCGTATCAACACTTAAAGGTCTTTAGTTCTGGAGCATAGGTTGCAAACCAGCTGCTATTAATACATGCAGCAAAATATATTTGTCATAGATTGGTTTATATATGTATTTAACTACCTACCTATATATGCAGGTAGTTATAGGTAAAGCTGCATTAATTACTAAGAAGCTGACTATTTAAATGGATGCTCTGTTCTGTTCATTTTGAGTAATCTCAAACACTCCATTTTTAGAACCACCAAAGGACTGAAGGGCGGTTTTGAACAACTTAAAAAACAATATAGTCATTCATAATCTAATGTCGTGTGTAGTTACAGCAGGTAAAGAAGTTATGGGGCACCCTTAGACCAGGATTGCCTTCGGATGGTCATTTTCTTTAAGAAACAGATAAATGCACATCAACTTTTCACGCTCTGGAGCTGTAGTTTGTAACTTTGAATAACTCAGCTTCCCTACATGGACGGCCATTCCATTGATGTCCGCGCTGACGGATGCAGCTGTCGGGGAGGTGTTTGGGACAGTGTTTGTGCTGGTCTCACTGATGTAAATTTTGGAGGTGGGGATTCCCAGGGACCTGCTGGCAACCTGCAGAACAAAGGTAAATACTTGGTAAGCAGCGCTTCTTATACACGAGCGTTACCACTGATTGTTTACACTGCCAGGACCCACACTGCAACCTCTCTCCCATCATAAATTTCATTTTTCCTCAAAACTCAGTTGGTTCGGTGACTGAGAGTTAGCCATGGTTAACATTGTTAAGTTTGCATTTCACAGACTGAACATGTGTGAGCACACACAGTTTTGCCATGGTAATGGCAGACTGTGAGATTAAGTTCTTCTCTCAACAATTATAAGAATCATATAGATTCTTATAGGTAAGAGCCCCTTAGATTTTCCTTTCATTTCCCTGCCAAAGCAGTGTTTCTCCCTTAAGCCTTTTTAACTAGCATATGCAGATAAATATGTTTGCAAAACAACTGGTTCTTGTATAAAATATATGTAAACCGTACTTTTATGGGGTGAAAGGAAATTGCTGGAGAAGCTGGACCATAAACATAACCTGCCTTATCTACATAATAAGAGTTAAGATGGTGAAGAATCTAATTCTCATACTCAACTGCAATAATAGTGTGGAAATCTAGCACTGTTGCTGAAACAATGAAGAGGAATCAGTTATGATTTGTTACCCTGTGAGCACACACAGAGAACGTGTTAAGATGTCTGAGGCAATAGGGTGTAGGGAGAGCGTAATTTTCCTGAAAAGATGTCTCATTCGGCTAAGTCCAAACTCATTATTACCTGAATCATTTTGGTGTGAAGTCCTTGACCCATCTCAGTCCCCCCATGTGTAAGTAACACAGAGCCATCTGTATACACATGGACCAGAGCTCCAGCCTATAAAAGGAAATATTAATCATCATAAATTTACTAGTGAAGTAATTGTTAGACTACAGAAAGAATTCTTTTGGAACTGGACTAAGGCTGTTCTTTGATATAGATGAAGCCACTAGTCTACTTCTGAGGTGAGTTTGGTTTAGTCTCACCAACTCTCCAGGAGTTCCAATGACAGACATAACAAACCTCAGTCAATATTTTCACCTCAGAAAGCAGAAGAAGTAACCCAAACCTGCCCCTGTGAAACACAGGTGCATTCTTCACCTGAACTTGCTAACACCACTGACAGTCCATCAAATCAGGTCAAACACAGGAGCAGCATTTCAACTACTGAAGAAGACAGAAGACAGGGAAATTAACAGGATACCATGAAAACATAGATACATTGGGGTGTCTTTTGGACAACATAAACTGGTAATTGTCGTGTTGCACATTTTGGCTTGAAAAATGTGTGCTCTTTCTTAACTAATTTACTACTTTTCCAAGAAGCTCCAGTTCAGTACAAATGGAGGACAGCCTGGGAGAGGCAGCACAAATCCATCATCTCTAGTGAAAAGATGAATTACACTTACGGACCTGGTTCAGAAACGGGACAGTGAAACTAATGCCAAATTTGGTAGGAATGATGCACATCCCTCTCTTCTTCCAGCGATTCTGGCTGAAAGGAAAGAAAAATATTTGTATACTCATGAGGTTTTTATCAAAACTCAGTGCTGTACTTCCCTCCAACAACTTAGTCATCAAAGTAGAATATACCTGAATGCAATATGGACTGACTGAATCAGGAATTCGTATTAAAGAATGACTTTCTTTATGGGACACAAGAAGAAGAAATTCAAAGATGCTTCCCCCATGCATTATAGAAGCAGTTGTCTGGACTATTAACTATTCAGTTGTATATACAAGCCAACTAAAAAAACTATATGTCAGGTGAAGGCCTAAACGAACTGCCTTGATAATCGTGTGAAAATCCTAGCTGGACTTAACAGAGCCCCTCTCTTTTGCTACATTTCCCTTACAAAATCATGTCATGCCAGGTCTGATTCTTGCCTTATTTATGACACCAGCTCACTAATAGATTTTTCTTCCAACAGTGAGCAAGCATGAAGGAATTTCAAAAAGAGAAACTTTAAGAAGTTACTTGGCAAATATAAGGTCTGACTTCACATCACTCGAGTTGCTAAGACAGCTTCAGAAATTAGTAGGCAAGAGGTGCACACAGTAACAATATAGCTCCAGAACACCTACTTGTTGAATTCTTCGATTAGTTTCTTCCTGGCATGATAGCTAGAGCTTGACAAACATTCATCCCAGCATCTTCGTAGAGTAAACCCCTCCAGCTTCTGGTTAAAATGAGTTACATCTCCTTCGTTATAGAGATTGAGCTTCCGCACCTTCCCAAAGAACACATAAAGAATGTGTCAGGAATAATGCTTCAGACAAGGTCTTTTTAATGGAGGAGATCAAAGGCATGTTGGTTCCTAATTTTACTTCTCTGATTATTCTACAGAAAAACAGAACTAAAAGGCATATATCTATTTACAAGAAAATTGAAACTGAGACATTACGGCTGGGAAATTTTGGAGAGATCAGGATTTAAGCACATTGTTAGTAAGACTGAGGTACTACTGCCTTTGGACTTTTTTTTTTTTTTTAATATCTATCCTTAAAGCAGATCTTACACAATTGAGGCTGCCAAGGAATTTAACTAAGCGGGAGATAACCTATTCTATAATGCGTCTGTCATACAAAATAGTTTGAAATCCTGATAAGAGCTTAGCAAAAATGAAGCAAAAGTTCTTGTGCTTAAGAATATTGTGTGGCTGTGTCCAGTTCTCAGAGCTTGGTCAAAGGCAGCACCACCCTGAAACATGGCAATGGATCTGTACCTCCTCAGGTGGCAGGTTACACTTCCGAGCAAGGTCGCTCATCCAGCATTCAGCAATCATCATTCCTTGGGGACCTCCAAAGCCACGGAAGGCTGTGTTGGAAGGCAAGTTGGTCTTGCAAACAGTGCCCACGCTGCTGACATTGGGGATGTTGTAGGAGTTATCCAAATGTAACAGGGCTCTGTCCATAACCTGGGTAAGAAAAGGAACGGAGATGACACATTTTACATGAATCAGACTTCTCACTAGCTGCCAAAACCCAAAAGCTAATTTACAACAACCAGCATTCTCTCTTGCACCCTGCAGTTCTGCAGCCAACATAGCTGGAAAAGCACTGAACTGCAGCCAATGCTGCCTCCCATGTGCAATGGAGTGTCAAGTGGTATCCTCCTGAAGGACAGGACAATAAACCCAGTTCTCTGTTGACACCTATGACTCGGGGACAAATTGAGCTTCAAAGTCGTTTTTGGCCCTTGGCTGCTACTGAATGCCATTACCCATCTGGAAGAAGCAGAATTTTCTTTTAATTATACTGAGTAATCTATTATTGGAAAAGAAGTCTTGCTGATATCAACTGACTCATCAGCTGGGCTATGGCAATAAGGGCAGCCATTTGAAATAAAGATTTTCAATAGCTACATCTAAACAGCAAGATCTTTGTCCACTGTTTTTGCACACTGGGAAAGGGCAGAGCTTCTTTCTGGATTGTGTTCCCAGATTTCCCTTCCAGCAGCAGCACAGAGAGGAGTTTATACACATTCCAACCTTATTTCAACATGGAGCACTTTCCAGTCCCCTGATTCAGACACAGTCAAATAGACAATTCACAGAGATGTACTCTCAACCAAGCCCTCAGCTTATGCAAAGACTGTCGCTCCGCTCTGCACAGAAACAGCCACATTGAATGTGGCTCTGGTAGATAGCTCTTGTAGTTCTGTCCTATGGAAATGGGTTCATTTCCAAAGGCTCAGTGGGCTAGAGAAAGTGAGCTAGAATAAACATGACACTAGGCTATTGACTTGGTCGTGCACAACACGACAGAAAAGGAGAATTTTTTACTCATTGGCACAAAAGTTCTTGGAGATTAACTCAGAACTTAGGCCCGTTTTTGTCCTTAGTTCTTGTGAACCCAGTGTTGGCTTTAACCAGTCATTACCAAGCTTGTTGATTTAGGCACTGTGCCCTGATTAACCCATTGGCTGGGATGTTTCTTATTCCAAGGAACTATCTTTCCCCAAAGCTGGGGAACTATCAATCATCTTGCATTGTGCAACAAGTTTTCCATCCCAGCCCTCTGTAATGCAAAGCAAACATTCTTGACTCTTTTGCTCAATCCAAGTTATTCTGCATCAATGAGAATTATGTGGCACATGCCAAGGCAGGTCAGTTGGCTCAGAGGGCCGTTGTAGAAGCTCCAAACCCCCATCAAAGTCTGTTTTCAGTCATATCAGAGATCAGCATGTGCAAGCAGTGCTGTAGAAAACAACTCTCTGAAGTCAGAGCAAAAGGTTACACAGAGAAATGCCTTCTGCCTAGTTAGCCATCTGAAAATTTTACTTACACCATGAGAGAGGTCTACAGAGTTGCCCCCATTGCTGTAGTATGACACCTCCAGACTCTTGACTTTCCCATTCTTCATGAAACCAACCTGTCAAGAGAGCCTCCTAAGTAATCAACTTTCTACAAAATGTTCCATTCCATACTTCCCTCCAAAATCTGAATGGACCTCATGTAGGCAAAAGGCTGACTGTCCCTGGTGGAGCATAGGACAAGCACAGGCAGCAGCTGAGGAAGTTCCCCAGCAAAGGGTCTTAATCTTGCTCCAGAGAACTCTTCTAAATTAAGTGCTGGCTTCTTGTCACAGCCACAACTTCCTTAACAGGTTTTTGCTTTGAAAAGCAGCAGCAGTTCGATGGCGATTGAAGAGGAAAGGAAGTTAACAGAGCAAATCGTTCATAATATTGTAAAGGAATGGGGGAGCATCTATGAGCAATATGACTTTGTCAACAGGGGCAAAGTCTTGTTTGCAAGGAAGAGAGAATTATTTATGCCAAGGTCACAAGAAGGGTGAAAGTCACAGGTCAAAGTAACTTCTGCAGGACTTTGACAGGAAATATGCTGTAACACATGTGACCTGACCCACTTGCACCAGGGGAGATCAGCAGTGAATGAACAACAGCAGCTACTTTTTTCACAGTATCTTACCAGTCTCTGATGTTTCAGGGGACAACACTGAGACAACATGCATTCTTTTCATATGTGTGCATACCTTGTACCTTCCCAGGAAGGGGTGTCTCCCACCACTTATCAGCATGTCCTCATCTCGATCCAGCATGCACCTCACTGCGCGGCCAGTTCTGTCAAAGGGTACATTTGTTAGGAAAAGCCTGAAATGCACAGTACAGTTCCTACAGAACAAGACTCTCCTCCCTGTCTTTCCAGAGTGGCAATGGAGAGTTAAGGGTAAACTCCTTGGTTTATATATCTTCCTCTTAAGAAAATGTCAAGATTGAGTATAAAAACTCCGAAAATTAAGATCTCAGAAGTTGGGATCAGCTCATGAAAACTCTTGCAAACACTCTTGTATTTAAAAGAAGGATAATTTTTTACAGAGACAGATGCTAATAACTGAACAATCACTGTTTTCCAGACTATTTCTCAAGACACTCTTTTGGCTTTGAAAAAGATGATGCCATAGGAATTATATAATAATCTGAAATAAAGTACTAACTAGCCTTCAGTGGGACCTTGTTTTATGTTTGCTTATTTATTATCCAAGGAGGAAAACAATAAGGAGAGTGGGAGTTGCTCTTTATTTTCTAACGGTTTTGCCTTCCCAGCGCCTCTCTTCAGGTTGTAAAAACATCTAGGGAATGCCATAGATGTTATTTTGTAACCTGCAGGATATCAAACAGTGGTTTGCATGGCAGACATAAAGGAAAGAAAAGAATGCAAATGTATTACCAATTAATTAGGGAAAGCAGTTCTGTTTGCTCAGAACAGAAGTACAGAGCTTCATTTTGGTTATTCTCTTCCGAAGGTATTTTGTCAAAACTGCTGCTGTGTTCAAGATCCCTCTAGCATTGCCAGCAGGGTTCATTGTCACCTCCAAGGGCCGTACTGGGAAGGGCAGCACTACAGGCAGTGCACAAATGTCATCTCAGGGGCCCTGTTCACTCACAACCACAGAAACTTGCACAGTTAAAGAGGAGCTCAGACCAAAACTCCAGAAACCAGAAGCACATTTCCAATCTATGCTTCACAAATGGTTACAGTCTAGGTTCATTCCCTGAGGTTTTAGGGGTTTGA
Source organism: Pseudotriccus pelzelni (assembly GCA_035584735.1). Classification (NCBI taxonomy): domain Eukaryota; kingdom Metazoa; phylum Chordata; class Aves; order Passeriformes; family Tyrannidae; genus Pseudotriccus; species Pseudotriccus pelzelni. The sequence goes on along the minus strand of JAWMRA010000113.1, from coordinate 8,528,621 downwards.
AAAGTGGGGGTTCCAAGGGCTGCCACTTTTCCTAGGGAAAAATCCAAAGAGAGAGTTTGCAGAAGAGTAGAGAAACAGTGGTAAAAGGGAGGTGTAGTAGAGTTTTGAACAAGGAAGAGACTCTCATACCACTATTATACAAAGCAATAAGCATGGCTATTGCTGGATTTTGAAATTGCTTGGGATGAAGTGAAGGGGAGAGGTAGATAATTTGAGACACAAGAGTTTTCAGAGATCACCAAAGGACAAACAGAGTAAGGGAGTTCCCCCTTTCCTATTAAAAGCTGACATTCCCACATGAGCTTATCCCCCCTGAGTAGCTTCAATCCCTCCTACTAGCTAAGAGCCCATTAGACACCACCTTTGGGAAGTATCAATCTTGCTATAAGCTGCAGAAGACATGAAGAGTCTTGAAGGTGCTTCAGTGTAAATGGTGCTCCAGAAAGAGGCAGTCAGAAAGAAAAAGCCTTGTCCCCCACACCCAAACTTACTTGAAGGCTGCAACAGCCACTACAGTTGTCAAAATAGTATTCCTGGTCTCTTTTCCTCCAAATCCTCCTCCCATTCTTTTCACCCGAACCACAATGCGATTTGAAGGGACTCCCAATGCGTTAGCAGTAAACTCCTAGAGAAAAGCAGAACAGCAGAACACGTAGGGAGCTGAGCTGGTGTTAAGCACTAGATACCAACACTTTGCCTTTCTGAAACCATTTCAACAGTGCAAATATTCCGTTTCATTCCAGGTCCTATGGTCCGGTACTTGGATTTGATGCAATTCTCACCACTCTCTCTGAGGTGAGAAGGCACAGTGCTGCAGCAGGCAGCAGGCAGGAAGAGACTGGCATGATACGAGGCTGTAAAGACATAGATCTCATTTAGCACAGGATTTGACATCTGTACCACTCTGTCCATTCTCTCACTCTATTATGAGACCTTTGGACACACCACAGTACTGGTGCCCTATCTCACAGAAGTGGGGAGTTGGTATAGAGAGTCAGTGTTTACACCACCTCTTTTTCTGGCATGTCTACTGATCAGCTGGCTCCCTCTGTAGAAAGGGTTAAGCATGTAATCCTGCTTAAAAAAGATGTGTTGCCAACAGAAACATCTCTGTCACCTGAAAGCAGATTCGGGAGACCAGTAGGATGGATACAGACTTTAGATCCCATACCCAGCTCTGAGCCTATGTGGTGTTTCTTTTTATGAAGAGCAAAATAGGAGCAACGAAAAAAAAACCATTTATCTAATTTGAAGCTGAGAAACAAGTGTCGTTTAGGTAACAGGTTAATGAGACAGTACCTGTGTCTTCGTTGGGTTTTGAGTTGACACAAAGAGTTCCATTTCACCCTCTTCTCCCTTTGGCACAGCCAGAGTACAGTGAGTTTCCAGATAGAAATGCTCCTGGCCACCAAGGTACATCTCTCCTAGAAAATTGAAAGAAATGCCCCAAAGATAGGACATCCCTGATGTTACAAGGTGTCTCCCATTCATGTGCTGTCTGTAATCTATTGCCTTTTTGACACGTGCTAAATGACAATTTGTAGCACTGCCCAGCACTGGATACCAGTAGCTCTAAAACTGACAATTCTTGTTTGACATTTAAAAAGCAAAATGGAAAACAAAAAAAAACCCTCCACAAATTAAAAAGTAAACAAACAAACACAACAAAACAACCTACAAACAGACAAACACACACACCCCCAACCATAGACACATCAGCTTTCTAGAAATCTTCATTCTAAAACACAAGTGGGTGGCATTTCAAGGCTGCCCTGATAACAGCACTGAGATTAAGGACAAAAATAAATCAAGTACTGTTTAGCTGAGCAGATCAAATACAAGGTTACAGACTTTGAAATAGAGGAACAAAAATAGAAACCCAAAATGCCTTAAGATGATCTCACTGGGAATCACTGCATGGGGCTCTTTCCCGGGACATATTACCTGGCAATGCTGAGGGTGCAATATCCAGTCATGCTGCACACCACTAAATATCAGAATCAACCCCCTTTCTCAGTCATGGCCCTGGTGCATTCGGGTGGCATCAAAATTAATATTCAGAGCAGTGCTCACAATCCTGTTTCTATCTTCTTTTTGTTCAAAATTCAGAAGAAACGAAATAGCTGCCTTCATTAGGTGAGAAATGCACATTTGTATGAGACAACACCTACTCTGATATGTAGCAGGGGCCTTTCTCTTGTCTTCTCGAGGGGTCTGGCATTAACACAGTATTATAGCCTTTCAAATGAACTATTCTTTTAGCTCAGAACAATTTCTGGCTTTTCTGGCATGATGTTTTTATTTTCTATAGTAAAGTACACTATAAGAAACTGTTAACAACAGCTTATGACACCTTGGAAGTGCCAGCACCTTGGAAGCTTGGCTGACTGCAGGAGCGGAGTCTTAGTAATGCACAGCAAAATATAGCAAAGGACAGACCTGAAAATGGGGTGTTTCACTTAAATAACTCCACATAGTCTTCCAAAAGTCTGATGCTTGAGACTCTTCCTCTCAGGAGCTATTCATTGGTGATACAAACATATCCAAGCAATGACATGGCTCCAACAGACTACTTCAGTTCACAGCTCTGTCACTCTCCCCTCTTAACTGATAGAAATTTAAAATCTTTAGCTCCTGATAATTTCTATGTTTACCCATGTCTCTACAATGTGCTTGGCATGCTCCAACTAAGCAAAACCAAGCAGCACACCAAAAAACCCTGTCCTCAAAGGCAGACCAACAATCAGTGGTGAGAAAGTGCTACAGAGCAGTGCCATGTTCTTCACGATACCTACACCCACAGGCAAGTCCCATTTTCCTAAGACACAGTTGTATACCAGATTAAAACTGGCTGTCTGTAAGATTTAGATCAGACTACGCCTGGACAGGAAGAAGCTCCTGTATGGAAACATTTCAGGAAAAAAATGTGTCCTTACATTTGAGGAGAGTGTTTACAGGGGCACAGCTTACAGCATCCAAGTCTATTTGAAACTGGATTAAATCTTGCATGAGCTATCTGTATGTAAGATTGAAAGTTATAGAAAATCATTTTAGTCCTACAAGACTTATTTTCAGTATTATATGCAGAAAAAGGGGGTTGATAACTTGACTTCTTTTGACCCAAACTATCCTATTTTAAAAGAAGTATTAATGCTTATTCTCACCTTCCAAAATGTGATCAGATTCTTCAAACCCTTTCTTCACATCTCCCTTATTAATCCTCTTTATAGACTTAAAAAAGGATTGTTTCTCAATAGCTTCCTAGGAACCAGAATGACACAATGACATTTTAGTGTAAGAGGAGTGAAATCAAACTTCCTCTGACTGAAGAAGAAATATCCAAGAACTTATCAGACACTAACAATGGTAATAGTCAAGAGACTTGACCAAAAGCAGTACAAAATAACTTTTGGCAACACGGTAATTTCACAATGAATACCATAACTGGACAATCTTAGATTGCTCCTCGCGACCCATTTTACATTACGGACACAGGACCTCAAGGTCTGTAGCCATAGGAGCTGTAACTTGTAACTTATACTGACCATGTGACCCAAAAGGTGGGGGAAAGGAAAATAAGGAAAAAAAGAAAAAAGAAAGAAAAAAAAAAGTCAGAAAGAGAAGACTAAATCTCTCAGATAAGATGAGAACTTCTGCAGAAATAGTTCACTTCTGAGATAATATACAATAATCTTTCTTGGAGATGTTTTACAAAGGCATTTTTCTTTTGCCAAAACTGAAGCTTTCCACAATGAAAAAACCCACAGAATGATTTAACAACAAAACAAAACAAAAATATCAGCACATTTTTGGCTCCACTCTTATCTTCCCTGGTTGAATAAACAACTGGAAGCCTCAAAAAAGGAAAAGTTCTCACACATTGTTTGTGAATCCACAAATCATACAAACAACCCAAAATCTCTGTCCTCAGATGGCAGTACGAGACAATGCATGGACTCTTTGTGTTTGCATGAATACAGTTCACATTACAACACACATGGTATGAAATACTGACTATTAAAAAAAATTAATTAGAATCCCATGGGTTTAATTGGTCCACAATAAGAATGGCTTCATACTTTTTTTTCTCATTTCTAGATATGAATGCTGTATAAATATTATAATTTGCCTTTACTGTCTCCTAAGGAAATCTTGTCAGTGAATTTTCTAGTTTAAAAAAAGCATGAAATTATCACAAGTTGTTGACACAAATTTCTTCAATTTTGAGAAAAGCCATTTACGGGCTGTGTACATAAAGTCAGTGGAAATGTTCGCAGTGGGGAATGAACTGAAAGTTAGTTTCATGAGCTTAGAAACTAGACAACTGATCTGCAGAAATCTCGCAGAAGCAGTGCAGTGACAGGACTAAAAAAGACATTTTCACACCCTATTATTGACTGCTATAAATGAAGGAGTGAAGAATGAATGGATATCAATGAAGCCAGCAGGGCTGGAGAATATTAAAAGCAAGCATCTGTGGGTAAGAATGTAAATCACATTAACCTTGGTAATTCAAATAAATCTATGCTGAGCACAATATATCTACCCAAGTTTGGTTTATTTGTTTCGGCTTTAAATTACACAGAACAACTTAATGTTCTCTAAATCAGTAGGATGTCAAAGATGTGTCTTCTTTATATCTAAATACACAAATTATTCCTTCTCTCCATATCGTGTTGCACCCGCAAAGACAAACAAAACGTGTGGTTAAATAATCACAAGCGTGAGAACAGATCTAGACATCAAGGGGTCCCAAGCCAGCCGCAGATGCAGAACTGAGGCAGCTTACCTGAATTGTTACAATAGGTTTGAGTTCTTCATACTTAATCTTCACAGCTTTAGCTGCTCTTCTGGAATGTTCTTGTGTGTCTGCAAGGACTGCACCGATGATATGACCAACACAGGTGACCTACAGGCAAGATGAGGACCCACCATCATTTGGTGTGGATATATGCAGTAAGTGAGAGGCTCATTTATCTATTCCTTTTGTGTAGATTTTTATCTGTTTGTTCAGAACAGTCTAGTTAAAACCAGTCCAGGGAAAACAATCATGAACAAATTTGGAGAGCAACTGAATGAGGGAGCCTGTTCCAGTGGGCTGCAGCTTAGAGAAGAATCATGCAGATAACACAAAGGAGACGGGAACAGGGAAAAGGGACTAAGGACTTATTGAACTTGGCACCAAGATTTCTATTGACCCCAATGCAGTTAGAATTTATCTCTTCATGAGGTACAGGACTTCACTGGACAATATGAGAAATCTTATCTCCTGAGCAGCATGATTGAAAAGGCTATTTTTAACCACATACCACATCTTCAGCAAAGACAGTCTCATCATTAGCGATGCCAGTGATGTTACTGCCAGGAACATCCTTGGCGGAGACAAAACACACAAACCCAGGAACACTCTGAGCTTCAGATGCATCTACAGAACTAAACAAAGGAGGAGAGATAGTGTTACTTCTCTTTTTTTCTTTGTGTCAGCACTTACAAGATTCCAATACATATTCAGACTGATTCCCTGAAGTCTGGTTATGCCACATGAATATCATGTGAGACCAAGGCAGAAAGGGTAACATACTAGATTAAAATAATTTGGAATGTATATGATAATGTGAATTCTGACTGTGAGTCTGATCACTAGTCTGCTTCTTTGGACTGTATCATACCATACATCTTTTAGCTAAAACATATCTGAACTTGATCCAATGGCCACGTGTAGTAAAGATCCCTTGACACTCTCTGCCAAAGACGAATTGATGTTAGTGACACTATGCTTCCACTGTCTTCTTAGCTGCCATGATTCTGTGAAGGCAAGATTCCTCCCTGTCTATTCATAAACGTGAAATTTTAGTGTAAACACCTATCATCTACCATGTATTCACCACTGGAGAAAAATGTGGCTGTGAGTCAGGGAGAAATTGTTGAGTATTAATCACAAGGAAGCTGTGGGGTTTTTAAAAGGATGCAAAAGAAATGATGTTCCAAAAGACAAAAAGCTTCGTGAAAGGCTTTCTTTGGTAATCAGCAAAAGAGGTATCTAACCAAAATTTTTTTCTGCTTGAAATATATACAGATTTAAAACTCAGTGACAAAATAACTATAAAAGAGCAACATAATTTAATTGTTTATGGGGACTTAGTAAAATATGTATTACAAAAGACTTTCATGCTCCTTTTGCAATATTTTCTACATTGGCTATATAATTGTCTTGCTTTACAAGAAAACAGTTGCAAAACGAAAAGCTGTGGCTTTGTGTTTGCTAACTGAATGATTTATTGTCTTCTATAAATTGCTGCAATTCTTTCAGCAGCTTGTTTATATTCCTGAAACTCCAATACAAACTGTGCCTGAAAGTAGCTGTTTATGCATCCCAGTGAGCTACAGCCTTTTTTTAAAAAGACATTAAACTTGTGAATGAACTTTCCCACATGAACCCTTAGAGAGCAGGAACTGAAGAAAATGCTACTTTTCTTTGGCATGTTCACTTCCGCGTGCTTCTGCTATAATGCCTCAGAAACAATCCCCTGACAGTTCCCCTTCTTTACAAATACAGAGGCAGATGATGTCTGATTTACGTTGGTGCTCAAAATCTGACTCAGTGAAGTGGAAGTTTTCAGAGTCAATATTTTGACTGCCAAAATAGTAGGTTGAGATAATTCTGTCATCTAATCAAATGTTCTACTACTTCCTCTACAGAATAATACAGGCTTGAAATATGTGTGCATACTGAAAATGCAAGAGAATGTGTAGAGCAACCTCTGGAAAAAACTGCATACTGTGGTCACAGGCACAGATCTGATGCTTTCCCTATCATCTCATCTGCACTGGTAGTACTAACAACTCTTAAGTGTTTGCAGCACTCAACAGTGAGCACACTGCAACACCTAAAATTTAACTGTGATGACAGAGCAATTTCTTTCATAATCTGGGAGTCAATTATTACATTTCTGCATCCATGACCACCATGCTGCCCATCCCATGTTAGACCACTGTGGGAAACCGCTGGGCAGGAAGTCTAAATAGGCAGGAAGTATTGCCTAAGGAATGAACAGCACATTGCAAGGCTGTTGAGGATGACACAAGGCAACGAAACACGGAGTGTCCCACATCAAAGCAGTTGAGGGCAGACAAAAGCCTGCAGAGCCACCACTGTGTAAACAAAACTGGGGGTTGTGGGAGGCAGTCAGTCCCAAAATATGAGAGCATTAAAAGTCATATGAGAATTTAGATGGTACTGCCTGGCAGGATTGGCTTTTAGAAGTTGGTTAGTCACTACTGTTATAAATTACGTATCAGTCGTGCCCTGGGTGGACAAGATGTTTTCAGATACACCTGCACTTCCAAACACTGACCTGTCCACCTTGCTACAGCCAAGCACTCACAGCTCTACATGTGTAGAATCCAACTCACACACAACTGTTGTGCAGAGGGCTTGATCACAGCCAGTGCAGGCTGTGCAAGGCAAAAACCAACAGACTGCACACAGCTGACTCACCAGCAGGAGTGCTGGTAGAACTGCATGTTACAACTTTTTAGGCTGATAAGAAAGAGAATTTTCAAGCTGCGTGCTCTGCTTAGTGATTAAAATGACATCAGACACTGTGATGCTCTTCTACGCTGCTCCTCTATAATTCTGCATGCATGAGTGTAAGAGATGAGAAATGCAAAAAGGTGTCTAGGATGAAGCGGTTTGTGCTTCAGCAAAGCCCAAAGTTTGTTGTTAATTCCCTTATTTTCCCACTGACGCAGACTTGCATGGCAGCTGTAACACATAGAGCTCACCTCCGTGTAACAGTGCGCAATGAACTGGAGTTCTCACCTAAGAAAAAACCTTTCCCTCACCCACAGCTTGACAGATTTTTTCTAAGCCACCAGGCACTGAAATACTTCTGAAATTCGGGAGCAACACTTACAGGATCTTAGCGTGGGCTTTGGTGCTGGTCACCAGCGTTAGATACAGCTCGTTCTCATAGTGAGGGATGTCATCGCAATAAACCGCTTCTCCACTTGCTTGTTTGGCTGCCGAAACATGCACCAAGGGCCGTCCCACCATATCTTCAACTGCCTGTCCCCTGGGCACTTCCTGCAGTAAAACACACGGCTGACTGCTACTGGCTCTAGATTGCAGGGGGTGGAAGCATTGATGGGAGAGCAAAAGGCACTGTGAAACATTCCAGTGAGATGGGGAATGGGATGGGGGCTCAGTCCTGTGGGAAAGGAAGGTAAACAAGGTGCCACAAGACGTGGCAGCAGAAGGGGGCTGTAGAGGATAAAGTGAAAGGGACTTGGATTTTGAAATTTCTGTGGAAGAGAAGGGTTTGATTTGACAGCTTGCATAGAAGGTTCAAGTTTTGAAGCTGGATTCTACTCTCAAAGCTGAAGAGAACAGGTCACTAATAGAGAAGTAGAAAAGAAGATATGTGCTGAATCTGAAGCCTGAGAGATTCAAAGAAAGACAGACTGTAACTGGGAAAAGGAGAAAGGGAAATTCAGTTTGGATATGAACCTTGCTGCAGGAGGAAAAGTGATTTTTATGAAGCTGTACACATCATCAATTGTCTTGGGCAATGATAGGAAAGAACATTGTATCCTAATGTGAGGCCCAGAATCCAAGTTTCACACACAAGATTATATAAGTTTATGCAATGACCATACTCAGGGAGACAAGAAGATAAGAAGCACAGTTTGAGCTACAGAAAAACCTGAATCTACATCATGCTGGTACTGCTACTTACTTGGAAAAGCTGCTACTTACTTGGAAGAGCTGGGCATTTGCAATGGGATCTTTGTGAAACAGCTCTGTAGCACTGATGTAGTTTGAAGGGACGGGCTCACACAGATTTTTCTGCCAGAGACATATTAAAGAAAATCACCTTCCCTGCCAATTCCTTTCTCACATTCCCTAGTAGCCCAGGATTTTTTCCCTTCTCCACCTTCCAGTTAAAATAATCCATATTCTACTGAGTGAAAGGCAAACAAGGCTCAGGCTCTGTGCAAAGAATAGCCACAGACCCACAAGACTGGTTGTATGCAACCAGTGGGCAAAGTCCAGGAATCATCCTATGAACCCACAGAGCAGTACCTTTCCACGACAAGGTGAAGATGTCACAAGGAAGCAAGCGAGAAGAGACACTGTACTTCCCCACCAAGACAGCATAAACTGGTCCCCCTCCTGCACATCTGCCTTCCCTGGCAGCACTTACAGTGCCATTGAGGTTCTTGTTCAGTTTCTGAAGGACCGTCAGGTAGAACTTGAAGAAGAAGCTGAGGGTGAGTGTGCGTCGGAAATCCACCATCCCACCAGGCGCAGAGGGAGACAAATCCATCTCACCCGCCAGTAAGCGGCAGGCATCCTGCAGCAGCTTCTCATTCCAGTCTCTGCAAAGGAACAAAGGTGACACAGAGCCCTTGCCCAGCCCTAAACATCACCAGGGCAGATTAACTAACTCTTCTGACTCAGAATCAGAGAATCTCCTGAGTTGGAAGGGACTCCCAAGGATTACTGAGGTCCAGCTGGTGCAGGACACCCCAAGAATCACACCATATGCTTGAGACTATGATCCAAATGCTTTTTGAACTCAGTCAGGCTTGGGTGCTGTGACCACTTACCCGGGGAGGTGGTGCCCAGCCAACCTCTGGGTGAGGAACCTTTTTCCTAACACCTAACCTAAGCCTCCCCTGAGACAACTTCATGCCATTCCCACAAGCTCTCAAGCAACAGCCATGTGTTCTATCTATTTATAGTATATTTGTGTGCTTTGATTTCATCTTGGGCTCATGTCACCTTTTCCAAAGGTGTAGTAAAGCTATTAAATGATAACAGCATGGATTTCTCAGTCCAGTTTGAGATCAACCCAATTTTGTAGGTCATGCCTACATCTAGCTTCTGTCTCCTTCAACAGATGAGTGAATTTGGCAGGAAAGTGTCTCTCTGAACAAGAGAATTACATGAATCTCTGAGAGTAAAGAGTACTGGAGGAAGCAAGGCATCACACAAAACACACACCGCTGCAGAAGCATAGCTACATTTGTTCCTCTTTCTCCTTCTGTGTACTATTAGAGATGATTTAGGGTATCTGAACTGCTCCTGGGAAAAATCAGAACCGTTCCATTACACAGCTTTCCTATCATAGAAAAAATCCTACCTGCCAGTGAGCTCCTTGCAAGTTTTTAGTGCCAGGACAGTTGTAGGAGCCATTCCTCCATAGCTTAGTTTTATCTCTTCCACCCGGTTTGTGCCATCTTGGAACAGGACTCTCATCCCACAGGTCACAATAGCAATGTCATCCTCACGACGGGAAGCCTGCTTGAAAGCTGAGAAGTATTCACCCTAAAAGACAGGGAAATACTTCTTTATTCTCTACCTTGGCATGCTTTGGAGTATAAATAGTGGCAAGCTATTAATCTATAGCTGGATTAATCTATATTGTGGATGAGCTATTCTGGGGAGCTGTAGCTGATTGATTCATCACGCAGGGCCAAGAAGGACATGTTTGTTCAGGCAGCACTGTATATTTTCACGTGATACAGTGATTAATTCCAGTATTAGATCCATGGTTATTAACCAACCTAGGACTGCGGGGAAAGTGAATTTTGATGGAAATCTGTTCATACTCATTACTGTTTTTTCCATATCTTTAGAGGAAGAACCAGGACAGACTACTCGTACATAAACAAGATTACAGTTTCTTGCCTGTGCTGCAGATTATGACAAATTGCTGTTCAGGCATCCTGCAGACTAATAGAGGAATCAGATCTGATGTTTTTGCACAGCTCTTCTGGAGAGTTTTCTGACAAATTTCATCTCTAACAGCTTAGCCAAGTGATTCCGCACAGCATAGCAGTTTGTTCCATTAATTACTTCTAATCAGAAATGGACAGCAATCCTTTCATTATTGTAAAGAACAATTTCTCTACTGTTGACAATGAGAACAGTTTCACAAGAGGTTCCTTTTGTGCATCGAGGACTTGTTACTGGAGATATAACTGGAGGGTGTGTTTCATTTCCTGAATTAGTAATTACTTGGCAGCCTGCAGATAATAGCAGAGGAGCATCAGTAGCATCCTCCCAGCAAGGACATTCTGCCACTCTACTTGTGAAAACAATTAGTTTTCAAAGAGATAAAAAAGGAGCTTCCTCTCTTACTGAATACTTAAGAGCTTTCCAATAACATGATTACAATAAGAGGACAATATTTGCCTTTGCTCCTCACACGATACATTAATTTTCTTGGTACAGATTCCAGAGTGGGAGGAAAGGCACTTGTTATTTTTTCTCACTAGGAGTGTAGGTAATGTAATCATCATGTGAGCCCTACCTCTTGGTGAAACAACAGGGCATGTCCCCTCTAAACTATCACAGTAGAAGTTTCTAGGTTTTAATTATTTTCACAGGAAAACAAAACAACCCTTACTCTTAAGGACTGCATGTTAAGGACCTAAATCAGTGTCCCCTTTCCCTCTCTGGACAAGATGCAATACCAGAAAGGAAAACATTAAGAAATCCACAGGCCCTAAAAGATTCATAGGCAATATATACAATTTTTTCAGCCCATCACCATAGAATATAAACATCAATAATGAACGAAGGCTGGAGGATACTAAATTAAAGGAGGAAATAAGATTTCATGACCACTTTCTGTCTCTTCAGCAGGGAAAAAATTGTGATACCATGAGCATATGATGGCAGTACTGAGCAAACAGTAGGTTAAGTCTCGTTTGCAAAGACAGAAATATATATAGGCATTGTGTTTCCAAGCTTCTTCTATTTGAAAAGCAGTAAATGTCTAGGTGGTACAGAATACTTTTATCATAAAAATTAAATAATAGTGACAATTGCGATAGAGAAAGATGTATAAGAGATGTATAGAGAAAGGAAAAGTATATGAGAAACTGATGGTCACTAGGTGAGTAATAATGCAAGTGGTGCATAATATTTGTGAACACTATCTGAAAGGAACGTTTTCATAGTCCAGAAGAGAAAGAGGGTTGTTAAATAAAGGATATGTCCTGTTTTAGGGATTTCTTGTTATATATACAAAAAGCTAAGCAGTTTTCTTTTCTGGAATCTGTTTATATTTTGTCTTTAATCCAGGGAGCTGTTTTCTTTCCTAGTACTATCTTTCCTCAGCTGTAATTGCCTCAGAAGTATAGATTCAAAAACCTTTATTATCTGAATATCTTATATATCTGACGAACAAACTAGCAGGGGAAAAAGGCGTTGCATCCTCTCCCTTAACACCCTCTCTGTGATTAAGCCTACCCTAAGCTCAAATCCCCTGCAGTAACACTGAATTGTGTAAACTGCTAAACTTCTTTAGTCTAATTCTTTCTGGGGTTTAGCCAGTCTTATCCTTGTTGTGACAAGTTACATCAATGCAAGACGTAACATCAATTTTAAATGAACATAAAGCAAAAAATTTTGTCTAGCTGTGTGCTGACACAGCCTTGCTCCCACTTGTGAGGAAATCACATTTGCAGAAAACTTTGCCTGCCACATGCCAGCACCTTCAGACATGCCCTGAAGAACTTTAGTCTCTCTATGTGGGCAAAGATCAGCCAAGAAACCATGAAGTAGAGTTCAAAGGGTATTTTAGTTTTTCAGATCAATGAGCAGCACATGACCTAGGGATGAAGCCACTGTGCTTGTAAAAATTTGTTTGTTTTGTGAAATTGCACTATGACTGTCATATGGATGGAGGAACATACAGTTTTCCATTGGTTGCCTCAAGTGCATTCCTCATTTTGGCAAGAAGTGATGTTTCCTGAAATTATCACAAGACCAAAGAAGGAACACTTAAAAATAAATGGAAAAATTCCATTAAAAACCTACTTGTGTTCGCTGAGCAGTTAGATAGCAAAATTTGAGAGGACAGACAAAGGATTCATTGGTTCTATCCTGTAATATTATTACATTGCAAGTAAATCAGTGTTTTTCATTTATAAAGAAAATATGTCACTACACGGTGAATCCTTGCATCTTATTACTTGAGGCCTTGAGCCCTAAAAAGGTAAATACCTTCACAAGCATAAAATTATAGTCTGGTATTCTAAGCCCTAGAGGAAAAAAAGAGAGTTTTACCTCTCAGACACTCTGAATCAGTCATGGTTCCTGCTGCTACAGCAGAGAAGCATTCATTTTTCTGTTTGAAGAAAGTTTTGCAGGCTTATTTGAAGTTGCAAGTCCACATTGCCAAAATGCCCTGAAAACCAGTCCTTGTAGTTTCCATCTTGCAAGGCAAGGATGCAGGAACTGAATTTCCTTTTTATCCATACATGCTTTTTACAGTTTCTTTTCCCATTTCAGTTCACAGAAGTTAAGCAGGAGCCTTGGGAACCTGAGCTTCACTTTACGTCAGGAGCTGCTAAAATCTTTGCTGTACTGTTTTTCAAACAGAACTTATATCTCTGGGAACATCACTTTGTCACATTTGATCATTACTGAGTGCACTCAAAACCCTTCAGACAATAAAGTGAAATTTATATTTCTCACACCAGAAAACTTCTTGGGCTTAACATAATTATCACAGAGACCAGCTTCCCTTACTTGTCAAAAACAGTGTGTTGCTAGTTTTTCTACAAATAATTTACTTGTTTGTTGGTCCATTTGGGACTACATAAGCATTTGGAGGTTGGTCAGGGGGAAAAGTGCCTAACACTGAAAATAACTCTCAAATAACAGCATTTTAGCTCCATGGACAGTGAAGTTTTTTCCTACAAGCTTACCTTCTTGCTGTAAGGTATTTCAACAGAGAGAAGTATTTCTTCAGGCTTAACTATTGTCTTTCTGTACCCAGTGAAAAACTTCTCATCCATCGTGACAGTCCTTTTGCCCTCTGTAGAGCAAAGAAATATCAGTGGTGGATGAATGAAGAATGGCAATAGTTAGTGCAAAAGAGCCTTCAACCTACACAAATCACTCTTAATATGATATCTGTTTTCATTTTTCCACTCTTTCACCAATTCAGGAAGGATTTTTTCAGATTTACTGTGGTATTTATGGAATCTATGACAGCTTCTGCCTATGAGTTTTGTTTGCACAGGCAGTGATCCTTCCTTCTTTATCTCATTAAAGCTGAGCCTCCAGGTGAACCAGTTTCCAACATCCAGTGAAATCCTTTCCTTTCCATGGCCTGCACACAAGCCAGGGCAAGAGAAAGTCAGTTCACTGACTAGACAGTCAACTTACTTCAAGGATCCTATTTCAAAAAAATTATTCCAAAGAGCAAATAAAAACTGAGATGTTCAGCTTTCTTCATAGAAAAACAAAAACAGAATAAAACAAGCCTCAGTCTTTATCTGAATAAACCATAAGGATCAAAGTATGATAGTGACAGAAACTATTTCATGCCTAATAGACATCTTCAAACAGCTCTTCACAAGGATGTACCTGTAAGTCCATACACAGTACCAGAGACAAAATCAGGCACAGAAATTCAAAATTCTTTAAGAAGACAAACTTAGGCCCAGCTTTAGGCCTTCAGCCTCAAAAAGGGTAAAACCCCTGAAGACTCAGACTAAGCCTGTTTTACATAATGTTAACTTCCATTTTTAAGTTCTGACCTGACCTAACAATCCGTAGCAGACGGGTGTTTATTATCCCAGTCCCCTCAGTGCCACAGGGAAATGTAAGTAACTTACCTTTTGATACCAGAGTCAGTTTGCTTCCACTTGCCATTAACACAGGATTTAAATCAGAAATTGGACTTGCTGTCATTATGTTCCCACCAAGAGCCTAGAGTGATAATAATGCATTAGATAAATACTAAAAATCTCAGCAATTTTAGGCCTCTAATTAAGTGGGAAAACCTAAGCACCATGAAATCAGTTGCTGTCCCAGTAAGTAGTGACATTTGCCTGAAACAGACTTAGAGCAGTGTTTTATTAATGAATCATAACTACCTTATGCTCAAACCTTGTGTGCACAGCAATGCCAAAATTCAATCACTGTAGATGCCATTAAGGGAAGATCCATGAAACTATAACACATTTTTTCAGTAACAAACAGGAACCCAAGTTTTTTCTCTGCAATACCACTCTATGGCACAGTATCTCATGGAACAAAATTTGGTAGATTGGTTTACCTGCTTGCTTTCTGTTTCTTTTTTTCGATAGAGTTTGAATCATCCCCGTTAAGACTAGAGGAAAATTTGACAAATCTGATGCATTAACACTGTGAATAGCATGGCTGTGCTGGCAGTAATATACACACTTGCTTCTTTGAAGTTTGCCCAACAGCCTAAATACATTTTTGTTAAATTAGTCAAATCTCACTGCAATTTCTCCCACTTGCTGATAACAGCAATGGAAAACCTGGACAACTGCCATGTTTCCCTTGCTTGCTAGATCTGTGACAGCAGTATGGCACAGACACCAGCTGAGACCCATGTTGCTGTCAGTTCCTGAGGCTGACTATTGTACTAATTTCTTTGCTGAGGTTTGCAAATGTTCTTACGTGAGAAGCACAAGGCACACCAAGATCGGTTGAGGCAGGCCAGCTCCTCAGACCGAGCTTTCAGTTACAGTCCCTGGTGCTCCTGAGTTACTTACAGCAACATTCCTGATCTGTGGCCCTGCAAACCACCGCAGCTGTTCCAGGACAGCCTGGAAGACCTCGGTTTTGTACGGAGGAAGGTCTGCCACTGCTTTTCTCATCACCTCCTCTACTGAGCGCAGGGTACAGGCAGCGCCAATGGTGACCCCTGTAAACAAACAACGGAAAAGAATTGTTGTCCTCCAAAATGTCAAGGTACAGGAGAGCGGTTGTAACTGTGTTGGAAAGCTTAGATGCCACTGCATTTAATTACACCTTCAGTTACACTAAACTACTTAGCATCACATCCTCAAAACAAAATTCACTCATGTCTCTCATATTACAAGCCACCATCCTTTTGCCTCAGGGTATTATTAACAATGTTGTCCTCCTATAGGTATTAGTTTGTCCTTTGAGAAATGAACTCCAACTTCTTTCCAGTTTCCACACTTCAAAAATCCTACCAGACATTGGGCCACATGCACCGCATTGCATCTATTTGTAAGGTTGACCCATTTCCACCATGAAGATAAAGGCAATAGAATCATAGACTCGTTAAAGTTGGAAAATACTTGCAAGATTATCCAGTCCAGCTTTTGACTGAATACCACCAGGTCAGCTAAACCATAGCATTAACGTGATACATCCAGTCATTTCTTGAACACTTCCAGGGATGGTGACTACATCACCTCCCTGGGCAGCCCATTCCAATGCTTAGCCATCCTTTCAGTGAAGAAATTCTTCCTGATGTACAACCTGAACCTCCCCTGGTGTATCTTGAAGCCATTTCCTCTTATCCTGTCACTGAAAAGAGACCAACCCCCACCTGGCTGCAACCTCCCTTCAGGTAGTTGTAGAGAGCAATAAGGTCACCCCGAGCATCCTTTTCTCCATCATGAACACCCCAGCTCACTTTTTTTTACATATCCCTCACTTGATTCCTTGCATTGGAAAGATTTAATGCATACAGAAAGCAGGTTTTAAACCGAGGATTTTTTTTATCTCTTTATTATTCCAGGGAGTCCCCACTCACCTCACAGGCTTTCTGCCTCTTTTTTGCTCACCTGTTTCAGTGTGCTGAACGGCGTTCATTTCAGGGATCCATGCTGGTGCTATTATTACTGAATACAACATGTTCTTTAACCTCATCTCGATACCTGAATGAAAAGTAAGACTCCTTCAGTTACACACAGGTGACAGAGACCCTAAATTAGCTGTTTCCTAATAAAATGTAAGCAGGCCTACTGAGGAGTCAGTTCATCAATCATCTCTTACACAGGTTATATAAAGACACAGACATACCGAACTAAAAGCTGTTTTCCACTAATATCAGAGTTCTCATAGGGAAGTTTTAGAGATTCTTTTCTAGCCTTACAGTAACCTTAAACACTGGTACTTGTGTACCCTGGCTATTGTTGTACATAATCCTTCAGGAAAGAACAATGGATACAATGAATCATACAACATTTGGGGATTGTCTTCTGAACCAATTGCTCAGGCTAACAGCGTTGTTAAATATGCCTGAACTCTCCTCCTCAGCACTTTCGTTTGCAGAAGTATCTATCTGGGGTGAGCAAACAATAAGATTTCAAGTTTTGAGCGTTTGCCCACTGAAAAGTCCTTCAAAATGCAGTTTTCACAACTGAGTTCATATGATTATGGAGATATTTTATGCTGTGTCACTCCCCTCTTCTCAAAATTCCACAAACTGGCACAAAGGCTCAGAGAACTGGATTAGCTTTTTTGTTCTGCCCAACACAGCAAAGAACAGGGGAAAACATTCACTGTGAGATTAATCTACCTCAGAAGAAAATCTGTTCCTATATATAACCTGAAAATTAAACAGCTTTTAACAGCACTGGCATGAGAGAAGTTTGCATTTGCACTGTTTTCACAAAATATTCCATGGAAAGTTTTCAAACTGCTCATAATGACTATCAGGTCTTTCTCTTACCCACTTCCGTGTTCCCCACGACGAGTTTGGCATTGGGGTACTGAGATTTGAGAGCCACCAACTCCTTGAGAGTCGTAGGCTGGATCCACATCACACGCTCGCCTTTGAAACACATCTGTTTCTGCTGTTTGTTACTCTGAGTCTGCAAAAGTGAATTCAGAGGGAGCTCAGACCCTGCATCAAGGCAAGAATCCCTGTTCACATGCTGCCCATGCCTATGCCAGGCCAGGCTTCATCTCAGTCAAGTTACTCACAGGTGGCTGTGATATCCTCACTGTTGCTGGCAGCTGGCCATTCCCCATCCTTCTGCCAGCAGTGACAAAAATCCTTTTTGTGCTGGCAAAAGCGCTCCTGTCCTGATACTGCCAGGTATATCCTGCATCTCCCTGGCAAGACCTCTGCCAGCAAGCTCCATCTGACCAAAGTTCTGGCAGATGCCCATGGCTTCAGCCACCTCACAAATAGTGGGTTTTCCATTCTTACCTCCATCCAAAAATGTCAGTCCTCAGCACTAATGAATTTTAGCTATCAGGTAGGCCAGATTCTGATTGCATTTGTAACTCTTTCAACCAGTGACTGAAGAGAACAGACTTACATGTCTGCCTCAAAGCAACATGAGATCAACCCTTGGGCAGGAGAACATCTTGGAGAAGAAACAGAGGAGTCCTATCTCAAGCTTAATATGTCTTATGCTATGGTCTGTGAGAACCTACTCGTGACACATTTAGGCTTGGTACGGTAGCAGAATTAATGACTGAATTTCAGTTGTTTGTAAAATGTGAATGAAGCCGTGAACATGCCACGTGCTGGATTAGATTCTTGGCTGGGAGGCATTGCTTAGGGGAAAATATACCAAAAGAGACAGCAATGAAACATTGAGAAAAACTGATCTCACCTAACTTTTAAAGTTAGTGTGACCCAACCAACTTCTGCTCTTACTACAGTGACTGAAGGGAAGCTGATGCTTTTGGAAAGTCAGCTAGCTGAGACATATATTCAGCTACATCCCATATCTCCTCATTCCCTTCCTACACTATAAAAGGAAAACAATGATAAGCTCAGATACATCTCTATTTCATGTAGAAGTTCACATGTGACCTAGTAAATTGAAATTTAGATGTCTGCAACTGTTCCACCCCTTGACAGGCAGTGATCAGAAAGGAAGGCAACCCAAGATAAAAGACACATATATTGAGAACGAGAGAGGAAAGCCAGACAGCTGGAGCAGACACATGGACCACATATTTTTTAAGCCATGCTGGCTTAAACTCCTTCTGTTTTATAAAAGAAGGAAGGATTCATGCTCATGTATTTCCCTTTATCAGCAGCCATCTTTTGCCCAGCCATTTCCTCAGGGCAGAGTCACTCAAACACCATATAGAACAATGAAACCAACAAATCACATGCTATTTCTTTTCAAATGAACTTACCAATAACTCTGGTGGGAAGATTGGCTCCTGTGTGGGGTCCAAAGGCTGGAACTCAGAAGAATTGAACAGGCTGGAGGACAGCATTTTCTGTGACAGAGAAAGTGCAAATGGCTAGTGGCAGAGGACAAAGCTCTCCCTGTAGAACCCTAAGTCATTCCTCTTTCTAGTCAAATCCTTGTTACTATTTCATGGAGCAAAGAATAGCAAACCCAGTGATGTGATTGCCACCTCATGTAGTATTTAAGGTACTTCAGTACTGAATTTTCCAATTTCAATGCATGTTTGAAACCTCAACCCTGAACACTAATATGTTTTTGTCAATCATAAGTGCCCTTTCACACTGGCATGTTAAATTAGATCAAGGATACCTTTTCTGAGGTATGCTTTTCTGACCATAAAATATAAATTTGTCTAAACTGCTTTGCATAAGTATAGCTAAATTAAAAGCATTAGGATTGGGCATACAACAAGCCAGAGCTAAGACTTTCAAACATCAGAAATAGAGAAAAAACTAATAGTTGAGAGGCACCTTACCACACTATCCTCTTTTCCATTCATGCAGCAGCCTGGACCATTGCCTTTTCCTCCACAGCAGCCTGGACCATTGGCTTTTCCTCCGCAGCAGCCCCCATTCTGAAGAAGAAACAAGCACACTTCAGCTATTTTAAATAGAGTCAGAACATTCTGATTTTTACAAGGATGTAGTCCTCCCCTTTTATCAACCCCTGGATTGCAGAAATTTGCATTCATTTATAAACTATTTCATTACAAACTTTTTCATTTATAAACTATTTGGATGAGAAAACTCCTAGCAGTCTTAATTGTTGGAGTATTCCCCACAACACTGGATGTTTCCTAACAAGGAAACCACAGAAATTCACTGGAATTTTCCAGCAATTAATTTCTCTATATTCTCTGTTTCCTAAATTCATTATATACTTGCACTACCTTATTCCTCACTTCCTTGTTTGTAGCTCGACTGGTACACAAAATGTGATTAACTTTTTTGCTCCAGACATTCTGAAAGGTTCCAACTGTATAGTTTATTGGAACAGAAATTACTTCATTCATCACTGGACTGTAAAGTTTGGGAAAGATCATACTGTGGAATTAACTGGTTTTCAGATCTGTTTTCACAGGAAGATGGATCACTTCAATATATCAGAAGGTGACACATTGCTTACAGTTGTCACTATGCTATTTTGCAAAAATGTTGCACCTTGTAGATTCAGAAGGAACGTATCTATCTCACTATTGTGTCATGATGGCTAGTCATGCTCATCAGGACATAGACAGTCACATCTTTTTCCAAGAGACAGACTGAAAACAGCTCAGAGAGCTCTGAATATCTGCACCACAGTAGGGCCAGATAGGTAGCTAATACATCAAAGCTCTAATATGATATTGAAAATTGAGGTTATGGGTTCTAACATTCAGCTTACCATGCTATTTTCCCTCCCACTACGACAGCATCCAGTGCCATTGGCAACTCTGCCACAGCAATTCATGTCCTGTTGGAACAAAAACTGTTCTGAGAAAAACGTGCGGATTCCAAGGAAATAAAGTCCCATTTTGAGGGAAATTGATCCCACATCTATTATATCCAAGGCAGAAATAGGAGATGGAAGATGCCAAGCAAGGAGATGTTTCCCTTGGCAATGCAAGGCAACATCCCACAGTGTGATGGCTGGGTCATGCCCATTCTGCTGACAGACCTCTTGTTCTGGTCTAGAACTGCTCTCATTCAACCAGTATCTCTGCTCCAGCTGGAGCTGTGAGGAGATACCCAGAGAAGACTAAAAGTGACAAGCACCTCCAATACCCAGTGTTCTACCACCAGGCAGATGATCTGACTTCTTTTTCAACCTGACTCCAACCAGTTTCATTTCTTGAATTGCTCTTGTATTGGGAGAGGCAGTAAACAGCAGATGCCTGTTCACATTCCACCTGCTGGTCACAATTTTGTAGATCTCTATCAGAGGTCAAAATTAACCAGTATATGGGCTACACAGAGCCCCCTCCTCTCCCTGACATCACTTTTACAGGCTGAAGTGTGCCACACTACTCATTGCTTCCCTGTGTGGAAGTCAGATTACCACAGATCTGATCCTTGTTCCACTTGTCTGGATTTTCTCCTGTTCTGCTACACCATGTTAGGGATGAGAGGAGCAGAACTGCACAGAATACTCAAGTGTAGGAAGAGCAATGATATGGAAAACAGCATGGCAGTGTTTTCTGTTTTGTTCTCTACCCTTTGAAGTGCTGTTCTCACTGTCAGCGAGCATTCAGCTGATGCTTACATGAAACTGTCTATCAGACCTCCTAGATCATCTTCCTGTGTACTAATAGGAAAATGAACTTATGTCTGCTCACAGTCTATCTTTTTATATGCAAAATAAGAAATACGTTTCACTCTGTAAATTGCTTTGTATTTTTTTGCCCTCAATTTTTTATCCCATTCTGTTCTGCCAGGTCAATAAAATCCTTTTGAAATTCCTCAGTCAGTTCCTGCCTTTCCTACCCAGACTAACTTGATAACTCACATCACTACTCACACTCTTTTCCACAGCATTTAGGGATACCTTCAACAGCCTTGCTCCCACCACAGGTCCCAGCAGAACTCCAACACTGACCCTCCTTCCATTGCAAAAATGCACCATTTTCTCCTACCTGCCATTTCTTGCCTTTTAACCAATCTTTCATCCATACAGATTTCTTCCCTCTTACCCCATGTGGCTCTTTATTGTCTCTGTGGTGAGACACTGTTGAAAGACTGTTGGAAACCCAAGTAGGCTATATCAACTGGGTTTATCAACCATTTGTAGAGGATCTCAGTACTGCTTGTACTGCTTTTGTTGATCTCAATTCTGGGTAATAAATTTATGGCAGAGCTTCATACCTTACCCAAACCAGCAGAATAATTCTGGACAAGAGCTATACCGCACTGACTTCAACTTCTTTCCAGAGCTATTCTAGCTCTGCAGTTGATCTTTCAAGCAAGCAAATTCCTCATCAGATTCCTCTACGGCATGTCCCTATCAGTGCACCATACCTTTACACTTTTTCCACATAGGATCATCTGCAAACTGTATTATGCAGAGATTGTGAGTTTTTTAGCGACTTACAGAATAGAATTACAGAGTCTGATTACCTGTGATCCAATAAGGAATCATCAGCCAGATTTTATTCAAGTGTTCCAACTCCAGTAACTGGAGCGAGTAAAGGAGCTGGTCTTTTTGCACTATTAATACATGAAGCACATACAAAGGGGTCAAGAGCTGGAGCTGCATTGTTGCAGCATGTATGTCTCCTTCCTTCCCATTTCAGCTCATGGTGTGTTTCAGAAAGAAAAACAGCCAGCCTTCCGGATGTTTTTTAAACATTATCCAAAGACACTTACTTTAGCAAATGTCCTGTATCCTTCCAGAATGGGTCTGTAGCCTGTACACCGACACAAGTTCCCTACATTGCCAGAGAAAAAGGTTAAAGATTTAGCATAATTTGGCTACGAATTTCTCTTCTTTTAGACCATTTCATTGTTTCTCACAAAAGATTGTCAAATATAGACAAAGCTAATGAAAAAACTGGGAAGGAAAAAATTTCATTAATAAATCTGCACAATCCTGCCATCCCTTTTTGTTGAAATTTTAAATTGAAATTCATTTAGAACAAATTCAATCTGCCTTATTTATTTATCTCAATTGTGTGAGCCTTATCAGTGTGACAACTATATTCTGTTTCCTGAATTATAGAGAGATTGCTTTCTCCTGCGTCATCATTCCTTTTGGATCATTTCTGGAAGGACAGTAATGACTCTAACTTCAGCAACAACAACAGCCTCTCAGATGATTTACACAGTTGGATTCTACCCCACTCCATCATTGCTGCTTTGGTCCTTCACTTGAGGTTGCCTGGCCCAGATGTTCTCCATCACCTCTGCAGGTTCTTGTGACAGCAAAGAATAAGAAAGGACACTTACAGGCCCCTCGGGGAGAGGCCACCTTTTGTTCTGTGTTAATATTAGTGGGTTCCTAATCCAAGACTGAGGCCACTTGCCCCTGCTCATGGGCAAAGAATGAAGTTCTGTGATATCTTCCATAGGCCATTTTTTTCCACTTCATAGCACCTACCCAGTCCCCTAGGGGGAAAGCTAGTTCTTAACCTCATAACAATCAGCTGTTTTTAATAAAATACACTACATAAAGGTGCATCACCATTCTATTCGGTGAAGTAGATGTAACAAAAGCAGAACAGGCTGCATCCCTGCAGGGTTTATGAGTATTACCTTGGAAAGCATCTTCAATGTCTTCCATTTTGGGCTCAGGGTTGTTCCGAAGCAATGTATACATGGACATGACAATGCCTGGAGTGCAAAAGCCACATTGCGAACCATGACTTTTTGCTATCCTCTCCTGAGAAAGAGTAAAGACAACCATTAGCCCGTAATATCACAGTGACTTTACTGTTGTGCCTGTTTCTGTAGCACCTCTGCTAAAAAGAACACCCAGTCTCACCAGGGGAGCTAAGATTATCACCAGATGTTCTCTGATGAGGTGGCCAATTAATCTGTGAAGGAGACTTCAAATAAAAAAACAGCATGAACAGTCTGTACCTAGGCTTTGAATGCACAATGCAACTGAAGGTGACTAGAAGCCTCCAGCGAGATCAGGAGTTCTTCAGATTTACCACGCTATGAAGGCTGGGGCTACCTGAGTCTGAATTTCAAAGCTTAGAATCTTAAGGGAAGTAGGGAAAAGAAGACAAACAAACAAAGGTCAGTCTGGCTGCCATCCATTGATCCATGTCTAACTTATTTTTCACTTTGTTGTTTACTGTCTTGGACAGATATTGGCACAAGTCCTACCCACTGTGCAAACTGAGATGAATCACAGTTTACCTTTAAGGGAGTAGGATCTCTGACAAAGCCGAGGTAAGGCTGCATTATAACACTGTGCGAGAAAAGCAAGGCTTCACATTCCTGTCACACCTCCACAACAAGAATATTTTGAGATTACAGAAACTTTGCTGAAGCAAAATTTACTTCACTACCACAGGGAAGGTTCCTAACTATACAGGCTGAGAAACTAAGGTCGTTCATGGAAGGCCATAGGAGAGTCAAACCCCATCTCAGGTTTCCTAGCTCCGAGTCACTATATTGGCTTTCCCCGCAACATCAGTCTCCCCGGTCCAGGATGTGAACCAAATGCAGCCAATGTAGCCCTAGAACAAAAGCATTAGCAATTCAGCCAGGATAGCACCAGGTTAACTTGCTAGGGGCATAAAGGAGCTGCAGCATTGACCCAGGGGGTCAATTCTGGCACTTAGTCATTCCTGCAAGGATGGACTACTCATGTGGAAAGCCAGTCTCTTGGCTTTAACATTATAGTGGAGGTCTCAACACTCTGTAACAGGATTAATTATCCTAGGAAAACACGGATAGAGGATTTAAAGTTACCACTATTAATAGCTTACCTGGGCTGGGTGCAGCCTGGATTTTGTGTTTCCTATGCCTTCAACAGTAGTTACAGCTACATGATGCAGGGCACAGACAGGGAAGAGGCAAGCATTGGCAGTATGGTGGCTACAGTAATAAATTAAGGTCATTTCATTTGACAGTGCTGCTCAACAAAGGGAAAAGGGAACAGGGGGACTGAAGAGTACTTAGACACTAGCAGTGGGCACAATAAGAGAACTTAAATAGATGTGACACAGGTATTAGTTACAAGCCAAATCCCACACACCTAGTCATCCAAAGCTCTCATCAACTTCACTTGAAGGTTAAACTGAGCATGCAGCATATGATTAGACCTAGAAATAACAACTTTAAACATCCTTGTTGCATGTTAAGCTACACAATCCATATAAGTAATATATAGGGGCAGATTACAAATATCAGGATGTTATTCAGCTGTCCACTTGCAAAGTTAATTAAGAATATGAAGTTCTTGGCCCTTTATCTAGAAAGCTGTTTCTAGAGGGTACTCATATGGAAAAAGTCTAGACTGAAGGTAAAACAGAATGTGGCCAAAACTCTTATAAGAACTAGGTACTTTATGTCATTTCTATCAAGACAGAATAATGACTCTAATATCCTATTCATGGCCAAACTGTTAAGCGGAACTACTAAGTTAGATGATCCAAGTTAAAGTATCTCCAAGAATTATTCCAAATATATCAAAGATTTCAGTGCTTTCTATTCCCCACAGTAAATATAAACTGGAGCCTGTCTCTCTGCCTCATCCTCTCTTTCCATTCCCCTTTTTGTTTGATGACATTTCTTCACCTTTTGATTAATTAAAGTGAGAACAGGAGGAAAGTTTTTGTCCCAGGAAAGAATTCTGAAGATTACAAGTAGAGAAAAAAGTTAATGTCTGCTGGCATACAGAAATCAGATTATTGTAGTAATACAATAACAATAAAGATTTTATCACAGTAGTCATTATTCGGATCATCAAAGGGAAAAGCTACATTGTACTGCAAGAGTATTTCTGAACTGGGAAAAGGCAGATAAGCCTATGTGCTAGAATCAGTGCAGACATTGCAGGGCACAACCAAATAGTTCTGTGCAATGCTTTAAGAGAAAATACCTTCTGGTCTTAGCCTTCTGAGTTTATGTTCTGAAAGTGAAAAACTATGTTTTGGCAGAAACATTCATTATATAACTCTTTCTGAAAAAAAAAAATAATACCATTTCCGTAATGTCAAGAACCCATGTTTGTTCACAGTTCAAATTGCAAAGGATACAGGATTTTCTTCTGAAAGGGATCATACTTGGATATCATAACAGTGCAGGCACCACATCCACCTTCTCCACAGCCTAGTTTGGTTCCACACAGGCCCACTGAGAGAACAGGAATTAAGGAATACAAGCAAAATGTTGGCAGAAACCTGCTCAAGTTGTCAATCAAGGCTGAGCAACAAGTTCTTGCTGGAAAGCAAGCACTCATTTTTACTGCTTACTAATTTGACATAAGCAAAGTTTCAAAAGCTGGCATGTGAGCTTTGAGATCAACACCCAAAGCCATAATAAGGAGGCAGCCCACGTTCCAACCTCTCAGAATAAACAAAAAAAAAAATCTGAACTTCAACAATTCCCACTTTCCATTACTCAGAGAAGGAAATGACATAAGGGAGATAAAGCACTCAGTAATTGCTGAGCAGGAGCTGTTCAGGCATGCAGCCACATCCCTGAGCTGTATGATGACATCTCCTCCAGCACCTCTCACTGGTGGTGGTTGACTTCTTCCTACATCTGGTGACTCCCAACACCTAGGAGGCTCCCAGGCAGGACAATCACTCAGTGCTACAAGGCACACAGTTTAGCATTGATGCAGGGTTTTGAACTGCTCCTGAACTATCTGCATCTCAGGAGTCACATTTTGGCCACCCAACCTTCTCTCTTGACCCCATATAGGATCACTTGCCAGATTCCTAGGGACAAAACCAGCCAAGCACACTTCCCAGGAGTCTGGTTCCCATAAAACCATAGGAGGTAGACAGTGAGAGCCAGAACTGGTAGAGAAACACAGAACCTCTGCAAAGACACTTGGGACCTCACAAAGCACGTGGACTGGCCTAAGTGGATTCCTCTGCAGACTGTGGAGCTCATGTCTATACTTTACAATCAGGCATTAGATCAAATGTTCTGCAAAGGGATTCAGAAGAAAATTCCTTGAGTCACTTCTGCTTTGGGTTCCTTCACTCACTAGAAGGTAATTAGAAGGTGTTACTTATTGCAAAGAGGATTGGACAGTGCCGAGATATTTCGGTGGGGAAAAAATCAGCTGATTTCATTAGCAATGGACACATGTCTGTGTTGAGATAATCAACTTAGGCCTGCGAAAAAGCAACAGGAACTGTGATAGAGGGAACTCAAATCACCTTCGCCTTTACTGCAAAGATTCTGGAACTGACTATTTTCAAAAAATCATAGAAATTATAGAATTACTTAGGTTAGAAAAGAGGTTTAAGATCACCAAGTCCAACCATTAACCTAACACTGCCAAGTCCACCACTAAACCCCATCCCTAAGTGCCACGTCTGCTTTACATACAATCATGTGCCTGCTTGATCAGAAATATAGCTTCCTTATGCCATCCAATGTTTGTCTTGATAACAGTGCTATCCTGCCTCAGTAAAACATGTTTCTGAAAGTATTTGTCTGTCCCTAACCAGACATGTACAAAATAAGTTTCCCAGAATGCTCGTGCAGAAGATCATTAGGTTTTAAAGAGCTCAGATTATTGCTTTACAACATTATTTGCATTAGGTATCAACGAGCTTAGACACAAATGGCCTAGTGGTAAGATGTGCACACAGGCACAAGAGTTATGCCACTTATATTTCCTCTTGACCTTTATCCACGCAAGGTACAGTCAGATCAATAGGGCTGTTGATAGTTCTGCTGGAAATCCTGAAGAGAAGTGCGGTTCATGCCCTCATACTTCCTTCAGATCCCAGACAAATAGAATATTGCAGCAAGATGAAATAAGTATGCATGATTTTTTCAAGTAATACACCAGCACAGATAGGCATGGTTTGGCACAGATACACACCCAGCTGGCCAGACAAAAACTCAGAAAACATGGAATGACACTAGCTACAGAACCAGACCTAGTGTAGCCAGCCTGGTCACCACAGTAATAGCTACCCAGCTTGTGAAGCTATTCTGACTCACGTGTTGACCAGCTTCAAACAGGAGGGAAATGTGACTTCCTGCATCTGCTCACGTAAACATGCCCATGGTACGGGGTGGGATCTACTGCCTCTGAGCTTGCCTCCCAGGCTCATCTGATAAACAAGCCACAGAACTACCATTTATTGGATATTAGCTATCCAGTAACATCCAAATGAATGGATGACACAGCAAGGATTTCAAGTGGCTGTGATGTTTTGGCCAGAAATTTATTTGCAATTTCTGTGGAGCAAAACTAAATTTCCTTCAATTTTATTGTAATCTCAATATTGATTCCTTTCTGTCATATTCTAATTCCTAGACATTCTGAAAGTTTTTCCTTTAAAGCACTAATAAAGTATTTAAAGTTTATTTAAAGTATTTTATTTAAAATTTACTATAGGTTATGCTAGGAATACCAGCTGTAATCTCTGCCAGGAAGATATACCGGACCATGCAGACCACTCCCTCTTATATTCTGTGTAAAGTCTCGGCCTAGCACTCAAGTGACAGACAACAACAGCAAACAATCATGAAATGCTGTAGGCATTTAAAGCCTTCTGCAGTTTCTTCTAACACTGGATACATTTTCTTCGTAGGTAAGTTAGCAGAGTTGTTTCTGGGTCCACATCTTTTTCCACCACCTGCAAGAAACAAAATGTACTGTTATACACAGAAGGTTTTATAGCACAGATATGTTAGTTGGAAGGAGAAAGTCTGGTCTTTCTGCAACTTCTTTTCCAAATTAGGGTGCAAAATCACTGGTTAATACAGCAATGTCAGTCATGTATCCAGACAAAATGTTTCCTTGAATTTATTGTGTATATGCATTACATAGGTCAGAGTTTTTCAGCCATGGCACACTGAGGCAAATCCAAAAAAACCCTTCATCAGAAATGGCAAACAGAGTTAGTAGTGAGGAAAAAACTGGTTTGTACTCAAGTTTTGGGTTCCTCACATCTCCCCAAACGGCATTTCATCTTTACTGACCATGCATAGCCGAACTCTGTCCCTTCTTACTGATAGAAGAGACAGAAAATGAACAGATAAACAGAATGACAGAAACAGCAGCAGTAACAGATGTTGCAGAGAAAAAAAAAGCAACACTGAAAATTCTGTGGCAACACAGGTGCTGCAGGATGGGCAGCAAGTGCCAATCCTCTTGAAGATTCTTCCCTTTCTTCCTTTCTAATGCTAAATTAATCATGTCGCATTAATAGCCATTCCCAAGTGGAATACAACATTCCAAGCAAGGAGAAATTTTCTCTGCACATTTTGAGCCAGTTCCATACTATTAGTAAACAATGCTATTAGCAGTTATCCATTAGACATAAAATAACCATTAGACATTTTACTTCAACCTCTGTCCAATGGTCAGAAACCAAAGTTCTGCCCTTGCCTCCAAACGGCCACAGAGCTTGTCTCCGCTTTTTCTGTTGTTAATAAAGTGCCAAGAAACTTTTCCAAATTCACTGTGTGCCAGAATGTAATCATGCGTTCTTGGCTATTACATTATGCAAGTCCTAAGTACAATAGTTACAGTTTATTTAAATTAATCACTCCCAGTTTGAAGGGCAAATTGAAACAGAGGTCATTTGTGCAAGTTGGTTTGGTTTTTGCTTTTTTACTGATAAGAAACCTTCACAACCCTCTGTACTGCTTCAGTTTTACGCTTCTGACACGTGACAGGGTTATTCTAGAGACAAGGTTCATACTTCCTATTTGAGTCCACCCTTTTAGAACCATCCAATAAAATTGCTGCTACAAAACACAGCTAGTCATTTTTTGCACATCTCATTCCTGCATTGGGGATAATGTAGATATCTTTCCTTGATAAGAAAACAGAGTTCATTCTTCTAGTTTGGGAATGTCACACTGTACATCATGCAGCACTCACAGTTGCTATTACGAGTGGGGTGTCCCTGTTCCCTCACCTTCTGGAGGCAAAGAAAAAATAAGAGCATGTAGCAGCTCTCGTGTGGCCATCTCGTTCAGAGTAAGCCCATACATCCCTCTGCAGCAGTCTGGCAAACAGACAGGCAGAAGTAGATAATTCCAAAAATCCCTGTGACTGAAAGTGGACAAATGGCCTTTCAGAGCCATTTCACAGGCAACTCCCACTGTCATTGTCAAGCTGAGTTTTTTCCTCCTGTCTGTGCCAATGGACATTGCAAACCCTTCCAAAGCAGCTTCCAAGATAGCTAGGCACAGAAAAAAGGCTTTGGAATAGTCAAAGACTACTGAGATTATTCTATGCTTAGACCAAAGAAAATGTCTCCAGAGGTTTTCTTGAAAGAATCCAAGATGTACTCTGTCAATTAAAAGTTTGGCCCACTGGCTTCTTTTCAGGAAGTAAGAAATAAAACTCAGGCCTAAACCTTCATTCTTCATTTAACCACTAAGTTCCATGCACTTTTAGTGAAGTACTTAAGCATGTGTTAAGTCCCAGAGTCAAAGCTTTGCTCGGCTGTATCAGGAAGTGGTTCCCACTACGGGGAAGACAATGTCCCAGACAATCCACACCCTTACTCTGTTCAAACCAACAGCCCTGGATTGCTACTTCTGTCACTTCAAACTACTCCACTGTAGCTGTATATCTGCCATACTAGCAGAGACTAGAAATCAGAGGGAGATAAGACTTTGGAGGACATTCTGCATTAACATAAATCTCAAGCATCAAAGAGCAAGGACTCATTTCTTTTCACTCAGATTCCTGGTGGGAGGATGCCTGTTTATGAATCTCTCTTGCTGGGCACAGCGTAAGAACTTGTTGCTGTTCCTGGCTTTTTTTCGTTGTCATTGATACTGGTTTGTCCTCCAACATATCATTCATCCAGTGGTTTGTTGCAATCACCTGCTGTGATTTGTTCTTAAAATATTTTAAAACCCTGCAGGTGGGGATAGCATCTCTTGTCTGATGTCCAGTACAATATGATTCACAGTTCTTGTTCCCTCAGTGCCCTTGTGCAGAAAGAAACTGAATTATATCCATTGCATTCAGTGGTTATAAGATCAGACTGCATAGCTACTACAGTTAAAGAAATATTTCTCTTTTGGCCAGTTACTGTTTTTCATCGTTTGGTGGTTTGTTTTATTTTGATTTGGTTTTTTTTAAATCAAATGTCATATTGCAGGTATATCAGATTGCTGGCTACATTTTGGCAGATTCAAAACTGGATTTTAGTGCATGCAGTAGCTTAATTATTAATGAAATTCAGAAAGAAACTTTGCTTGAACTCTTAGGATGGCACTGATAGTCAAATGACTCTCAACAAATTTGCTCTGTACTGCTGTGTTTGTACTATGTGTCTATTTGTCTACTGATTCTAGGAATCTTGAAATACTCAGACACACCTCATCTGGGAGTCCAGCCTGGCCCTACAGTTATTCAAGCTTTTAAGTACTGTGTGGAACAGGTTCTGAAGCAGTACCCTACACTTCCAGAGTCCATGGGCTAGTGCAGAGAGATGTTGGGCTCATGTCCCCATAATTTCACGTACATCTCAAGAAATATTTTGTTTTCTGGTTTCTCTACCTGCCTTTTTCTAATTCAGATAATTTTGCCTTTCCAGTGTAAAGCATCATATTTAAATTATTATTCCCAGAAAGTTAAAAAAAAAGATTTTTCAATTTAAAAAAACAGTAGTTGAACAAGGTAAATAGAGGAACAGAAAGAAACAGAAAACAGAAACTTTCCTAGTTTAACAAGCATTCTTTCCATCAGCTAGGGTCTTTCAGTGAGAAACAGATGCTTTCCTGCAGGACAAGCTCCCATTTAGTCACTAATCCCTAGTCACTCAGTAAGTTGCAAGAAGAGAAAGTGAAAGGTTTAAACCAGACTGCCATGCACCAAGTCAGGCTAGTCAACTGTAAAGGACCTTGAAATCTGTGAATGTGTTGTTCCTGAAGTCAGTGAGAGATTTCAGATTCATTTAATAGGAAAAAGGGCTAGAACACCGATGAACAAGCTGACTATAACCACACGATGTAAATCTCCTATTGGTCATGTGAACATTTTGTTCTGCTTTAAACCAGCACATTGAAAATGTGTAATTCACTGTTTATGTAGAATCCAGAGGGTCCCAAAGCTCAAAAAAATCCTATATTTTAGCCAGTCCCATCTGCAATCCACAGAATTTTGGAAGAGGTCTAATGAGGCATCCAGTACAGATTCCCCTCTTAGCATTCAGAATAGAAATAGAAATATTGCCTACATGTTTGAACTAAAATTACATGCTACATATGCATGAGGTGGATTTGTCAGCTAAGGAAAACAAAAATTGTCACTATTAGCTTTAAATTGAGCGTGTTGTTTTCCATTACAGTCTAGGCAGACTATTAAGATAATTTTGAGTTAGCCGTGTGCCAAGCTTTATGCCCAGTGAAGTAAACAGGTGCTTAAAATAAACAGTCCTGAATGTGGAGTATGCTCAGCTGTTCCAAGGAGACTTTTTCTTGACAACAGCGTAGACTGGGCTAATGCAAGAGAGAAGGATTTGCTGCCATCCAAGTTCCTACCTTACAAACCATCTCTTATCACAGTGTTTTGTACTACGACAGAATATCAGCAAAGTCAAGCTGTCATGAATTCACACAGCAGTAACCTTTCCCACTGGCTATGCTATCACATTCTTCGCAGTGAATTAACTGGGACATTTAGTCAGGGCTCCAGAAGGATAAAGCCGTATCCTAACTTAGAATCATAGAATATCTTGAGTTGGAAGGGACCCACAATGATCATCAAAGTTCAACTCCTGGCTCTGCACAGGACAGCCCCAACAATCACACCATGTGACTGAGAGTATAATCCAAATACTTCTTGAACTCAGAGAGGCTTGGTGCTGTGACCACTTCTATGGGAAGTTTGCTCCCATGCCCAAGCACCTTTTCCTAATATCTATCCTAAGCCTCCCCTGACACGGCTTCACACTGTTCCCCCTGATCCTGTCACTGGTCACCACAGAAAAGAGATCAGTGCCTGCCCCTCTGCTTCCCCTCTTGCTACCTGCCCAGGCACTTCCTTCCATCACAAAACCTCTCACGTACAGAAATATCCCAATAAACTCCACATTCATTGCCCCAGATCAGATTGCCCCATGGGTCTGATTCTTTCTCTTAAACCTGCATTTCATGGGGTTATAAATCAAACCACTTCGACAGAGCACCCAAAGAGGGAATAGAAAAGAAAATGCATTTGGAGGCTCTGGGTAGAGCAAGTGAAACCTTCTCTTTTGATAGCACTGCTGGTTCCATGAGCCACTAGAGAAGGATGCAGAGAGAGCTTTGACATATTGAATGGGTTGGTACCACTGGTTGTATTAATCGTCCACTGGTGATTTTTTTTAGCCAAACAGCCAAGATCACACTGTGATAAACCCCTTCACACAGGCACATGGTCAGCTCTGAGATGTGGCTTTTGTAAACAGGAATGACAGTTCTATAAAAATCGCTGAAATGCACCAAGGGCAATGTCATTCACAGCACGTGCATGAGCTGCAGGACTCGGCAAGAACAGAGAGAAGGTACAAAACAAACAGGTTGTTTTCTGCTGCTGGCCTTTACAGTATAGACTGCTCTTTCTTCTCTTCTCTCCCCCACCCCACACAAATAAAAGAGAGTCTCACAGGACCTTCTCTGTGCTTTGCTAATAGATATTTTCATATCTTTAGCCAAGAGTTTTCTCCAGGAGAAGGGATTTTCTACCAATTTACACTGAGCAACGCTCCTGTAAATGCCTCAGCACCAACCAGTGCTGAAGCAATACCTGTAAATGCATATAGGAATTTGTTTCTAAAGACTTCATTTGAACTTCAGCTGGTCTGGCACCAGAACTACAATTCTCTTTCATTAGAGCATACCAGGAAAAGAAAACCAGAGAGGACATTTGGCCTGTATCAAAGTCCAGATTGCCTGAAACCTTTGCAGCAACCTCCTACTGCAAGAATCAAAGAGGTCCCAGTTCACTGTCTAAAAATTGGGGTTCACAGAGGAGGGATCTCACTAAAACTTCACCAAATAAGAAGACTACAAGTTAATGGTATGACACCTTTGCTCACCATAGCAGAAAATTCATCAGATGAAATTCACAGACCACCCAGTGTCACAGCCTCGACTACCAAGCTCAATTAGCTACTCATGATTTCTTGGAGTTTTAGGGAGTTTTCGCTCCCCTCTAGGAACAGAGAACAGTTGATACATCAATTAATGTTGACATATGAACCACTACTGATCTGTGTGAGCAGAGCTTCAGTTGTCATCCCTCTCTATAAAACCTCAGAACCAGAGCTGTGCTCTACATCAGTACTGCATTCAAGAGCTCTATGACTAACTTATAAACTAAATAAACTTCATTCTACAGTAAACTATTGATACTTCAACAAAACAAAACATTGATATCAAATGCACTAGTACCTTGGAAAGTTCAAATTCCATTCCAGTTTGGGATCCAAATTCATAACTAAAACCCCTAATTGTAGCAACAATCTCATTCACATTTACACTTGATTAAACTAGCATGAAAGATCAACAAAAGCAAAACTGATAGTAATCCTGTGCCAATTTGTAGTTCAGGGCACAGAGCTTTTTAGCCAACTGAGAGTATTGTGTGATCCCTCAAGGGATTAAAAAATTAATTGTCTAGCCCAAACTTAGTGCAGCACTAAGCAATGCACAGGGAAGGTCCACAAACTCTTGGATCCACACTGGAGTGGATATGCAACCCTCTGTCTTTCCAGGTTTCCCAGCTGGAAGCTGCTTTGGCACAAGTTTCCCTGGCCAAGTATCTAGGCAAGGGGAACGTGATGGACCAAGATTAGCACTGAACTGAGCTCAGAAACAGAACTGACTTGGTACTCACAGTTCAAAGAAAGAGGCAGGTTTGACTGGTTACAAGGTTTTGAAGAGTCAAGGTAAAGTGATAGCCAGAGAAAGTCCAAACTGAGAAAGGGGGCTCTGGGACAAACTGTTAAAATGTGTCCATCATGTGCAAGGACCACCTCACCCTTCTGTGAGACACAGTCACTCTTAGGTTATTGTCAGCAGCTGATCTAGGAATAAATATCAGTTAAAGGACTTCGATTTTTAAGAGTTTTCATGCTTCTTAAAATGGAAATGGAAAAACATGTCACTAAATCCCTTTCAAAAACCAAATGTCAGAATTATTTGCTGAATATATGAATTATATGGATGCTTACATTTGAGTACATTTGAGTCACAGATCTCCTGTAATTACTGAAACTATTTTTAGTAGAAATGCCTGTATTAAGCAGTGCACCTTTATTTAAAAGTAGTTACCTCAAAATTGCAGTAAATTATTGCCAACAAATCTAAAATGTAAAAGGAACGTTATATAGTTGTGTTAGTCTCTGAATAATTCACAAGGTAAAGTCAAAGAAGCTAAAAAGCCGCTTTGCAAAGCAATACACAGTTTTCACAATTTAATACTTAAAAGCCATGGCATATGTGCTGGTATGAGAAAACTTCAGAGGAGGAAAAAGATGACTAGAAAAGTAAGTAATTGAACCATAATCCAGGAGCAAGCTGGACAGAAAGCTGGAATCTTCCTTACCTTTTTACCATTCACAAAGAAAACAAGTTCATCCCCTGCCTCGCTTGGAGCCATCCTGTATACTTTCCAAAATTCACTCAGACAGGGCCACAGACCACCCTTCTGAGAGCAGCCCTACACCCCACAGCACAGTGAGCACCAGTGATACGACGAGTAATACGAGTCTGCCTCAAGAATGTTTGACTTTATTTCTACATCAGTGCCCTGTGAAACCCCATGTTATATAAGAGCCAACGAAGAGGCGTGCCAGCTGCATTTGGTTGGTGCTTCTGCAGCCGTAATGACAGAAAAGGAGCTGGAACAAGCAGAGTGACCCGCCCCCTTTTATATAGTAATAGATCACAATTCCACCGCATTCCCTTTAGATTACACTGACAGGCTTGGGACACTGCAACAATTGCTAGGAACTCACAGTATTTTGCAATATAATGCAAACTTTGGGGGAAGGTGGAGAAGTAGGGCAGGTTCTCCCAACCATCCCTCACCAAATATTGGTATTCCCCACACAGCAATCTCTAAAGACAGCACCTGCTTATTTAGAAAACTACTTCATACATGCATATCTGCTAGTAGACTGACTGCAAGACTATTTCACTAGTTTCCCTTACAGTTTTAAAGCTACAGTACCCTCCACCTGTGAGGACATTACTTAAACAGAGACGTGCTTGTCCAGATAAAAGCAATTCTAGAAAACTGACACTCTGATCAGCACCTCAGGAGAGGTGCTGGGCTAAGCCCATAATGTTTTCACAGGGCTCTTAAAGCATTTAGGCTTACCTTTTTTGGCTTAATCGTCACATCCCAGTTCTTAGGTGCATGTTGCCAGCAAAGTGCAGAAGAAAGACAAAAATTTTTTGTCTTCCCTTTCCTTGGTGGTAGTTTCTTCTGGCTTCTCCATTACACAACTGCACATCTTCCTGGTTTTTCTTCCAAAGTTGTTGCAGAATCATTACCAGGCCCCTACAGGACATGGATTGTTTTCATGAACAAGATACCTAAATCCCTAGTTCTAGTTTAATATTCCACCACAAAACAGCACCATTCCAAAGTCTCGTGGAAGTTTACTAATACTATCTGCTCCATTCTAATTCTTGTGATTTTGCTTTCCTTCTTCAGTTTCCATTGGTTTCAATTATTTTTTTATTACCTTTTTTTTTAAATCCCTGGGGAAAACACTATATCAAAGTCTTCTCCCCAGGAATCTCCCTGAACAATTCAAAAAAACAACAAAACCTAATTAAATTATAATTTTCAGAAACAGTCTTTCCTTCAGAATTTTGGAAATATGTCACAGTGAACACAATACATACTTCATTTTCATCAGCTTTTATCTTCTGATTCATGTATTCTTTTTCCCAGTCCGACCCGTAGAAAAGCTATCTTATAACAAGTGTCAAACACTGCTCCAGCATTTCTTTACAGGCATTCAGTTTGCTGAAAGTATGGCTCTCAGCAAACTTGTGCTTAACACTGGCTGCTTTAATCTACATTTGCAGCAAACTTGTGCATAGCTGAGCCAGTGCTGACACCTATTGTCTGGCACCTCCCACTTTGCAGCATAAGAGTATTAGAAAAATGACACCTCCCTCCGAGTAATCTTCAGCTCTCTTGCTTTACATCTATCTGCAAATTTACACAAGCATTACCCTCGTGCAGTATCATCAGTCTTGAAATTAGTGTACACAAGGTTAGCACTCATTAATAGTTTTGTAATATTTCAAATAACAATTATTACTCATAACCACAAGTAACACGTTACAGCAATCTTAAAGCAACTAGCCATTACAGCATTAACACCAAAATCAAACATGTTCAGTTTCCCAATTTGTGTTTTCCTAATGCATGGCATAGTTCTTAGGCCTAAAGAACACTTGTAATCATGTCATCTCTTTTTTAAGGAAGCGCAAGCTGAAATTTTTGCCCTGCCTTGGCGATATAGCTAAACTATCCCTTTCTGCTAAATCAGTAAACAGCACCTTATGACGTTCCATCACAAGGTTTAGTTTTGATCCATCAAACTATTATATACATAATACACAAATAAAGATAAATATAACCATGATAATGACCTCTATATGTAGATTACGTGGTAATACAAAACTTCAGACCTCATCTCAACAGTCACTGATCACACAACACCAAATTCACTGATTCTCTCAGCACTCTGATGGGATAATCTATTATTATACACATTTCAGAGGAGAACCAAACCACCTAACAGGAATTTTCCAAGTTCTCTAAATAATCCCACACTCAGCATAGGACTGATGGTTAGCTCCCTTAAGTGAGCTAAAATATTAAACTTTCCTCAATCAAGCACAAGCTAGGTATGAAACAAAGTATTCTGACTTACTAGATAAAGTCTAGCAGGTTTCCTGTTTTGGAAATCACCCCGTTTAGCATTTGTAACTCTGAGATGGGAGTGTTTCAGAAGTTTACCGCCAGAATTAGGTAAATGCAAGGAAGTATAACAAGAAAACAATGCTAGAGGTAACAAAGGAGAAGATTTAAAACAAAGAAAAGTGAGAAGTTTTGTTACTTTGTTCTCACGTTCCTCTTCCAGGAAATAGGTGAGAAGAAAGTACAGGTGGTTCTAAAGAGGATTCTGTGAAGGGATTTATGAGGAGCTGTTTGTAAAGCAAATAGGAAAGCAAACAAAGTCCCAAGTCAGTGCTTTACTGCAGTACCTCATGTATCAAATTCCAGTGTCGGCACACTCGCTCTGTGTGCCTGCTGTCCCTCTAATAGCCGGACTACTACACATTTATTTAGTAGCCACTTTTGGTGAAACACGTGGACAGCATCTTTCCACTGAAGTGGAAACAACTTGTTTGCTTTAGTTTTGGCAACTCCTCTTCTGTTGTCACATATATCCTTTGTGGAAGCAGGCACTGGACTCTCTTTTCAAGGATTTCAAGAGATCTCCACCTGCTGAAATCGGGGTCAGCTATGAAGGCATATCAGGTTAATTAGAGCTGTACATACCATAGATTATTTAATAAAGACTAGTTTATAGAGCATAAACTATTCGTGGTTGTGTTGTTTTATTGTGAGTGTTCTCTGTATGAGCTTAAAGAAAATAAAATCACACAGTATTGATTACAGTTTGAATACGAAGGCAGAGTGTGTTGCCTGAGGGTGTCTGTTCTTCTCTTTGGCCTATTGATAACTGTTGAAGACAGGCTCCTGAAATAAGTGGACCTTATATCTTACTGGATAGGGACATTCTCACTTTATTGGCAGCCTCCAAAGAGAGCTCAAAGAAACAAAACCCTTTTGGGTCCCTAATACAGACAGTAAACTTATTATTTTGCAATAACAAAATAAAACACCACCATCACAAAAAAAAAACCACAAACAAAAAACCAAAACACCCCAACCAAAAAAAAAATTCCAACTTCCACATAACACTGACATAGGAGTCATTTTTTTCAAAGGAATTTCTCAGAAATTTTTTTTTTTAAATCATGTTCATGCACTTTCTTATGAGATATCTGAGTTCATTTCCAATTACAAACACAGTTTGAAAAAGATCATCGTCACAAAGCAGATATAAATTGGATTTCCTCATTTAGGTTTGTGAGTGGATACTAGCTCATTATTCATGAATCACTAATCATTCAGTGTTCAGCTTCTAATTGTACAAATATGGTCTAATTGTATGGATTTGTTTCACAAATCATGATCTCTTCACCTGCTTTTGAAGATGGGTGGAGTTTAATTATAGCTCTTTTCCTAGTCCTACTACCTGGCTTCCTCTGAGAGCAAGAAATTAACAAATTTAATTCAGCCTTCCTTTGAGGAGTACTAGTTGTCACTATTCTTCACAAGACTTGTTTCAATTCATTCAGTTTTTCTTTCATTACCTAGTTCTGGTGGCAAACAAAGGATATTTCAGATATCTGACCTTGAAAAGCAACTTCTTTTCAAGCAGGCTTGTTAATACATGTTCCTTGCCTTCAGCAGCACTTAATTTGACACCCAGTTAGTTGTCTTTTACCTGCTGCCAGAGTATCATGCTACAGAAACTTCAGACACCTGCCCTGATAATCCAACAATAAAATCAGTAAGGTATTTAAATCTTTCTTCTTTGTCTTTCTTTCTCTTCATCTATTGACATTTTAGGAGTATCTATTTGCATTTAGACCTCTCCCTCAGAAGGAAGTAGAGTCCACTTGCAGAGACTGGCTGCTGTCCCTGTCATTGGTGGAAACTTTTTCTACAGTGGGTGTTTCAAGGAGGAAAGGGGAAGGAAGCAGCTGCAACAACCACACAGGGCACTTCATTTTTCTGAACAGCTGCTAAAACACACCTATCTCTGGCATCAAATAATGCCATGGTATTACAAGATCCCTGAGCAGACAAGAAGGAGCTTCTGGGCCAGTTTAAATAAGTAAAAGCTAGTTCCCCATACCATACCCACACAGAGCTAATTTTCCATTGCTTTTCTTCACAAGAGAGAGGCTCTATGTGCTGATGAGATCACACCTTGAGTATTGTGTCCAGTTCTGGGCCCCTCAGGTCAGGAAGGATATTGAGGGGCTGGAGCGGGTCCAGAGAAGAGCAACAAGGCTGGTGAAGGGACTTGAACACAAGTCCTGTGAGGAGAGGCTGAGGGAGCTGGGGTTGTTTAGCCTGGAGAAGAG
>JAWMRA010000113.1:8239185-8488715 GCA_035584735.1 Pseudotriccus pelzelni | reverse complement strand
GACCTCATTTCTGGTGTTTCTGCAGCTTTTGATGTGTCCACCTGGGACCGTATAGGGCAGAAACTGTGGGAAGAAATGTCAAAAGGCTCAAAAGAAGCCGAGAAGTACCCGACCATCTGGCGTTTATTAGTAGACGCGTTACAGGACACTAAAGTCGAGCGTCAGGTGTCCCTATCTGCACAGGCGGCTCTGGATGGGGCTAGCGGGGTTGGTGCGGCAGCGATCGAGGGTAAAACGTCCGCAGAGCAGCTCTTACTCGGGACGGCTACAGCCCCTGCGCCAGCGGCAGCGAAGCGGCTTGGCCAGTCGCCAGCCGAAAGGGGGAAGGGAGAAAC
This sequence comes from Pseudotriccus pelzelni, assembly GCA_035584735.1. NCBI lineage: Eukaryota > Metazoa > Chordata > Aves > Passeriformes > Tyrannidae > Pseudotriccus > Pseudotriccus pelzelni. Next base: position 8,488,380 of record JAWMRA010000113.1, on the reverse strand, counting down.
CGCTGGGAAGAAGGATGGCACGGAGCCTGCGCAGCCCGCGGCACCCCCCCTTCTTTCGGCTCCCGTGTTGCCAGTGACAACAACATCTGTCAGTGCGTCTGCGCCACCCACGGAGCCTGTGCGGGGAACTACAACAGCGGGAGCAACTGCGCCTGCGTCTGGGACAGAGCCAGGCACTGCGTCATCAACAGTAGTGTCTGCGGATGCCGCGCCTGTGCCTAGCTCTGCGCATGCGTCAGGAGTTATGCCTGCGCAGCAACAGCTTCCCTCTCCAACCCGGAAGAACGAAGCAGAGTCAAAGCTTCGGGGGAAAAAGAAAATGCTTCCACCACTTCCATCATCGGGATCTTCTTCTGAAGAAGAGGAGGAAGAGACCTTCTCTGCTGGAAGCAAGAAAGCTACGTCTAAATCAGTAAAGACTCAATTAGACAATTTATTGCAGCGCATCCCGGCGCTGGAAAGCAAAGCCGCAAAGACCCAACCTGCTTCGCCAACTCCAACTTTCTCTGCTACTCCAGCCTTGCCTGTAACATCAATGCCACCTCCGGGACCTCCCTTCTCGCAGACTCCTGACGCAGGGACCCCTGTTGTGGAGGTTCCAGCGTTCCCGGGAGGAGGGATGGGAGGTGGAGGGCATAATCCAGTGTTAAAATGGAAAGGTATAATTAAAGATGCTCTGTTAGAGGGAGATTTTGAGCCGATAGGTGTTAGTGCTTACCCTGTAATTGTGGATGGGGCAGGCAATAGAGCATGGCAAGCTCTGGATTGGAAGCTCATTAAGGAAGCAAAGTCAGCTGTGTCACAATACGGTTTAAAGTCCAGTTATACACAATCTGTACTGCAACATCTTTTTACAGCTAATTTGTTAACTCCATATGATACTCGAATGCTTGTTAATACATTGTTAACCCCTTCTCAGCAACTTCAGTTTTTTAACAGGTGGACTACTAGCTGTGGTGCAGCGGCAGCCCAGCCAAGACAGCAAGGAGATCCACTGTACGGGATAACTTCACAGATGCTGATGGGATCTGGTCCTTATGAAAGGGCAGATTGGCAAACACAATTTATTACAGAAGTGCTGCAGACCAGTCAGGATTTGGCTTATAAATCATTGATTGCAGTAAAAGATGATAGGTCAGGGCCTCCATGTACTATGATTAAGCAAGGACCTAGCGAACCATATAACAAATTTATAGATCGCTTACATCTGGCTATAAACTCAGACCCGGATATGGACAACAGCGTGAAAGTAAAGTTTATGGACATGTTAGCTTATGATAATGCGAATGACAGAACCAAGAGAGTTTTAAGCACACTACCTAGGGGTACTGGAACAGCTCAGCTCCTTGAAGCTGCTGACAGGATGGTGGAACAAGACAAAGCAGCCTATATAGCCACTGCAGTGAGTGCAGCAGTGACGCCTCTGGTGCAAGATCAAGGAGAAGAATAGCCTGGAAACATAAACTGCTTCCAGAAGTTACAGGTAACACACTGCAAACCCTTGAATTATGAGGTGTAGTGTGGGCCTTAAACTTCTGGAAGGAAGAACCTCTCAATGTAATTTCAGATTCTCTGTATTGAGAGAGCAATGATTTTATTTTTTTTTTTAACTACTGTTCTTTGAAAAACAGACCTGCAGGAACACTCCAGCAGAAAATACTTCAGTAAGAACTCAACCGTGCCCGGAAGCCTCTGGCTTTCCAGACAATAATCTAGACAGGTCTAGTTAGAAACTGCAATAATTTATCGACCCCTCCCCTTCTAAGAGCTACTTCAAAACATAATGTGTACCTACCCTGTAGCAGTGTAATAAAACATTTCAACTTTGTGTGCATGTGAGTATGATTGGGGTGGCCACCCGTTGAATGTCTGAAAGAAAGCTGTATGCAAGTGAGAAGTACTGTGTGAATTTATATATATATTAGTAGCCTTCATAATACTTTCCGTAGGTGTTAAAATTTCCTTTTAACACAACGGTGTTGCATACATTTCTTGCTTTACTATTAGCATGTATCTTTTCTTTAAAACAGAAAGGGGGAGAGGGGTTAGCCAGTCCACATCACTGACATTTTTTGCAGTTTCCAGAGGATAGACCTAATCATCTATTGTTTTTTCATGACACTTCTATGCAGTCAGGTTTGGTACATCAACAGCACACAGGCACTACCTGCAAAATGGATAGAACCTTGGAAAGACAATGAGACCTCAGGGCAAGGCTGATACAATTATAAACAATGGTATTGCTATTTAGATACTCTTCAGAATAGCACAGACTTTTCCTTTTTCAGTATTCTTATAATGTAGTTTTATAGTATGTTAAAATATAATCCTAAAGGTTAAGAAGTTAAGAACTTGAGTGTATTTCCATTAAGTTTTAGTATCACAAGATAGTAAGCTACTATAAGTGTGTGAAAATTCTTAATGGTGATGGTTATTACTGATCTTATTAGATGATATGATGTATTAGATGCAATAAAAATTGCTCACAAAAGGAAAGGGCATTTGTTGCAGGAACATGATGGATATGAGCAATTTTATATTGCATTCTGTAGTTTTATAAACTCTGTTTTAATATAGCCTTATGTACACTGTAAACTGTAGTTGTTAAGATGGCTGCAAGGTTCGTAGCTAGAACAAGGAGAACATAGTGCCAAGAAGAAGGCAGGGTTTGATAAGGTAAATAATTATCTCATACTGACCACATGCCTGTTATAGACCAATTAAAGGTGCATTTGTAATGCATGTTTATATCTGGACAGTACCCTGCAACCAATTGTGTACATCTTGTCACGGGACACTGTGTGGTGGCATTATAAAAAGAGACAGTTCTTTTAATAAAGCGGACATTTTGCTAGACCTTATAGGTCGTGTGCATTTGTACCCAGAGCCTCTCCGTCAACATGGGCCATAAGAGCAAAACCTCTCTCTTCCCAAAATGTAAGTCTGTGCATAAGAAGAGCCTCTGGTGTTTGTATGAGCCTACTGCATGAATCAATTGAATGAACTGCTCTCATTTACTGCACATGAGAGATACATCCCCCCCTCTCCCCTCCAGGTACAGACTATCACAATCAGAAAGCAGGATTTAGATCTTTTGGTCCCTTCCCACCAAGTCCTACTGGTAGCCTGAAATTAGAAGCTACTGTCTCGTTTGGCTGATAATTGTACCTCCTTTAGAGAGGAATATCATTTTACAGAAGTTCAAGAACTGAAGAAGAGTTTATCCTGGTTAGCAAGTTTGTTATCTTCAGCTCTCTAACTGAAGGCAGCTGAAAATGAATATGGCACATATCTATAATGGAAACTCTCATATATATGATGGAAACTTTCCATAGGCTTGAAAGAGGCTTGAAAGCTGGATTTGCAAAGTATTTTGTAGGCACTAAGTGAGTACACCCTTTCTTTAAAATGTAGCAAGTGCGATCCAAGCAGCAGATACATTCACAGGTACAAAGACAGAAGATAACTTTTAAGATCTCAGGCGCGGAAGTACAATTCTCAAAAGCTGGTATTTGAATCAACTGCTTTGTCTCTCCAGAGTAACCTTATGTTGCACATTGTCCTCACCACTTTGGGTAAAAGTATTTCTTTGAGTGACAAACCTGTAAATCCACTTAGTAGTTGCGAGGTCCGTATTGCCTTGTCTTTTTATTTCTTTATCGTGTATGTCACTACACCAGCTCACTTGGATAGGCAACTGGCTCGTTTTAGGTGTGTACGTGGTAAGATCCTAAATGTACTTTTGAAGCTGCACTTAAGCAACAGCACACTATTGAGATATGAGGTGCAACCTGGGGAACAGCAGCTGTCAAAAACATCCAAACCAAACAAGCTCAGCACACTTTTCTTGGTGACAAAGACATAGATGTTGAAATACATTTGTATTTACATCAAATATTTATCACATACTCGAATGCCTCAGTTTGCAGCATACATAAGCAGCATTCAGCACACACGGTTTCTCACTGCCATTTTTGTACTGGCAGCCAGGCAAACCCTGAAGTACAAACACTATTCCTCTTCCTCTCCAACACTGTGTGGCTGCTGCGTTTATGCGATTTGCTATACGCTGTTTCTCATCCCAATGGAAAGCGCCTCTGATCTCCCTCGCCAGATGGAAGGTACAGCCTTAACACCCCACAGATGCGCACACTGTGGGGAAATCTAAGGAGCTGGGGAATCAGCAGGTAAGGATGGTGGGAGAATAGGAGCATGGAGCACCCTTTCTGTTCTGCCTGTTGCGACACCTGGCACACTCCCACCACACCCAGGCTGGGCTGCCCTGTGCAGACCACCCAGCACAGGAAGGACCTTGTTCTGCACCACAGTATAAAACTCTTGGGCCAACATGCCCAAGAGGAAGCACTGTGGGATGGGCTGAGCAGTCCCTGCTGTATTCCTGAAAGGGACACACTGAAGCTAAGGAAGCGGATGGGGTGAAATCTTGTCCTAATTATGTTAATAGGAGTATTGTAATTGTCTTCAGTGGAGCTAGGCTTTCTCTGCAGGGAACTTGCCAGAAAATCCCAATACGCATTTGTATTTTCCTATTTCAGGATGAAAATTAGGTAGAGCACATATTTCACTCACTGGTATAGGGCTGTCACCGTGGAAACTCTGTTCAACAGAGTGTGAAAACTTTTACAGTATTGGCTGGGTTCATAGAGTGTTGAGCACCATTTTCCCTCCATTAATTTTATTACAGGTACTATCATTGAAAAATTAGGCAACCTACATGTGTACAGGTAGCTGTAATTATACACATAGCTGCTATGTTTGTCTTCTGAAACAAATTCTCTACTGTATTTCTCAATTAAATTCCACTCTTCAAACATACCAGGATGATATAAAAAGAACTTCTGTATTTTTCCAAGCATACACAAATTATGTTTTCCATTGCAACATTCAGGAGTAGAAACTGCTCCATCTTGCAAATGGGGAAAGCAGGGTACACAGGAGTCACAGACCCTGTCAGAACCACGCAGCCAATTCCTGGCAGATTCAGGAATGGAATCCATGAGTCCTGACTCTTTAGTTCCCCTGCTCTGATCACCAGACAGCACTCCCTTCCTCTGAAATAGGCTATTTTGATTGAAAACAGATGGTGTACATTTTTGGCACAGTGTTTTTTAACTATATTAAAATGCTCTGAATGAATATGTGCTTATATCATACCTATGTATGTATACACGTATATACATGCATACTACATCTATGCATACAGAAATAGGTATGAGTTAAGGACATATTAATTTACATATATCCTATGCAAATGTAATGGATATGCTGAAAGATACTTAAGTGCAGCTGGACAGCTGACATACCTAAAAAGATAAGCTGTATTTTTCAGTGGTATTGAAATTACATACTATATATTCTTTCTCTCTAACCAACAGACTTTATGGTGTTGATGCATTAAACCAAAACTTTGATTTAATGCACAAATTAATTTTTTTTTATCATTTGATGAGAAATTCTGATGAGTTTTAGTAAGGGATGAATCACATTCTTTTTCATTAACTTCAGGACCAACCTCCATCCTAGCTGAACAATGCATCTAGTGAACACTGCCTGCATTTGTAGTGTTCTGAGTGTTTTCTGCAACTAAGTTATATCTTTAATATCATGCTTTTGTTTGGGATTTGCTTTTTCTGTCACCCTGAATTAAGTCTTCTCTAAACAGTTTGTTTCCAGCTAAGGACTGACAAACATGGACCTGCTGTCTGTCAGGATCAAGATTTTCCCACACATCATACCCCAGAGGAGATGACAAGGGACAGTTTTTAACTCTCCAGTTTCTCACCTGCAGCCTTGGGTCAGGTAAACATGGTCTGCCATATCAGCTGGCAAAGAGCTCAGATCTTTTCCATGGTTGGAAATCACCAGCATGGGCTTATATCACTTGCTCTCTTGTGCATTCCCAGTAAAGATGGGATGGTGGGCCTTGAAAGCTACTCATCTTAGTTACAGCCCCCTTTCCACAAACACCATTTCCACAACCACTTCCCACTGAGTCTATTTCCATTTCTTTTATTGGTCCACTGGATCTTTCCCCTCGCTTGCTGCAAAAGACGTGAGGAATTAAGCCTTCAAATCCACAGTTATGCAGGGGGAGTTGAAAACAGCCCATTCACCTTGGGTGATAATCCTTTGTCTGCACGTTGGCCACAGCAACCTCATGTCTTCCAGGCACAGAAAGTGAGTCAAAACTGGGGTGAGATTTGCATCCAGGAATTCTGTCCTTGCAGAAAAATATTCTGTCCTGAGCAAAAATACCTATTTCAGTCTGTGCTAATTCCTGCGGGACTGACCCATAAACGTGTAACAGAACAAAATGAAATATTGCTGATACTCACTGCTCTTCTCGCTTTTTGGTTCTAAATCTGCAGAACTCGGGAATCAGGAAATGCCTGCAGAAAGGTTTTGAGGGGGGTCACAGAAACAGAACTATGTTACAGTGCTGTTTTATCTATAGATAAACAAAACATGGCTGCTTACTATAAAGAAAAAAGAGCTTAATCTCTTTCAGAGATGTAGGTCAAAATCCACAAAAAGTAGCACTTGTTTTTTCTGGTTTCACAGACAATGCTGTCATCCGATATTAAAATCTCCACAACTGTGTTTACAACATCAGCAAGCAGGTGTTAATGAGGGTAGTACCTTACCTCAGCTCTTATCTTGTACAGGATGGATTAGCATGTTTATATTTTCCTGTCTGTTTGTTATGCTACAAAACTAATATTCTGCCACAATCTATTCTTAGTAAAGATTTTTTTATGCTAATTTCCTCTGTATCAAAAGATACAGAAAACATATGTACTCAGGATAGCTCTCTTGTAATTCAATACACCCAGCTATTTTGCTCTAACTTTGCAAAATGTAATATGAATTTCCAAGTAGAAAAAGTGTTAAAAGAATTGTCTGTTCTTGCAAACTATTATGTGGTAACCAGGCCTCTCTCATATCAATAAAAAGCTTTCCACAGTGGCACCCTTGCTCTTTCTCTAGCCACTTTCTGCCAGGTAGGAATCAGAGAAATGCAAAACAGCCTTAAAAGCTCCGTATCTGATCAGAGGAAACTCTCTCAGTGCAGGTTAGGCACAGACTTCCAAAGACTTTGTTCCAGTTCCCTTTGAATAAGCAATTGCAACAGGGGCTGAGTTAATTTTTCAGGCTGCTCTACAGCATGAAGGCAACAGCCTGGACAAAATCTGACGGATTCACCCTGCAGCAGGTCAGTGCTGCCAGGGTGATGAGGTTGCTTGAAGGCAACACAGCTTGAGCTGCTCTGGAATGCTGGTTGCATGCAGCACTGGATCTTCTTCCATTGGTTTTGGTGGGATTCAGACTACACTCTTGCCATTCAAGTGCAAATAGGCTCTCTGTTAATAAGCTGCCTGATGGTTTTTTCACAAGTACTGATTAGAATCCAGAAACTAAAGAAAAGCCACAAGGCAAATGTAACATGCAATGTATATCCCATGCAGAAGCCTTGTTTTCTCTACAGCACTTTTCCTCTTTCATGATGTTCTTAAGAGTTTTTTAATGTTCACTCATTATCTCCTTATCTCTACCAGTCAGAATAGATACCCTATGATAAACGTGCACAGGAAACTAAGCCCCAGAACAACTCCATGATTAGCCTGAGTCTACTTGGTGAACTGGCTGGAGATGGGAAGGCTGCCCAGCTCTCTCAGTAATCCACCCTTGGCCCTAGTTCAGCAGAGCACTTAGGTACTTGTTTAACTTAAACAAGATACAGTGCTTTGCTGTGAATCACAGACCTTTTCATTATTATCACTTTTACTGCAGGGCAAGGGAATTAAGTCTTAGGAAGGGCCTTGAAGCAAACAGGAGCAATAAATTCAACATCCTGCGGCTCTGCACCCCGGGTCTGCCAGAGTCCCTGACCAGAGGGAGGATGAGGTTCAGAGACCATGGCCCAGCTCATTTCCTCCTCCTGCAGGAGACAGCAGTGAGATTAGTGACAGCAGGATTGCTGCTGTGTACAGCTGAGCTAGCCATAGCTGGAAGCTAATTATACATCCACTAGCCATTCTCCTTATTATTCAGTCAAGGAAGAAAATCTTCACTTTGTTGAAAAGGCAAAAAACCCCACCCAATAGCTGCCAATGTCTTTTTTTGAGAAGACACAACTATGGCTATCACTTTGCATTGTAAAAGTGAAGACCTTTATAACATCTTCAAAAATATTTTTTCATTACCAATTTCAACTGGAAAATTGGAAACCCTATTTTTGCAGCCTCCAAAACAAAATCCTGCTCTTCAGGAGGACGCCAAGAAGTTGATGGCAGCAAATGCTGGATTCCAGGTGATGAATGAGGCTGGACCTTGCTTCCTCCTGATGCACCACACAGAGAAATTGTTGGTCTTCTGCGCAAACCATGAAGGAAAAGGTTTTGAGATATAACTGTATCATGATTAATGTTTCTACGACCGACAAATATATTCCTTGCCTAAAATTTTACTAACATTCCATTTCATTTAATGATTTTAGTTCACCCACAGTGTGCTTTGGCATAGCTAGGGATGTTAAGGGGAGGCAGCAACAGCTCTTTGGTTAAGGCTGAAGCTAACTTCTGTTACAGCACCCTGTTTCCATCCCTCCATCATAACTTTGGCTTGGAAAGCTGCTTGAGTCTGAAGCTTGCCAGGTGTATTTTAGTCACTTTTGCAAAAACTGAGGAAAATCAGCCAAATGACTTTCAAGTTACAGGTTGTTAAAACTTACTGTGATTGGAAATATTTACTTTTAATTAGTATTTTTAGTCCTTGCCTTCAGTTTGATTGAGTTGAATTAATGCTGTCCAAAGCAACACTACTGCCTTAAGAAAATTTCCCTGTCACTTAAACTCATCCCCAGCTGAATGACTGCGACTGTAGAGCAATGTCCTTTTCCTGATCTATGTGTGCCCCTACCTACTACGTGTGCCCCATTAGGAGAGGTTATTGTCCATGACACCATCTCTGATGTTTGTCTTTGCCCACATGCTGGACACTGCCCCTCCTTTTGATGTCTAGGAAGGTCTAAGTGAGCCCCAACTTATTTCAGCCAAGGTGACAGGGCTACTTGAAACAACGCCACAGTGATCCCCTGCTAACCTCGCCCTCCTGCACTGATGCAGGTAAGGAGCACTCATGCCAGCAGATCTGCTCTTACTTCTGTCCGAGCTTACCTTCACAGAGGGAGCACCATAACAAAATGAAGCTGTACCACTGGCCAGCACCTCCTTCCACAAGTACAATTATTTCCAGTGCTATCCACACATGAGGATCCGAGCCAGTGTTATGTTCACACTTTTTGATTAAACTAGTACAAATATTTGTCTTTCTCTACCTCAAAAACCACTTGTAATCACACTTCTAACCTTTCCATATAATTAAATCCTTTTAATTTGTGCACTGACAGTTTACAAAGACAAATGGTTGACATTGTGCAAAGATATAAACCACTCTCATTTTTCAAAAGACTGAGTCCAAACAGTTTTGTTTGTTTCAGAAGGAATTATGAGTTCACTTATGTTCTTGCTGAGATCAAGGACGCTTTTTTTGGCATTGGCTCGAGTGGGATCATTACTGAACACTACATAACGTTTTAAAACGGTTAGATTAGATGGTAGAAAGAAATTCTTCACTATGAAAGTGTTGAGACATTAGCACAGGTTGCCCAGAGATGGGATGCCTCATCCCCAGAAGTGTTCAAGTGCAGATTGAATGGGACTTTGAGCAACCTGGTTTCCTCCAGCAACGTGGTGGAAGGTGTTCATGCCCCTGGCAGGGGTGGTGGAACTAGATGATATTTCAGGTCCCTTCCAAATCAAATCATTCTATGATTCTATGACTTCAAGATTTTCTTCTCTTTGGGAGGTGACCTGAAGCTACCTGCTGAGTGGCAAGTCATCTTTATTTACACCAAATGCTTTCTACAAGTCTCTCAAGCTTTACAGAACACTTCCTTTTTTCTATTAGTTTTCACTGCAGAAGGAATCAATCCACAAAATGTAGTACTGGCAAATAATAAAAGTGCTTGTTACTAGTCATAGCTGCACCACTGTCATCACCTACTTAAAATGTGATGACTGATTACAAATTTTATCCATGAAGAGAGAGATGGGGCTTGCTGCTTCTCCATCTAAATAAAATTTAGCAAACAAATTCTAAATGCCAACTGTTGATAAGTCACAATAATGCGATTTCAATCTGCGGACCATGATGGAAGTATCTTTTTACATTAAGCGCCCTATCTCTGATTAAAACAGACTTCTGCCTGGATTACATCTGTTATCATTGCCTGTATCTATATTCCCAATGAAATATGTATTTTAGAGCTTTGATGCTATTTTTGCAATTCTGAAGCTAAAAATAAGTACATAAAATAGTCACCGCTGTTTTCAATATATCAATGTTCTTTCACTAAAATTCAAATAAACCAAAATAGTACTCTAAAACAACAACTGAATTGGTCAGACTTCTACTCTGAAAACTCTACAACCTTGGGAAAATCAGGATCAGCGTGTGATCTCTTGCATTCTCTTTCGTAATGAGCTGGGCACTCTGAGCCCTAAAGTTAAATCCAAAATAAAAATCCTGACCTAAATTTAATCCAGCTCTATCCACCCTGGGTTCACATTCCAAACGATGCACCTTGGTGGGCTTGTTTTCATCTAAGTACAGTTGCTGTTTTTAACAAATAAGGGTTTTTTTCCTTCTCCCTCTTCACAAGCTTCCCTCCCTCTCTCACCACACTCCCTGCCCTTGACTTCCCCTCTCTAAACCACTTCCTTCCCATATGATTTCCAAATTAATCATCCTGCTCTCTCCCTCCCTCCTCTCTATCCCATTTTTCCTCACTTCATCCTGTTTCCTTGCCCAATCAAAGATCTCTGACTCACAAGTTTCCTCATTCCTCCTCCTCCTCCTCTCTTCCATAAATGTTACATGACAGTAGCAGCTCATTGCAATTTTTAAAACACCTGCACAGTTAATCCTCACCGAATTAATCTCTAAGTACACCTTTTTTATATTTAAAAAAATCCATAATACAGTACTGGGTGTTCACCAGAAGAGGTACTCATTTTAGAGGAACAGATATTGAAAGTCTGGATTATGATTGGTTGAAACTATGAAACATTACAAAGAGAGTTGATTTAGAAGCAGCTCTCATGCTGAGTTGCTCCAGTTGTAAGATGAGCAATACTAGCTTTGTAAAGGCATCAGCCAAATAATGTAAATGTATCTGCTTTTCTTTTGAATCAGTGGATTATCTTGCTGTGCCTTGTGTGGCAAAAATTTGCATCTATCATCCAGTTTCACAAATAAATACATGGTCTTCCTCAGAACTCTTCTGTTTGAAAAGCCAGTTGACCTGAGGAAGAGTTCTACCTCCTTAAACAGCTTCATTTGAGGGAGTGAAGTATCTTGAGGGGAGTTCAACTTTCGAAGGTGGCATAACATGGTCAACAGATTTGGTACACAGTGGAAGAAAATATCAGCATAGACAGAGAAATCCACAAGAAAAAACTGGACTATGCAGGGGCTAAAGGCTCGAAAAGTTGCAGACATTATAGACTACAAAAACAAGAGAGAAAATAAAATAACACTCTTAGATTTATGTTACTGAAGAAAGGAAAATAAAAAAGAATTTCAGACTCCCACACTGACATTAATTAAGGTTTACAGCATCCCTAAGAGCTTTGGCAGACTTGGTCCCACTTTTATAGGAAGAAAATGATGTATTGAGAGATAAAATAGCATTGTAAGAGTGCAAACACAGGGTCCTGTTTGGAGGTCAGCATGAGACGTGACTTTGGTCAGTTCCTAGTTTGCATCATAAAAGCAGGATTCAGATTATAGCAATTTCATGCAGTTATAAATGTAATTCCATTACTTCCTCTCCTCTTCTTTAATCACAGAGGCTATCTTTTTTCTGTTCAGAGCACAGCACCCCTAGACACTTCAGCAGGGTCAAAACCACTTCATTCTTCACAGAAAATTGTGTGCTAGTGGTGGCCACATTCTTATTAGTTCTAGATGAAGACTAACACCAGGGGAGTGAGGCTGACACAGAACCAGTGTAGTGAGATCAACGTGATGCAATTTGTCTCTGAGGTAAAATTAGTCCGTTCAGCCATTCACAGAAAATCGTTAAGACTATAAATAAGACTCCAAAGACCAATAAAAGCAGCATGAGGGAAGAGAAAGATAATTCCGTATTTACAGCGGTCTATGCATACACATTTATGATCATTGTTTTGGGATTAGGTAAATAATAAGCATCAATTTTGCCAGGCACCATTTAGTGCCTGTAGTTGGGGTTGTCTGCAGACCTCACAGGAGAAATAGGTCTTGGCAATGCAGTTAGAGAGGAAAAGAATAGTAGGTTTACAAGTCTTTAAAAATGTTGAAGTGTGTTACTAAATGCATTACTATAGGTACTGAGACTAACCAAGTTCTGCAATAGTCATCAGTTTCAGTGAAGAGACCTGTTTGCTAGAATTAAGTTTGTCCCAGCAGCAAGATTTGTGTGAAACTACGGTGTAACAGATTATAGGACAAGTGTTGCTCGATTCACACACGCTGGTCTTCAGTGTCATCCTAGACTGCAAACAATGTGTGCTCTGTCTGCAGCCAACTGCGAACACTTCTAATAACCTCAGTTATTACTATAATTCAGGTGACAGCTGTAGGATCCCTTTTCAAATGGTACCATCACACGTCTAAACACACGTTCTCTAAATTGGGTGCTAGCACTGTTTTTGCAGAGAGTACTACCAAATTTTCCCTGGGAGATAAACCGCTGTACCAGGAAGCATGTGAGAGGTCCCTCTCAACTTTAGAAATGGTTTGCATACCAAAAACAGATATCCACAATATTTCACCCCAAACACCTCAGGGACACTCTCTGTTCCTGGAGAGAAAAGGCTGTTTATTATACCAACATTAAGTATTGCAACACGCAACATACATGTTAATACATAAACTACATTGTCTCAACCATATCCTTCTCATTCCCCACTATTCCCTCTGTTGCTATCAGCTTGCTTAATTTATTTTAAGATATAAAATCCTTATTATCATTAGTTATGTTTTAGGTACCGTAAACATTTGTAAAGCTAAGCAGTAAGAGGAAAATATTATTGTGATATTATTAAAACAAGAACAGGGTGAAAAAAACCCATGATAATTATGAAAGATACTGGGGTATGTTTGTACAACTTGGATGTATTTTTAGGACATGGTCTGCCTTAGTGACACAACATACAAGAGAGAAGTAATTTCTGAGTGTTACACTGAATTCTTCTGCTGGTTTTCTAAATATTCAGGACTAAAGCCTTTCTTGCAGTGTTTCTTATATGCAGAGAAAATATAATGCAGAGAAAATATTTTTCCATCCCATGGCTGTATGGTGAGAATTACTTGTCTGGTATATAGATAACTTGCAGCAAATAAAAATGCCTCCAGTCATAGTTGGTGTTACCTGTTCCACAGCTTCTATGGCACAACAGCTGACTACAGTCCAGTGGGCGAATCACCGGTTATTGTGGGGAAGCCTATATATTTCTGGACAGGCTATTAAATGAGGAGAGAACAAATAATTCCTGTTCTCTGTGTTTAACTGCAGCTTACATCGCATGGTTTTAATAGGAACATGTCATCTACCTCTTGTAGCCTCACTCAACCTGAAAGCAATGCTGGAAAGAACTGGCTTGATGTGCAACTTCTGTCAAGCAGTGCTGCCAGAAACAAGGGTTCATCTTTAAAACCAGCAATATAGGGAAAGTGAGCACCTCTGCTGGGTATCCTTGCTTGTTTCCAAACACTTGGTCTGCAACTAAAACAAGGAAAGACTTTATAATTGGCTGAGGAAAACACAATAACATAACTGAAATATCCACACCCATCATATCTCTGGCAATGGTTCTTTAGTTCACTTCCCTACCAAGTGACGTGCCAAAGTCCAAGAGGCTAACATCCCTTTGACTCTTAGTCTTCCCCCCTTTACCTCTGCAACCCTCTTAATGGTTAATCTATGGTGATGATGAACTTGGATGATATGTCTCCAACCCCTATAGGAAGTGTGATCTGATCCACCCACACTGGCAACAGCAATTTATTTTTATTGCTGTCATCAGTGTCCTCCACCCCCGGCTTCAATCACAATTTCCACAAGTGCAGTGCAAAGCAAGCAGGAAATGCCTTACTCTCAGGGTAAAACTGTCTCTGTGTGCCAGAGCTTTGGAGAGGGCTCCTACCACAGAGGCACTGCGGTGACTTTAGCAGACAAGGACCAGCAGCACCCCAGGTACTTGCATGGGGTCTCCTGTCATACCAAGGGTGTATCCCAGCACAGGATGGAAATGCTTTCCTTGTCCGTGTCCTCTCAGTTTAATCTTACCTTCTACCATCACAAACTTACTTATAGTTGTAGTAGTTTTTAATATTTCTGGAAGGGTTTTTGCGTAAAAAGCTCTTAGAATTAAATTCTCTGCACATTTTTTCATTCACCAAGAGTAGGCAGGAATGTTTTTTCCTTTGAAAGGCTGTTGTTGAAGCTGGTGGATCCCCTTTCCAGGCTCACTGACAGAAAGGTGACTTTTCCCAGCCCTACAACCAGTCTGCTCTGCCATTTCACACATACAGGGTGGGAGTCACTGTCCTCTCTAGCTTCACACCAGGAGTTTATATATAGCTAAGTGAATCCGAGCAAATGTATGGGACTTTAATTTAATTGTGTTGTGTATTTCATCCTCACGATGAAATATAAGACCCTTGATGTTTTATATCAGCTGGTAAAAAGGCCAGTTTAAAAAGAAAAAAAGTGTTATACAGACGCTTGTTATGCCAAAACCCAGCTGAGGGTCTTCTGTTGGTTAATGAACTGAGGAAGTGGATGCCTGAGCCATTCCTTCCCTGGAGCTCCAGCAGATGCAGGACTTGGTGGGCTTCTGGAGAACACCGAACTCCACCAATGGCCAGTGACCTTCGGGGGCTGTACTGTGTTCCCCCTCTCTCCCTGACTGCTGAGGATGCACTGAAGTTATGGGTTGACTTACAGATGACATTCAAAGCCCTGCGGCAGCCTGAGCACCACAGTGCATCCCTTACACCTTTGCCAAAGAAAAGAGCAGCCACCACACGCTGCTGGCCTGATGCATTTTCCACCCCGGAGTCGGGCCTGTTCCCTGACGCCTGGAAAAAGATCAACGCACCATCTTCTGATTTGCTTCTGCCGTTGAGTCTGTACTGCTTTAAAATAAAATACGTCGATCAACAAGAAAATCCTTCAGCTCTCTGAAGTGATGTGGGTTTGAAACAACTTGCAAAAGCGAGCCTGTTTCCCAGGCCCGTCCTGGGGTGGCACAGCGGGCAGGATCCTCGGGGAGGGGAGGCGCTTCCCAAGCGAGGACAGAACCGCCACGAGCCGACTCATTTTCTGTCACGTTTTTAGCCCTCCAAGTGCGAGGCGGCCGCGGTCCGTGCTCGCCCTGGAGCTCGGCAGACTCCCTTGGAACAGCAGGCAGGCGCCGCTCCCGCTGCCCGCCGGCCTAACGAGGCTGGTGGGATCTTTAATCAAAGGCCTAATTGCCGGGCAGGCGGCTGAGAGGAACCGGGCCGGGGAACGGCGGCTGCCGCCCCCTCGGCTCGGGGGAGACCCCCGGAGGGATCCCCGGACGGGCGGGTGGGCCCGCTCAGGGTAGCCCAGCGCGGGCGGCCCGCGGCCTCCCCTCTCCCGCCCTCTCTCCCTCCCGTATCCCCGTATCCGCCCGTATCCCTGCATTCCCTGCTGCAGCAGCAGCAGCAGCAGCAGCAGCATCCCCTCCTCCCCTCAATCCCATCAGTAGCGGCGGCCCCGGGCTCGGCGCTCGGCGGCGGCTCCCCCCGCCGCGGCCGCCATGTTGGGCTGCTGCGCGCTCGGCGGCGGCGGCTGCCGCGTGTGACCGCGGGAGGGAAGGAGGGAGGGAGGGAAGGAGGGAGGGAGGGAGCGGCGGGGGAGAGGAGGGCGCGGAAGCGGAGGGAGGGAGGGAGCGAGCCGGGGAGGGAGGGCGCCGCCGCTACCCCTCCCCGCCGCCCCGCGCACGCACACACAGGCACACAGAGACACACACACAGAGACAGACGCACACCCCGCACACGCACCGCCCGAGGATGCCCTTTGCCCGGGGGGGCGAAGCCGGGACGGCATCGCGCCGCCGGGAGTGAAGCCACCGCCGCCACCGCTGCCGTCGGCGGGGCCTCCCGGCCCGCAGCGTGCGGCCGGAGCGGGGACGCCGGCGCTTCCCCTCCGCCCCAGGACGCGCACCCGGAGGAGGAGGAGGAGGAGGAGGGCGCCGTCTCCGCAGCAGCAGCAGCAGCAGCAGCCGCCGCAGCCATGGGAAGGATTTGACAGGGCTCGGAGCGCTTTTGCCGGTGTGTCGGGGCGCGCGTTCCGCCCGCCGCCCCTTGGCGCAGCGGAGGAGAAGGGGGCGACGATGAAGACTTTAGTTTTTTTGAATCACTGAAAAGCCTTAAAAGGAGACTCGGTAAGGAGGAGGAGGAGGAAGGGAAAGGCTGCCCGGGGCAGGACGTGGCTGCGCCCTGAGGAGGGGGGGCTGCGCCCCACCCCGCGGTGGCCGCGGAGGCGCTGCCGGGGCCGGGGGAGGCGGCGGGGTCGGCGGGGCTGCGCGGCCCCCTCATCCCTCCTTCCCCGCCGGTGTGCGCCCTCGTTTCTTCGTCCCTTCGCTTATATAAACACGTAAATACGCCTGTTTTTTCCCTTCCCACCCGTTCTGGGAAGCGGATCCGGAGGGGCTGTGAGCCCGTGGTGCTGCGGCGGGGCTCCTCGCAGGATCGCACTGCATGATCTGCATCGGGAATGAAGGAGAAGACCTTCTTAAATATATAAGTGCGTGTGCCTGGGCACGCACGGTGAAATCGGTGTCAGTCAGTCTTGGCTGAATTTGAGTGCAATTATTATTATCAAAGCACCAGGAGTGGCCATATATTCCCCCCCCCTCTTATTAAGCCTATTACATTTTTTTAAGTATAACTGTTTTCTTCGCTTAGAAATCATATGTACGCAAATATACACACTATATGTGTGTGTCTGAAACTCCAAGGGTTTAGTTTCAGGCTGGGAACACCGAGGTGGGCTGGAAATCAAGCACTGCCACGGTTTGATGCTTGTTGAAAATACTGTTGACTTCTTTTTAGCAACAAAACCCTCAAAAGGTTTTTTTTTGTTGTTGTTTTTCTGGCAAAGTAATAATAATCATTAAAAAAGAAACCCCAATGCAAACTGAAACAACCATGTCTGGAGAAGTGCGTTTGAAGCAGTTGGAGCAGTTTATTTTGGATGGGCCAACACAGACTAATGGGCAATGCTTCAGTGTGGAAACCTTGCTGGATATACTCATCTGCCTTTATGATGAATGTAATAATTCCCCTCTGAGAAGAGAGAAGAACATCCTTGAGTATCTGGAGTGGGGTAAGTTTGAATGTGTTTATTTTGTGTACATCCGTCCATGTTCCTGTCTGCTTTGTATAATGTCTCTGTTATTTATGTGTAAGAGGGATTGTTTATAACTCAGTGTTTTACCGGGAAGTGTTATCGGTTTCACTGTATTTAAACGTGGTGGTGGTGGTGCTAAAAAGAAATCCATGTCGGTTATTTGTCTTTGAGGCATGTATGTAAAACATTTTTTTTTTTTTTTAACTTGAGTCAGACTCTGGTACTTGAGGCATATTTGTTTGCCTTCAGGCCCAGCTGTTGAGTTTTGTTTCCAAAAGTTGCCGGGAATATAGAATAGTAAGGGTTAAATTCTCTGATGCCTGGTAAAAGATCAATGCATAATCCTCTGACTTGTTTCTGCCGTTGAGTCTATACGTCTTTAAAATAAAACATGTTGATCAACAAGAAAATGCATCAGCTCTGCTAAATGATGTAGGTTTGAAATGCCTGTGAAAATGGAGGAGATGACATTCTCTTCTTAAACAAAATCATTGCTGACTTAAGTAGATTGATTTTCCTGATGATGAAAACAGTTGAAAATCAGAATGAAACTGTGTGTGTCCCCAGCACCCTTTCCATTTTCTTGCTGCATTTTGTGGGAGAGACTGTTTGCAGATCTTTAAAGGAAAGCAGGTGAATGATAGCATGCCAGTTCTTCTTAAGTTGTCACAGAACTGGTTGATTCTATTTTTTTTCTTTTTAATTCTCTTTCTTCCTCCTAAACTCAGATGTAAACCAGAAGATGCAGTCTGACATAAGAACCTTGATGAGAATGGTTCCTGTATCTGACCTTCAAACTTCAAAGTCATGCTGCACTTCTGCATTTGCATGCAGAACGATTTACCACATTTGCTTTGTAATAAATACATCAGCAGGCCTCCTTTATTAAAAAGCACGTTTTTGAAACACGTAACAGGCATTTGATTAATTATCTGGTTGAGCTCTTCAAAATTAAGTTGCTGAGGAAAGACATTGTTTTGATAACTGATCTGACAACTTGAGGCTGATATGTGTGTGAGTTTTATTTTCCTGCTCCTCACTGTAGTCATACTGACATCTAAAGGACATCTGACTCAGTAATTAAGTTTCTTGTAGTGTTCTTATTGCACTGTTTTTTGTTTTCTTATTATCTGGAGAAACAGGCTGTAATTAATGCATTCTAGCTAAGGAGGAAATAGTAATTAAAAGTACTTCTGAAGAATCTTCCCTCTCAAACTGTCACTGGCATACAGAAGCTGTGAAAGACCGGGAAAATATGATGGCTCCAAGGGTGTTTTCTATGCAGGAACTTAGTGTAGTCTGCAGTGGACCTAGCCAGCTGATATCCTGTAAATAATAACAGGCAAGTTAACCATCTCTAGATGGTCAGAGTAACAGTATGTTTGAGACCTTTTGTATTGGATGCTCGGTGGTTATTTGATGGGTAAATGCATCATTACAAGGCTCTGACAGTACCTGAAGATTTCTGCAATAAACTTTCCAGGCTGCTGATGGAAATAATACACTGTTTTGGAAAGGCTGGAATAAGGTTTCTTGCTGCCCTATTTTTCCTGCTATTTTTCCACTCTCGTGCTCCAACTGTGCCTTAGCAGTACTCTTGAGCTTCAGAGAAGACCGGTTCCTCCCATTTCCAGGGCTGAGCTGCCTGAGTCCTCTGCTCCCAGCTCTGCTGTCCAGACTTCTACCCTGGGATTTTTTTCGAGAGAGTTTGTGAGGTAAAATATAAGAGCCAGCGGTCGCTGGTACCCGCCGTTTGCAGTGTCCACGTGTATGATGTCTTTATCTTGCAAGTGCTCACATGAGTTGTCTCCTCGGAGGGCCAGCCCTCCTGGTGAAACTAGCAGTCTCTGGCACTTCTGTTGGCATCAGGGAGTTGGCAAAATCAAAGTCTTAGAGGGGTTATGTACCCTCCAGTGCTCTGGTGCTGTGAAGTTACTAAGGGTACCCTGTGCTTTGATATAACTGTGACCTCTCACATCTTTCGCCCCAGAAGGGGAAACGATGCAAGTGGTTGATTAGAAAGACGTTATATGTGGTTTTAAAGTTGGAGATGTGCTGAGTAGTGGCAGAAGTGGAAGGCTGGCAGCCAGAAATCTTGGACTCTGCCCCCACCTCCCTAAATGACTCAATGGTGAAGTGTTTTCAGCTCAGTTTTTTTCAGCTTCTCTATTTGAACAGTAGGAAAAGTAGCACCGATTTTACACGGGGGAGTTCTGAAAGCTGCTGTATGGGAAGTGCTTGTGGTTTTGAATGTACCATATGAAATAGCGTGTATTAATTTATTTTTCCCATCAGTGAAACAAAACGTTATACCTGGTGTTTCTACTGGTGTATGTCCATTGGTTGCTGTCTTGGAAAGGCTTTTTTTTTTTTGTTTCTGCCAAGCATCTACAGATTTGCTCTATTACTGTTAAGAGTGCAGTCTGAATGTATTGAAACTGGTCATGGAATGGTATGAACTTACATGTTTACAAGGTGCAAAGTATAGATTTACTCCTGAGAACTGGTCATCATCTTAAGCTACATTTCTGGTTTGGTTTTGTTTGTTTGCTTGTTTGTTTTTTAATTACTCTTTGTAGAAATAAATAAGATTTATTTATACAGTCCGTTATTTTTAAGAAAAGGCTAACAAATAGCTGTTTGGTGATCACAGACTCCTGTTGAGCAGCAAATAATTTTTTCTTGCTTTTCAGCAGTGCAGTTTTGAGGGGCTGCTGTGTGGTTTTGTGGGGGTTTTGTGGGTGGGGTTTTGTTCGTGGATGTGTATTTTTATATAAGCTGCTGAGAAGTTACATACTGTATTTCACGTGAAACTGAAGCACAATCTAATTTTTTGGGGGTGAAAGGTTTAGGAGGTATTCCAGCATGGAAAAGCTAATGTCTTAATGACAGCCATGTGACTGCAGCTATATTTAGGGGAACTAAGAAGCTTCATGTTCTAGTACTTAGATCTTTTAGGACTATTTTATGAGCTTGTTATCTAGAACTATAACATATTTAAAAATGAAGAAGGGTGAAACAGTTGAGATCTGAACTGGTTGTTCACCTTTTGTTTTAGTCTGATGTTACAAGCGTAACTCAGCAAGTGGAGGAAGTAAGGTCTCTGTGTAGTTGAACTTATTTTGTAGGATTTAAGTCTTTTTTGGTGCTTGAAATGACATTAGGCTGTTTAGAAGTGTCAGGTTAATTATTCTGTGATTCAGAATTTGCTTTGCTTCTAGAATTCTTTTTTTTGTCTTTATTCCCTACTTTTATATAGTATTAGTTTTGTGACATATGAATAAGATTATTTGATTTTTTTGTTTATTTTACATAAGTATCTTGTATGCTAAGACAACCATGGAAACAGCCATTGTATTTGAGCTCTGAGGGTTAAATCGGGGCACATGTTGAGGTAACATCAGGGAGGAAGTGGAACATTTAAAATTGGCTTGTTCTATGTGTTTGATCCTAGTTTTCATTTTTATCAGTATTGATAGTTGTATTTACGATTTAGAAAAGGGCTTGTCTAATTATAGCAGCTGGAGCTTACCAGAAAAAGCTCTTGAGAATTCCAGGCACTTTGCCTTTTCTCTTCTGTGTGTGTCTGAGTTGCCCTGCTGATGCAAGACTGTGAGGGAGGTAGCGAAGGATGATAATGTGAACTTGAAATTAAAATAAAGTGATAAAAAGAAACTTTTGGAGGTGGTTTTGTTCTGCGAAAAATTTCTTTACAATGGCTCCAGTTTGAATTGGTTTTAAAAAGAAACTAGAACAATGTTCTTTAGGATGTATTGAAAGAATAGTAGGATAAACTTCAAAATGTGTGGAGACTGAAGGAAGAGAAGATGTAGAGCACCACTAATAGCACGGTAAGATCAGTGACTTGATTGAATGTGTGCTCTTCTAGGAAAAATGTAAACTGTCCTTTACTAGTTTTTTCGTCTTACCGAAGACAACTCTGAAAGATAGGTTAAATTGTTCTAATTTCTTCTCTAGTAGAACTGAGAAGTTGTGGTGTTTATGCAGGGCTGTTATGGTCATAGGCTAGAATGTCATCAGTGCTCTCATGCTTCTGTTATTCAGTTGTGCATCATCTCTTCTGGATATTGAAAATGGTTCTATCACCATGCAACCAGTATTTTTCAAGACAAAGTTGTGAGAAGGTGGTCTGTCTGTGTTTTCTTTCTGGTGATCTCTCATGTTTTTTTCTTAAGAAAAAATGGTATGCAGAATTTATAAGCTAGGTTTGGCTTTAAATGTTAGTAACAGAAGAAAACAAAATCTTGTCTCTAGAGTCCTGCACTTGTTGTGTGTTATTCATCTCTCTGTAGGTCCTGAACAAAGTTTTGCTGTGTTTTTTAAAGTAGGCCTTGGTGCTTAGTGCTTTCCAACCTTGGTGTAGTATCTGACCCTGGTAGTATCTAACCCATTAGAAATACTTTTTTTTTAATTGCATTTTAGGTATTAACTTTTTTGTTCTACTCATAAAAATGGGAATACCTCTTGGTCTGACATAAGCAAAACATTTATTCAGTTCTTTCTGGGAAAGAATGAGCATCTTGTCTGTCAAGGCCACTTAATGTGCTTAAGCATATGCCTGATTTTAAATGTGAGTTGTTTCATTGCTTGCAGCTGAACTATATGGAATGATGGGGATCCATCAATGTAGAAGACATTGTGGCATTCTTGACACACAGATTTCTGACTTTGTTTATGAGAACGCTATACTGCTTATTTTATGGAATCCGTTGTTTCAGATTGTTCAGCTGCAGCCAGCAATTAAATGCTTTTTATTGATTTAGGGTGAGAGAAGGAGGTTCTTCAGTGCTCTCAAATAGAAATGACCTTCACATCTCCATGTTTCAGAATATTGTGCACACAGCTTTTATAGAGATGCAGTTCTACACCGAATTACTTGAAAAAGAAGAAAAAGGTAATTGCAGGAAAATATGTAGAATGACTGCCTGTGCAGACCTTACTGTTAGGTAGCTCTGTATTTAACCTCTATACCTTTTAAATTGTGACCTTTCCCACATTTATTTCACTTTTGATTCTTGTCTTGAACACATGAAACTAATTACTGTAAATTTATCAACAGTTCTGATGTGATCAAATGAGCTGTGAGACCATCCGGTTAATTCTACTTGTTTTGCGTTAGTTTCTAATGGAGTGAGGCATTAACTCACTGTAACATGTTTGTTTCTTAACACTTTTATATTATACTAAGTTTTTTAAAAAGCCTTAGTTTTAAATAAAGAAAAGTTTAAAGGAGGTTCTTTTTGACTGTTGTTGTTCTTTCTGGCTGGGGAGGTTTGGAGGTATTCGGAGGTTGCCTATTTTGGGGCTTGTTTGGGGTCTGTGTTTTTAGGTTGACTGATTTCTGTTAGTAGTGTCCTATTTGTTGCAAAGGAGTATGTCTTGCTTAGATAGAAAGCTAACTAACATGTAGTTTCCAGGAATTTTAGAAATGCCTTTATTCTGTACAGAAATTCCTAGCATGCTTTGGTCTAATGGGGACAAATGGAGAAATACAATTATATGAGTTAGTCTGCTCAGTGGGCATTATAAACCTCATGACAGCACAATAAATTCCCTGTTACTAGGACATTTTGTGTTAAAGGGTTAATCCAATAGGTTTTTTATGGTGTGATCATAGCTGTAAAATGTACTGCTGAAGATGTGTTTGAATTTTTAACCTCTGTGTAGCATATGATGTTGTGCCTTTCTCTGCCTGATTAAACTCCTTCCTTGCCTTTTGGCCCTCCTCTCCTGAACTTTACTGATGTACTCTTTTATAACCTGCAGCGTGTTTTTAGGTCATAGCTGACTGAAAGAAGGATATTGGGCTCTAAGAGCAATGAACTTATTTGGCCCAATATAGTTTAATACTTTGATTTTTATATGTTCTTTTTTTTACAAAGAGTGGGACAAACTGCCTTTCTTTTTGAAACTCTACCATATGCCCTTAGGTCAGTGTTTGAATTCTGAATAGGAACAGCAAACACAAGTAATTTCACTTCCAAGTCCTACCTGTGGCTGGATAGTCAAGGATCAGTGTTGTTTTGAAATTTTATTGCAAATAAATGGCAAGTACAAAATTTCCTGATAGGTAGTGGATGAAGGCTACTATCCTGATAATCATTCCTGAACTGAACAGTGTAATAAATTATCCTGGATGTGTCTTTGGACAATATTAACCCATTCATAACATCCCTAATTACTTCTACATTGTAAAGAATTTACCGTCTCCATTTGCACAGAAGAATTCCAGAAGCAATTAGATCCTGTGTCCAAGCTCTAAAACCTGACTAAAAAAGGTAGGGTGGTTAGCTGGGGCAGAATTGAAAGAAAAGGCCAGCTCCTAGATTCCTAAGTTTTATCTTTTGGCAAAGCAGGCATTCCTTCTATAAGCATTTGTGCTTGTTTAATTTGATTTTCTTTTTCTGGCTGAACAACTGGAATATTTTGTTCTACTCTTGTCTAACTTACCTCAACACGTTATTTTTCTAAAATCCTCATTAAGCTTGGGAATGCCACTAATGTGGACCAAAATCTTTAAAAAATGCAAGTGATTTAGGTCAGTCATGTGCAATCTTTTGTTAACAGCAAGATTTTTATTTCAAATAGTATAAACATGACATTAAGTTTAATAATAACTGCAAAAATTTTCTATTCAGGCGGATCAGTTTGCTTTATTGCTAGTAATACAGCCGAATTAGGTTTACTAGCAGTCACCATGGATAAAATCCACATGAGGTATATCCAGACTCCTAAGACTTTGTGTTTCATAATTCTTCCTTATCCGTATCCAGACTTGCAGTTTGATTTAAATTAGTTTTGTTACACAAGATTGCAAGTTTCTTTTATTCTTAGGGAGCAGCTTCTTAGTGCACCTTCTCTCTACATCTTTTTGAAAAGTTTTATCTCTGGAGCTTGTGAATATTATGAACTGCAGTATTGTGTTGGCCATTTTGAGGGAAAAATAAATATATTTTGTTCAGCAATTTAGTAGAAATGTACAGTAATTCTACTTGTAGAAAGGCTAGGTGAGTTTAGTGTGGCTAATAGGAGGGGAAAAAAGTATTTGTAAGAGGTAAATACATTCCCTTTAAACGTTGTGGGATTAGAACAGCAACACTTAGTTGATCTTTTGTTCAGTTTCTTTACAGTCTCAGAAGGCTGGGCTTGAGGGAGGATGCTCATGTCAGCTTAGGAGCGTGGAAGTACTCTGGCTTCAGAGTGGAGGGTTTCTGAGCAGTTTTTCTGTGTAAAGTGATTTTTTGATAATTATTTATTTTGTATTTTTAAATGTTCCCTCTCACTATTGTCTTTGTTTCATCATTTTCGTCTTAGAATCCTTCCCTATTTTAGACTTGCATGATAGTCTTGCTGGTGTGGTGTCCCTCACCTGTGGTGAAGGGTCCACACATCTCCCTTTCTGAGTCCTTCCTCCTTTCCTTTCTGTGTGTTTTCCACAGCTAATGTTATTCCAAAGCAACACTTTTTAACGTACTTAACTTCTCTAAGGTGAGGTCTCCTGAACTTCTTCCTCCCTTCCGTTCTATTGCTTTTCATTCCAGCAAGATCTCAATTTGTTTTTCGAATATGATGGGTCAGTCCAATATTCCATGGCCAGAATTTTGGTTTCTGGATTTGCATGGGTTTTTTTTCTTTGTTCCTCCCTAGTCATCCCCAAGCTTTCATGGTGTGGCTGGCCAGGTTCATAATGTAAAGGTTGTGTGTGGACAATGGTAACAAAAAGTTTTCACCTGGGTGAGAAATACACTCAGGCCTTAACCACAGGTGCATCCACACAGTGTTTCCTGTAAACACCCTGTACATTTCTTATTAGATCCAGCATGTATCAATTGATTGGCTATCATTAATCATTTCAGCTTGTAAGCTGTTGTAGAACTGGAGCCTTGGGCTGTTTGCCCTGACTGTGAGTGAGAAGTCGTGATCTGTTTCACTCCTGTAGTCTAAATAAGATGACTTAAGTGAGAGTACAGCTTTATTATTTTAATACCTGAAACTAAAATAGTGATAGGCAGGGTAGCAGTGACTTTTGTTACAGGGCTGCCAAGTGGTTTAAGAAAATGTCATTCGTGCTGTGGGACACCATAGTCCCAAGGTATTTCCTGCTCTTGCTCATTAAAGTTCTTTCACCTTTACCACGCTGCCTTTTGTAAATAGAGCGCTGTGTTGTCTGAATGTTTTGCAGGACACATGGTAACGAGGAGGAAATAGAAGTTGGTATTTTGATTACAATTTGCTGGATTTATCTTGGGTGGGAGCTGACTTGACGCTGCCTTAAGGCTGGCTAATTCCGTTGCTCTTTGTTTTGCGGGTGCTTACATGGGCAGAGGGGCACAATCCAGTCGAAAACCAACCCTGCAAAAACATGTTGAAATCTGTCACTATGGTTGTGTGGAGATATTGTACTGGTGTGTGGATAAAAGGAGGGGGCTAGGACTGTGACAGCCCAGACTTCAGTGGCTTCACCCACTGTAGCTCTTGTATTCCAAGTTGAGAGGTTGCCTCTCAGATTTCCTCTAGCATACAAGGCAGCTACAAATTTAAACAAATTTTGATGTTACCAGCTTTTTCTGATAGATACTTGGTGTAGAAATTCAGTGTTTATGTAGCAGTTTCCAAAACATTTATTTTCGCAATGAGAAAATGTCTAATCCTGAGGAGGGATCTTCAAAATAACTGCCTGATTTTGATGGTGGTAATTCCTTGGGAAAAAAAAAGTATTGGGGTATTTGTGTGTTCTGTGGTATTTGGCATAGTATCACTCAGTGTCTTTAAACAGTTTTTTGTGTACATTTTGTAACTGAAAGACAAGGATTCTTCGTTAACACACTTGGAATTGTTCTGTTTCCCCCAACGTTTAGAAAACACATGATGTTCTATTTTGTGATTATTTAAAAAGATCCTTTTATAATTTTAGTAGGGACTGACACAAAAGAGATTTGTTTTCTGTCTGAACTGATATGATAGAGGAAATTATAGAAGCTGCCTCCTATGCAAACAGAAATTTGCAGAGAAGGCCATTATCATTTCACTGTTGTGTCATTCCACCCCCTGTATTGACTATTTTCACCTTCACAGCTAGCAGCCACTTTTGACTAACTTCTAAACTTCTGCATCTTTACCAAAGTCATAATTTAACTCTTGAAATAAACTTAGACAAATGATTGTTTCTGGATCTAAAAAGGCTGGGTAAAAAATGCACTCTCTACTCCTGTATGCTACCGATTTTTCTGTAAATAAGGAGTAACTTGATGTCTCCACTGATGATAATCCAGGCTCTCAAAATGCAAGCTCTACATAGAGTTAAGGTTACCAAGAAAAAATGGTATGTGATGCGTATTACCACAGCTGATGTGTATTATTGCGTTAACTTGGTGTTTCTTGGTTAACCTGATCCTCGAGTAACACATTGACTTCGGGGACGATGATCTGGGAAGCGGTTGCTTCTAGTGGCGTAACTTCTTAGCTACTTCAGTGAGTATCTGTACAAATACACTGTTGAGTGTATGCTGCAGGAGCTCATGTTAGCACCAGAAGAGTCTCTTCCTGGATGATTTAGCAGAGATGCCATCTGATCTTATCAGTAGTAGCCTAATGTTTAAACTTTCTGGGGGAGAGAAAAGGGTGCAGCAGGGGCAAGGAGTTGATGATTTGCTGTCTAGCTACACTTTTTTTGAATTTTTTACATTCTTTTTCTGCAAAACTAAGATCATTTAATGGAATTCATATAATTTACTGACAATATTACATTCAGTTTGTGATGTTTGGCACTACGAATTGTAGGGAATCTCTTCCAAGAAATTCTTGACATTAGTACTTAAAAATATGCCTTAATTTCACTGTTAAGTTTTCTTCATAAGGGAACAATCCAGTCTAAAGATTTTTTGCTTTGTTTTGGTCATGTAATTTATGCTATCAGTAAATGTATTTAACCATGTGTATGATCATAGCTATAATTACAGAAGCTTCTTAAACACCCCAAAATCTACATGATATGTTGCTGCACGTTGACTGGTTCTAAAGCCTCAATGTATTCTGCTCTACACTAGGTTGAATTTGTGGCACTAAAATCTTTCAATGACATCAAACTGTCATATGATTATTTAAAACTTGTATAATTTTGTTCCATGTGATCTTGTAACTTTTTTCTCCATCTACTTAAATTAGGAAGTAGAGTGTTTATTGATAATTCTTAGTGGTGACTGCTAATGATCAGCAAAATCAACTTTTACATTTTAAAATATAGGTGTTAAATGTTATTCTGTCTCTAAAAGAACAGTTGATTGCCTTGTGTCTTTCACTTCAGCTAGGGCTTCCATCTTTAGATTTCCTTTATTTTTTTGTTTCCTTTTTATATTTCTCTTTTCCAGTTTAAGGAAACAATTTTCTCTAATATCTCACTGTCAGATCTGGTTGGATCAAATCAATTCAGATGTTTGGAGCAAATATTTTCATTAGTAGTTTTGATGTTATCCCACTTTACTGAAGCAATAAAGAAAACTTTGTGACTGATAGATTTTTGTGGCACTTTTGCTGATGTTAGGCCATCATTTGTTATTCCTTTTACTTCTGATTTTCACTGTCTCTCAGGCTCACCTTCTCCAGCTCTTTCTGCATTCCCCCTCCCTGGCATGTGAAATCACGCGCTCTTACAGTGACAGGGTGCGAAGGTCATTCGTGGCACCGTTCCAGCGTCAGGGGTACAAAACTGTTTCCTATGGGAAGCATCAGAGGAAACCTGCAGGAGGGGGAAGATGGCAAAATTAACTAATTTTGGCAAAGCTACAAGGATCTTTTCTTGGTATGCCGATCGTTGTTTTCAATAATAGCCCCGCCACCATCCCCCTTCGAGCTTGTGGCAGAATTTTCGTTACCTTCAGGAGAAGCCAGGTCAGGCATGTCAAACTGCACCTTTGAGTTAAGCATAACACCTGTCACAGGGGCTTAGGGTCCTTTTTGTGTGTGTGTGTATGCGTGTTTGTAAAACACAGTGCAGAAGAGCTGCTTTGCTAATACCTGATGTCCTCTTTCACTTGGAATATTCAGTTAAGACAGAAATATTTGAAGTCTGTAAGTGTGCTACTTGCTGACATTTTGAGCCTCACAATTTCAACCTCAGACTTGACAAATAAATCCGGATTCTCTTCTTTCTCTCTGCCAAAGTGTCTATCTAATATCATATTCATCTGTGCCTGGCACTTGAGGACTTGGGTGCTATTTTCCCTCTGGCTTTTTTCTTTTTGAGAGGAAAACAGCCTCTCTGCTGAAACGCACATTTCCCAGGTGGTGTGTCAAGACTTCAGATAGTTTAGACATCTGAATGGGGACAGATTCATCAAATGGTAGGCGTTGACTTAACAGCTGTGAGCCAAAATTGTCTGTCTGGTAGGAAGAAGAAAGCATTTGTGAGACTAATTCTGCTCTCATTTAATGGAGATGTGTGTTTTTAATTCACTGATACTCGTGTGGTATTAAAGCAGTTCATATTGGCTGCTGAACTTTTAAAGAAAGCCAAGCCACTTACTTGAGGGCATTAACTGGTTAAGTATTTAAAAGTAGAGTTCAATTACTGTAGCTTTTTCTAGAATTCAAGAGAGAATATTTTCTTTATTTTGCTTTACTTTTTTAAGGTATACTTTTAAAATGTGTGTTTGTTTCCAAGTTGGGCAGGTTGTAAATATACTTCCTTTCCTTTCAATAGTATGACTCCTGGTGAGAAAGTAATTTACAATGATACTGGGTACTTGGTATATATTGCCTTGAAAACCTGTTTGAGAAAACTATGTGTTATCTTAAATATGTCTGCAAAGGAATGGAGACAGAGTTGTGATTTGTTGAAGGCTATTCAAAAATTCAGTGGAAAAGCATTTTCTGGGGTCCAGGTTTATATGTGTGTTCCTTCCAATTTAATTTTTTTTCTTTAAGGTATTTTGAAATGTTTGCTGTGGAAATTCCTGGAAGTGTGGGTGGCTTGTAACTTCTGTGTGTTTAAGTACTTTATTTATTTGCATTAAATTTCCAGCATACTGTTTGGGTACCCTTTCTAATCTTACTTCTGTGATCTTGTTGCTGTGATGTCCTCTTTCCTCCCTCTACTGTAACTTTAGCATTGTACAACTTGGAGCAGTGGCAATTGTTTTATTTCTCATAAAGGAAGTGCTCTCTTCTGCAGTGGATGCTTGCCAGAATTGTGTTTTGGAGCAACTGTTTATGTATGTTGAACTTGGAGCTCTATAAAAAATTAATCTTCTTTTAACTCATTAAGTGTTTAGTACCTCACCTTTTCAAAAATCTTTCCTGCAGCACCACAATACCCATACCACTGACATTTCAGGAATATTTTCCCAGAGTGTCCAAATGTCTTACTTAAATTGCAATGTGTTCGTTTAAATCTTGTCTCATGTTTCCTATTTATGGAATAGGTCTGCACTGTCTCCTGCTGCCTGCAGGGTTTGCTTAGCTTGAGTGGGCTCTGGGGAAGACTGTTGGTTGTGGTGGAGCAAGTAACCGTTAGGCTGCAAAATTCATATCAGTGCTATGTTAGAAACTTTCCCCTAACACTTTGTATGCTTTCAGGAAGTCAAATATGGTAACAACAGAGATAACCAGAAACTCTTGATTGTAATATCCAGGTAATGCTGGAAATTTTCTCCTGGAAAGCTGTATCTGCATAGGTATTGCTTAAAAAAGTTTTAACTGAAGGTTGAGGCAAGTTCTCTTAAAGCCTTGTATTTAGTCATCTGTTGAGGTAAAAAAGACAGTGTAAGTAGGCAGTTTTGTAGTACAGTCACTTCCGTGGATCAGGAAATTCCCCCTTCCTACCCCTCCTTCTTTTCTGCCTGGTGCTCCCGAGATTTGCTTCCTGCCCGTTCCCACTGGCACTCTGAACTGCCCTGTGAGGAATTGATTTTAAAGCTACTAAGTTCTAAGTAAAACTCAACTTTCTATCAAGAATGGATGCTCTACATTTTTAGTTAATTTCATTTTGGTGTTTTCTGTTTAGCACATTCTATAGAGTGCCTGGGGGCTGGTTAGTGGTCAGTCTGTTTATACAGCAACTTTAGTCATGACATACTAGAAGAGAAATGCAGAGTTTTTCTTATTCATATAGTACTTCAAAAGAAAAAATCAAGAACTAGTCATGAGCTATTACTTTGGAGATAGCAACTGTCTCCCAGGCACAGTGTAATTTATGTAGTACATAATGCTTTGCATCAGTAGTTATCGTTATTTATGGGATAGTTTGTTTAATAAAGATATTTCCAAGTGATTTCACTGCCTCATTATAATTTGCATTTAGTTTGTGTTTCGTTTGTGCAGAAACATTTTGTGCAAATCACTGTAACTGTTTTTTTTTTTGCTCTGGCAGATTTAAATGGGAAAAGTTTTTTTGAAGTGTCCCAAGGTGGTTATTTATGATATACCAGAAACAGAGAAATTGCAGCTGGCCTTGAGTCTCTGGGTTCTCCAGTGGAAGCATGACAAGGGTTGGAGTTTGCCTTCCATGGCCTTCTGCCATAGCCAGCCCTTGTGCATACTTTCTGGGTGAGGGGAAGGAATAGCTATTCCTCTGCTCTGCTGTTGCACACGTAATATTTATACAATGACAGTGATTTAGGGTTCTCATCCTTGATGTGGTACATTAGGACTTTAGAAACTTACTTCCTGTTCAGGTGTGGAAGGTCACGAATGAATTGGTGCACTGAGGTGTTAGGCTTACTTAAACTGAACTTGTTTTCTTGCGAGTCTGTGGAGAGTGGAATTTGGGGGTTTAGTCCAGTCTTAGCTTCATTAGCACATGGATAGAAAAGAGTAACTTCTAATGAATTCGTTGATTGTTTAAAGTGAGCTTTCTTGAAAAAAATTATTAACAAAATTTTAGACTTCAGCTTGGCCTCCTGGCAACTGAAATAATGGATAGTCATTCACACTTTTGTAAAATCAAAGACAGAGCAGTAGTGGGGTTGAATTTTTTTTTTTCCCTAATGGAACAGTAACATCCAAATGAAGTGCATGCTAGTGCAAAACCAGATCCTACATCAGTATTTGTTCTGGAAAGCTGCAATAGCTCATTTGTGGTTTTCCTGCTTGTAAATAATGTAGTTATCCCACCTCCTGCGGAATGTTTTTATTCTTTATATTTTCTGCTGATGAATGTCTGCTTCTCTGAACTATATTAAGGAAGAGTATAGAGCCAATTATTCACTCACTTCTTGAGTTAAATCCCAAATTATACAGAAAATGTAATGTTCTCCTGGAGGTTCTTGAGTCCTTTTCTTCTCAGTTCCGTATAACAGAGGAAGCTTTCTTTTATGTTAGTATAGTAAGTCACTTCCATTTTGTGAGCTCAGTGCTGTAGTAGGTGAACTGCGGATTAAATGAAGAGTAATTCCTTTGCTCATGCCTTTGAAAGCTTTTCCCCTCTTGCTTGTGTGTTTAACTGGTAGCTGTCACTGAATTGCCACACACAAGAATCTCCTAGACTCTATTAGCACAGTCAAAATAATTGTTTTAAGATACTTTTCTGCACAAAGCATGATAACAATTTTCCTGTGGGTTGATTTAATTCCTTAAAAATGTTGCTCAGATGGTTGCACTGGGAAATAAGAGACATGTTTCTTTTTTGTGATTTCATTAACTGCATACGATGTGTAATTTTATTAACTGAGAAGAGCAGATAGAATTCAAAACTTGAAGTAATACTTCAGGTATTACTTCTCTTTTTTTATGTTTACAGTGCTGGTAGAAAGACAAACACAAGAAAAGTCAAGGTGATTTTTTTTTTTTTTCCTTTTAAGCCTGGTAGCTCAGGAAGGAAACTTTACCATGAAAAGAGCAGTTGATCTGTTGCCATTGCAGTGGTGTTGCAGAGCACTGACCTTCTGGTCACTGCTCTCTGCTCAGCTTCTGCACAGGCGCAGAACACATAAATGGTGGTTCACAACAGCCTTCCCATGTTTGCTGAGAGTTCTGACTCATTCTTAAACCTTAGCATTCTGTCATGAACTAACCGTGAACCCTAAAGCCTCTGTTCCCCCAAGATACGTATCTTGCTTTTGAGTGGTTTCAGATTGCTGATAGATCGGGTAGGACCAAATCTTGCTTACCTAATTCTCAGAATTATTCCAAGTGTGTTGTACATTCGGTATGACTTGAACAGTGTACAAGGATTGTCTTTGAGCTGATTGACCCGGGATATAGTTTCTCCTGAATTTGAGGAGTTTGTATCGTACGAGAAAGTGTCCCCACTGCCCAGCAAATGTCAGCAAGTCTCGGGCGGTCTCTGTTAAGATCAGGAGCCATTTGGAAATGCAAGGCCTAAGTCATGACTATGTTACTGCTTTCCTGTTTTATATCAACTGATGTTTTGAAAGCATTTGTGGAGATAGAATCCTTCCACATTCACTGGATGTTGAGCATTTTTTGTGCTGTTTCAGTGATAAAGAGTTACAGGGCAGCTTCCCGGTTTGACATCTGCACGCCTGCGGGCGGTGAACTGATTGTCAGATGAAATGTGTCTGTGATAGCACAGAGCCAACTTAGAGAAGTGAAGAAGATGTGTTGTGTAACTGTACCTTGTTGATGGGACAGTTCTTTGGTTCTTTTTTTTTTAATTATGTCTTTCCCAGAAATGCACCATCAGATCGCAATGGTGTAAGAATAGAGTAAGGAATGGCTATGTTGGTTTACGAGAAATTTGCATTATGTTCTTTGTGCATCTCTGAAATAATTTGGCTGAGTTAAATGCTTGAGCTAATTCTGGGTTTGCTTTAAAGGTCAGGGAATTCCTCCTAGTCTGAAAAAAAGGGTATGTGAGTATCCTTTATAGCTTTAGCCAACATCGTCCGTGTTGTCTTTTTCTGTCAAATTGGAAGGTAAGATGCATTCCGTATTGCAGTGGGGAATCTTTCTGGGAATTGCTTTGCAGGTTAATGGTGTTCCTTTCCATACTTTTCTCTACTTGTGGGCACTTCAGAGTAGAACAACAAAGCATCAGACTTCAGGATGAAGGAGCTGCAGGCAGCCAGTCTCTGCAGATCTCCTGACGCATCATGAGTTTTAAACGTGCTGCAGATAAGAGTGAGAGAGATGGTCTTTTCTCCTTCCAGGGCCTCTGCTGCTTGTCAGGCCTGAGCATCCACTGCAGAGGATGGGCAGAAATTTGGTTTAGGATCACCTTGAGGGTAATTGTCATGTAGATTTATCCTGAATGTCACATAAGTGGGTACTGTGTGAAAGTTTTGACATTATTTAAGTGATGATTAAATGACTTCAGAATACAGTAAAAATTTCTGAAAATACTTTTTCATGATGATGTGTCTGAGAGAAATACTGAAAGAAACAATTAAGATGTTATAAACACAAACTGATAGAATTAACTATCTGTGTGCATCCCATCTTCATCTGTAGCTGTATGATGGTGATGTTTTCCGTGCCTGTTCCTCTCATCACCTGTTTTGAGTATCTTGTAGGACAGCAGAATTCTGGAAATCCATTGAGATTTTTTTGGGGACTAAGTTGTCAAAGTAAGCAGTTATGTAGTAAATGAAGTCGTTATTTGCTGAAAAGGAAATTACTTTTTTTTAAATAAGGAAATTGAATGATGCTACAAAGAATTTTATTCCCTGGCTGACTGTTAACAGGGGGTTGGTTTTTTTTCATGGAATACTGGATATTAACCACATATTTTGTATGTAGCCAGTATTGTGCATTCATCACCATATGGATCAGTTAGTTGGACTTCCTGTGGTTTGATATGAAGAGAGACTGAGAACTCTCAGCTGTCACTGAAATCAGCTGGAGTTCTGCTTTAAATTGTAAAGCTCAATATAATGCTACATGCACTAAAAAATTCATGTATATGGAATTCTAAAATTATTGGTTAGTATTGGATGACTACTTTTTCCCTTAATTTCTCATGTCCAAATTCCTGTTCTCATAAAAGCCATATGATCGCTGCCCTTCAAGGATTATTTTGAAAGGCAGTGTATTTTGGAGATTGCTATAGAGTACATTTTTTGTGAGAATTCAGAAGTCCTGTTACACAATAAATAAGGTGGACTGTTATCAGGAAGCACATTAATATATTTTATCTGAGCATTGGGAAAGTCAGAGAATATCATCATTTATCTGTCCATGCCCTCTAATTTGTCACCATCCCAGACTTAAATCTTCTTCAGCAGTGATGTATTGTTTTTTAGGTTTGTTTTTTTATTTGAGACATGCTTGTCCAGTCCCAGTTTCATTCCAACGAGTTGTCTTTTGGTTTTGTTGTGAACAGAGTATTCATTTCGTAAAGTGCACATTGCAAGGCATGTATATTTTCTCTACTTTATTTATTGTTGCAGCTGCAAGTTGATCAGGACAGCCAGATTCTCTGAACATAACTGATACAGTTTTTGAAGACAGCTTCTGTTTTGGAAGAGAGGAGTGGAATTTTTCTGAATTAAAATGAGGTGTGATAGAGCTACTGATAGATGTGGAAAGGGGAAGGTCTGTATAAAAGAAGTGGTGACAAGTTTCATTTGGCTTAGTCTCAGTGCCACTATGTTTTGTAGAAAGCTAAAGAGGGGGCGTGCTGTGCTAAAAATAAGATAGTCTGTGTGTTAGAGAAGTAAGTGCGTTTTAAAGCACATGTTTAAAATTCCTGTAGATTCAGTGAGAGTGTGGAAATGTATTTAAAGGCATCCAGGGAGAGATCCTGTCTGCCTGAAGTAGAGGCTTTCTGTCATGTTCTTTCTCCACCTTTAGGAGAGCATAGTTTGGTTTTTCATAGGGCACTTGTCAGTTTGCCTTATCAGCGTTTTGCAGTTGATGCTCTTCTGTCTTTGAACACCCAAAGGTAACTCTAGAGCCATAATTCAAAGTACTTTTTTTTCTTGCCCATTTGAGGGAGAGGTGGTTCTTGGGAAGCTACAGCTGCAGGATGTTTCGGTGTTTAAATGTCCAGTAAGGAAGGAAGCCAGTGTTTCAGTCAGTTCCAGCTCCAGACACTTGTGGCTAGAAGACAGCATCCAGGCCTGCAGATAAAGGACATTCTGTATCGCTTCTGCTTCACCATTTTTGGGAAAAGAGCACCGTGTTTTCCTTCGCCAGTGGTAGGCTTTGTAGTGGGAACATACTTTTCCAAACCTTCAGTTAGGACGCAGCATAAAAAAATCCAAAGTATTGCTTTTTAAACTTTCCTCTTTTAAAATCTCACTGCTACAGACCAAAACCAAATCAAGCTGCTTTTCATTTAATCACAAGAATATTTAAGGCTGCACCACTGTTATTGAGCGCTTCATATCTGGTATAGGAAAAGCTTTCCTTTTGACAGAAATGTGGGCACTGTGATCTCTTTTTCATTGTCTTAGTGGGTGCACTTCTAGCCCTGGCACTTTTGTTCAGACTCAGAGAGTGCAGAACAGAGAAAGAAAGCCTTCAACAGAGGCAACAGAGAGAATACCTTCCTTTAGTAATGGTCAGATCCTTAATCCTTACATCCGTGCTGTTATGAGAAAGGAAACAAACAGTATCGAGGTTATGCCTTAAACAGTGCTCCCATGTCACTCTTCATCAGCACTGTCTTATTTAAAGTTTTCCTTGACCCTGATGATTCATTACTGTTGTCTTTTTCAGACCCTAAGATTAGAAGCTTTTACACCTCCCACCTTGCACTAAACTTGAGATCTTTTTGGATAAAATCTTTCTTTTTAATCATACTTAAAAAGGCAGTGCATTAATAGCTGTGTTGGATACTCAGTCCATAAAGTTGCTGGCAGTCTGTCTGTATTCAGTGTGGAGGCAGTACCGTACCTGGAGGAATACAGGTGGTAATGGTGCAGTTATACAGGGGGCAAAAAGGCGTCTGACCTTGGTGATTTGTGCAGAATGATGCAAATTGCATAGCAGATCTAGCTAGGGGAACTCAAGACAGATTTTATTGGCTAATGAATATGATTTTTCTGATCATATTTTCTGGCTACTTCCTTAGAGGTAATCTGGAACCTGGAAAAGCAGTACTTCTGTTCAGTCAGACAGGAGATTTTCAGGGTGTGGGGAAGTTGTCTACAGGACCTTCTTAATGGTGAAACATGAAAGTGAATTTTCAAGTTGTAGGTTTGCCATATCAAGGTTACATGAAAGAGAGGAGAATTGGCACAGCCATATATTTTATTTTCTGTGGTTTCTTATGGTAGTATCAGTTCTCATGTTTGATTCTAATTGAATTCCTGATACTTGCTGTCTCTGTTCTTGAGTTGCAGAATGTGGGCAGCAGTTCATACGCGCTTCTCAGGAGTTTTGAGACTTGCTCAGCTGTAGTATGTGATGGGCTTTGGAGGATCCATGTAAAATATAATGTTTAGAATTGAAAGCCATCAACTGAGAATTTAATCCGGATCTCTGTCAGACCTTTCTCTGTTGACAGCCTTGGAGGTACAAAGGGTCCTTAGAACTAGTGAATCCATGCAGTGTCCAGTGAGTGATGCTGAGAGAGACGGAGAGGGCAGGTCATGGCCTCTATACCCTGTATCCATGGGGGAACTAAACAATATGCACGTGGGAGGGCTATGCCTGTATTGTGCATCAGAGCTGCCCAGAGTTATGTTATTACGGTAACCTGGGCAATACTTACCTGTTAATCAGAGGTTTATCTGAAATACTGTGCAGTGTTGCTGCCTGCTTAGTTCTGTGAGAAGACTCTTAATCTACAAATACACTCATGCTTACCACCTTGAGTGAAGGTATTTAGACTGTCTTCATTTGGTTGTGGGTTTTGGGTTATTTTCTGGCTATGAGGCCATTGCAGGTGAAAATGTGAGAAGTGGAACAGTTACAGAATACAAAAATAATTTGAAATGATTCAAATGCCTTGGCATTTCTTTTAGATGGTCAGTGTCATCTGTTGTATGCAGATCAAGTCAATGTTTTTGACCGTTGTGAACTTCTTAACTGATTTTGTTTGTGGGGAAACAGTAAAGTTTGTACTGAAAAAGAATCCTTTAAGTTGAACATTTTTTGTTTTAAGAACGAAAGTAAAATCCTCCTGATCATATTTTGCTGTTGCCAAAGAGCTGTCTGAGGTATTCATCCACCTTTTGAGTGCTCCTGAAGTAAGCACAGAGGAAGAAAGGGCAAGTTGCAGCCTATCTTCACTGTTACTGTGCAAATTGAGGCACTAAGCATGTCCGTGTTGATATTTTATAAAAAAATATTGTTTTAAGGAGCAGCTATGAAATTCGATTCTTTCAAACTCTAAAGAAATGAAGGTTTTGTAAAATAATGAAAATCTCAATTGGCATGTGGTAGAGAAATATTGGTGCGTGGTTTTTTGATGCAATTTATTCAAGCCCTTTGTCTACATACAGAAGGCAGTAACTGTAGTGGACTTGTACAAAACTTTTGAGTTCAGGCAAATGCTGAGTCACAGTCCAATTCATAATATTTACAAAAAGTCATTCTATATCCTAAGATATGACTGCAGTATCATGCAAAGTTAGTTAATTAAATTAAACGACTTTGAATTGCTTTTAAGATAAATGTCGGGTTTCTGGCTGCTCTGACAAAAGACAAATGGCTTTTCTGGTACGTGTAGCCACTTTCTAATGAAACAGTTGTACAAATTGATTTTCTATTACTTTTTATTTAGAAATCTTTTTGGCATTTACAGATAGATAGAAAGTTGAGTGAGAACAAAGCATAATCCAGTAGAAAAGTGTTTTAATGTGAAAAATAAATATTATTAAGAGTTTATTTAAAAACTGCTGCTGATCTGCTGTTCATTCAGGTAAAATAGGATTTGCAAACTTCTAAAACATGGATGTGCATTTCTAAAAAATGCAATTAAACCAAATATATCTATTCTTATACACAGAAACTCTGTGATATATAAAGATAATTAGAGCTGTGTAAATGTGTACCTGTTTTGGCATGTGTCTTTTTTGCAAGAGACATTATTAACTGGATTTTCTTGTGTGTTTTTTTGTTCTATTATTTCCAAAGGTTTACAATAAAAACACTTGTACAGAATTTTTTGTGAATTAAAATCTGGAACATGTATGAGTATATTTTAGTTTGGGATATGGAATTGTGAGTAAAAAAATGTGTGTTATTTTTAATTCATAAAAGCGGTTCTGTAGTGGTGAAATATAGCTCTAATGCTGCATGTTTCTCAGGAGTTTCCTTTTCAGGAAGGCATGTCGATGCTTAATTGGGTTTCTGAAGTTATTCTTGCATTGCAAATGGGATGCTGGAGGCACAGCTTTCCCTAAACAAATTGTAGCCAAGTGGAATTTGCTGGTGGGGGTCCAGATAGGAAGTAAGTAAGTGTTTGGGGTTTGGTTTACTTGGTTTAGTTTTAAGTACCTTAATGGATATCTTTGGTTTTGGAAGCCTGGCCCACAGCACCAATAGATAATATCGAATGAATGGCTGTTTCCAGTGACTGAGAAGGGTATTCTGGTAGTGGTGTGATGTTTGATGTGCCTAATGTAAAGGAAACTGAAGTGCTTGCCCACTGACCCTATTTGCTACATCAAAGCTAATGCTAATGTATGGCCAATAAAGACATCACATAACTGGGCTTTCTTTCACAGATCCTGTTTGCATGTTGTGATGGATGCATGTTTTACATTGCACTACGGCAAAGCTTTTTTTTTAAATTTTTTTAAATTTAAATATTTTTAAAATTTACTGTATATATTAGAAAGGGCCCACCGTGGTCTCCTCCGTAGTGGCTGCAGGGGGATCCCTGCTGCAATGTCTGCAGCACTTCCTCCCCTCCTCCTTCCCTGACCCAAGTGGTTGCAGGGCTGTTTCTCTCCCTGTCTTTTTCCTCACTCCTCTCTGTCTTTGAAGCATTTTGTCCATCCTTAGGCTTTCTTCCCTCCAGGTGCCACCACCATGGTGGCTGAGGGGCCAGACAGTGACCCTGCTCCCAATACCTCCACATGAGCACCCGATGCTCCTTAATAGGTGAAAATGGTGACGCGGCCAAGAATCAGGGTTAAACTTGGTTTTGTTACATTGGGTTAATGATCCCTTCATAAATTTGTAATTAGGCAAGTAGAAGAGTGTAGGTCAAGATGACCGGCGCTGAAATGAGGTGGTGTTAAATTATCTCATTGCCGCGTAACCCTGTTTTCTGTCCCACGGTGCAACTAAATTGCAGAATTCTAATTGGATGTAGAATTTTAACCAAAATTGATCTCGTTAATACAAACAAGAGTAGAATTTGGTTCCCCCCCCACCTTATCATGCTTTCCAGTTCTAGTTGAAAATTACTTGTCTGTTGTGGAATTAACTTTGAACCTTTGGGTCTTAGGTCATTATATATTAAAGTTTATCACTGTTCCTTTCAGCCTGGTGAAGTGGGAGTTTGAAAGTTAACTTTTAGGACTCTGAATGGGCTTTGCTTCGCCACACTGAACTGAAATCTGTACAGTACAAAGGTTTTATGTTGAGCCCAGGCCGTTTGGCCATTCTGTTCATTTTGGTGTCCTTTTCTCTGAGGAGTTAAACAGCCATTCTTCGGGTGCAATTTAACCAGCAGTGCTAATCAACAAACACTGCCCTTATCCACCTGCTTGTTCAATCTACCAGTGTCAGCTCCATTTCTGCAGCCACGGAATGGTCCTGGAGACTAGTCTTCCCCAGCTACTGATGCTTGAATCGGCTTGTTATATCCGGTTACCTTCTCAAATGTGTCTGTCTGATTCCTGCCGGTGGCAGAGCTGGTGTTTGTAGGGCTAGTTTGCTGTGCATTGGGTGTGTGTCAAACAGTATAACTGGTAGTCTTGACTGAGACTGTCTTTTGTCTAGCCTGAGCAGCACCTGATTAGTGACTCAGACCAATCATTTAAGTACAGAGCCATTTTCATTTTCCTTGTCCCTTTACATGGTATCCTGCTGGTAAACAGCTCTGGTAGATGAAATGTTAGGCCAACCATATACAACCTTTAAGACCATTTCCATGTTTGTCAGACATGTTTTTCCTGACTATTACCCGGACGTAAATAGTTCTTCTAATCTAGTATTTATGGTACAGATATAACTTAAAATTTGGCACCGTATATGTGGATTTTTCATTAGCTTTCTGTTTTTCAGGCCTATGAGGAAGCTTTTCATTTGGTCACTTTGAGACCTAAGAATAGTTCTGGTAGGTGTTAAGTAACTACTGGGTCGTTTCCTGTTTTTCCGTGAAGTATGTCTGCTGTATTTAAATCCCTTTAGGGACGATTTTTGGTATGTGAAATCTGTTACTGCTTTGCCCACAAATTAGGCAAAATTAGCTTGCAGTGGCTGTGGTAGAAGTCAGTCTTTTTCTTCATTGGGAGCAAATTATGTCGACTATAAAGCAACAACAACTACAAAACCCTCTTTCTGCTCAGTAATTGACTTTTAAAATTTATCTATTTTAAATGAGGAAATGCTGAAAATAGATGTGACAAGCTTGTAGATTTGTACGCTAGTTAGTGATCTTGACTTTACGATGGATGCAAAATTTATATGCTCAGAAAGCTGGAATTACCTTTCTACCGTTGGTCTTAGGAGATAAAGAAGTATTCTGAAATTGTGAATTATAAAAAAGAATTTCCTGTATTTACTGGAATCACTGTTTTGAAATACAAATTAGCACTTGCTCTGACAACTGCTGTGTTCATGGAAACCCTGCTGAGGAATAGCCTGCAGAACAATTTCTTCTAGTACAGTTGTTTTTAAGTAATCCCTGTCAACACTAGGCATCGAAAATGTGCTAGCTACGCCATGGTTTGAAACAGCTGTCAAGTGTAGTTTCTGGCTCAGAGCCACCTTTAGATATTCTTGTATCCTCTTAATGTAGAAAATGAAGAGATTGTTTTCTTCTGGATTGGTTGGATTTGTGGTCAGAGGGAGGAGGAAGAAAAGGTCCCGGGTTATAAATTAAAAGAAATTGGTTCAAGAAAGGTGTAAATGAGCAGTAATCAGTGGCTGCTTTATTCACATCATGAAGTGGCTTTCCTGAGTGTAAGGATGTACTTAACCACATGCTTTCCTGAATTTGGGTCAAAGCTCCTACTGCTGTTTGACTATGGGCTAAGATAAGCTCTGCAATTGTGATTATGAGTAAATTTTAACTATTATCCAGAAAGTATATTAAAAATTAATAAATTCCAGATGCTTTCTCTTTTTAATGATCCAAAAGGACAAGGCAAACAGCAGTAAATTTTGAGGTTTGATTGAAATAGGAAACAACTATAATAGAGAATTCGGGAAGAAGACAGTTTGGAGCGGAGCAAAAAGGGAAGTTGTTCCGAGGTGCTGGTGTGGCTTTCTCTACATATGCACAGTCCTATCCAAAGTGAAATCTGTATTCCAACTGACAGAATTCAGTTTACAAAACTGGTTTTTCACGGTAGCTACAGGACATCCTGCAGAGACCTGAGCTGGTAAGAGAACACAATAGTTTGGATATGTATATGGGCTGCTCTCAAGGACTTACTTGAGTATGGCAGGATATTTACAGTATAATGCAGTAGAGGACATAAAGTCTTGCATGTGTTCCTTACTTAAATGATATGAAAGAATCTTTATCAGTAGGTAGATTATAATTAATTCTTACTTCTTCTTGGTCGTTACAGAGATTTTGCTCATCCTTTTCATTTTCCTTGAATTATAGGAAGTAGAAACGGCAAAACTCTGTTAGGGTTAGATAATCCAGCATATTTCCTTGCCAATGAGGGATTTTCAGCAGTTTTTCTGCCTTTTGTTTTCCGAAGCTTCTTACTGTATCTATTAAAGTTATTGTCAAAGGAAAGCTGGATAAGGGCTTCTTTTGGAGCCTGTTAATGAATTTTACTGAACCAGAGGAAGCACTGTAACATTATACCAGACCAATGTCATCTAGTCTTGATTTAGATAAAATACCTTGTGTCAGATGTTTCATATTCTTTCCAAAGAATGTTGTTAAGGACAATGCTACAGGTGAGGTGTAAGTATTGTCATTATATACTCAGCATAAATAAATCCCTGACCAGAAATGATGGTTACATGTTATCTTTGCTTAGCCCTTTTTTTGTAGTCAGTATGTGTCATTTGAAAACCACAGGTATCTGTCCTAATAGGTTTTTTCTGGCTGGTAACAAATACAACAAAAGGTAAACGAATCTGAAGATAGTCTCCATACTAAGAAAAAAACGAAAGTACATAGACACCGCATATGTCATGTTGAAATTGAGCGGGATTTTTAAATACAATTAGAAGTGCTGTCTTGTAAGGAATGCATCTGGTACAGGCTTTAACTGTCTATTCCAGGTAATGAGCTGTGAAATTAAATGGGACTGTTTAGGTTGATTTACTTGGTGATTTACAGAGGCAGAACTATTTTAACTCTTCATTTTCTGTAAGCAAAATAGCTTGTTTGCTGTTTATGTCAAGGTTCTTGTTTCTGAAAGGCAGTAAATAGTATGAGTTCAAGAGTAGGAATATTGTTGCAACAGTTATGGTGTTGATGTTTAATTGCGTGACCAGTAGTGTGCATTTTATGGAGAATGTGGAAGGAGCCAATCCCAGGACAGTTCTACTGGGGGTTTATTTATTGATTTTCATTAAAATTAGGTTTTAGGAACACAACAATTTTTGTATCCCAGTGTGTAAATGCTACTCTGTCCTTGTGTTTAAGATACTTGTAGCTCCTCAAAATGTTTTCAGCTTTTGGTCTTTTCAGCTACCTGTTTGCAGCCCCATGTAGGTTGCATATACGTGATTGCTGGAAAACATTTCCATAGTCTTTTGTTTCCTCCTCTTCTTCCAGCTACCTCTTGTTTTTGCTTTATACCTTTTTGCCTTATGTGGTGATTGAGAATCGAGTAGAGGTATCTACAGTGTATTGGTATTGATTTGTCTTTAATTTTAAATCTTGTTTTTCATAATTGTTCAGTGAACCCACAAAGTGCATATTTTATGGCTAAGTTATGTATGCTGCTCATTTGATACCAGCTGGTATTACTTTTTGTATAAATCAAATCAGATCTTCAGGTTACAAGTACATGGATTATTATAATTCCTATTTATTTTAAGTATATTTATCAAATCACCTGAGCTGAAAGATGCCTGATGTTACACCTCATGACCTGCAGAAGTTACTTACGGGATAAATAAAGCACAGCTGCTGTGTTAATGTGTCATTGCTCATCTGCAGTTGTTCTTCTAATCTCTGTGCTTTTCCGCTTTCACTAAATCTAAGCTTTCTTTGTAGAAACTTGAGGATTATTTGTGGCCTATGATATCACTGAGACTTGTTGAATTTTTTTTTACTACTGGTTGACAGATGAGTAAGTTCCTCTTGGTTTCCTCCCGCTTTGTCATAGGAAGTCACATCAAATTGATTATGTGACTGAAAAGTAACCATACAACCACAGGAAATCCTGTGGCTGAAACCAGTTTTGTTCTCTGCTTGCTTTTGGTAATAACTTTGTGTTTGCAGAATACTGTCTTTGATTCAGGACTGCATTGTACTCTGACTTTAAAAAGGTGATGTTTTTGCAACATATGAATAAAATGGCTAACTTTTTTTTTGAACTGGGGTACCTTTTGTGGAAAAAAAAAAAAAAATCC
This sequence comes from Pseudotriccus pelzelni, assembly GCA_035584735.1. NCBI lineage: Eukaryota > Metazoa > Chordata > Aves > Passeriformes > Tyrannidae > Pseudotriccus > Pseudotriccus pelzelni. The sequence continues at coordinate 8,444,276 of JAWMRA010000113.1, read as the reverse complement.
AAGAATAAATAGTACTATTGCTGGTAAGAATTTCTGGATGAAAATTTGGCAGTGTTGGTCACTTCAAACAGAAGGGAAGTTAATAGTGTCAAATGCAAATGCAGAATCAAAAAGAAATGTAGCACGTTCATGCTGCCTTTGGAGGCTTTAAAAGATAAGAGGTGCATGAGGCATGTGCGACTTCTTGCTTGTTGTTCCATGAGCTGGAGTAGTGAGCTGGTTCAGCTACACAAACCCTCATGCTTGTAGACACTAAGGATATTTGAGAAGAGTGACACCATCCTTTCTGAGAACACAGCACATTTAAATTGATTTTAAAAAGCCTGCGCTCTCATTCTTGATCAAGAGTAGTTTATATCTTGTCTTGAGGCCCTTACTTTCAACATACAGCAATATGAAAGTTGCTCATTAATTTTTGTTTGGGACCTGCTCTTCTGTGACTTGTAGGCACAGCAATAAGTTTTTGGGATTCCAGTTTCTTTATAAAAAAATGTGTTGGAAGTTATGGGAAGATGAGTGTTTAGATACTATGCAGATTTCCTCCCCCTTCCCCCTTTCATTTTAAAGTACTTTAAAGGAGTTTATTAGTGTGCTAAGTAAAACTAGGGAAAGACGCGTTTCATCTGAATGCGTTTGCTTGCTTGCTTGCACAGTTATTGTTAGGCCTTTTTGAATTTGTAAGTTTCGGAAAGAAATGTATCCCTAAGATAAAAGAGCAAAGTGAGGATAAAATGTTTCAAGAACATATCTCCTGACCTTGTGGAGAGAGTGCATGGTGTTACCCTGACCTGACAGGCTTTGTGAAAGGGGTTGCTGTGGAAACCAGAAGCCAAGCTATGGGTATTTCCAGCCGGAGGTGTGCCCTGCAGGCAAGAGGGAGGATGACTTGAAAACCAGCCAGGATAAGGAAGAAGGGACAGGAAATGCTGAGGTGGGCACCCCAAAGTTATGATATCCTTGAAGTGGGTAGTCCTTAACTCCTGTGCTCTGGGCAACAAGTGTGTAACGCTGCTGTGGCCGCATACTCCCTGGATGTGTACAGACTTGGAGCTGTACGGTGCTGGGGTTGTGCGCCTGCCCGGGAGCCCGTGCTTTTGTGTCGCTGTCAGATGTGATGACCTCGTGCAGCAGCAGGTGTTGATCCCCAGCTGCTGAGTGAGGTGTGGGTAGCTGTAGCGGTGTTCCTCAGTTTAGGTTGTTACAATATACCTCCAAAGCCCACGAAGGACCTCAATTTCCTGGAAGGTGTATGGAGACCTGAAAAAAAGAGGGAAAGGAGGCAGTACCAGCAGAGACAAATTGGGATAGCAGTACTAGACACAGAAGTTTGTGGAAAGTTGATTTAATGGGAGTTTCAGTTTCTTTTTTATTTTAATTCTTTTACTCTAAATCTTTCTCTCTCTTTTAGAGACGAGTACATAGTGTCTTTTGGAATGAGTAGCAGTAGGGTTGAAAAAAGTAGTTGAAAAGTTGACTTTGCAGAATCTGGACTGAATTCACTTCATTTCCTTCCCTGCTTGAAGCATCAAGAGCATTCTGTGATGTAATAATTTCTGTTGTCATCAGTAATAAATTTGGGGAAGAAGCATGTTTTTTTGCAAAAGGGTTTATGATGACTAATTATCTGGGCCAGAGGGGGAATGTGGGTGGCTGTACTAATCTGCTTGGGTCATCACAGAGTGGCCATGAAATTTATCTAGAAAAGTAGTCTAGATTGTTGGTTTTTTTCCAGAGGGGGATTATTTTTTGGAACTTGCTTCACAGCAAAGAGTAGGGATGTTCTCATAACATCTCACTTGATCTATGTTTTTATGCAATCTTCTGTGCAAAATCTCAAGACTACGGAGGGGAAAAAGGGGAAAAATTTGTTTGATTCTAGGCAGGTCTAGACTAAATAGCTAAAGGAACTCCTGTCATCCATCATAGCTTAAAGCTTCAGAGAGTTAGTTGGTCTTTATGTAAAGTGCTTCAGAGAAGTTTTAAGACTGTCCTAATTTAATCATAAAATATACTGCATGGTCACATGAGGAGTTAAATGTAACCCAGCAAAAAAGAAAAAAAACAAACCTCACCTTGACCATAGTGACCTTTAAAGGAGATCACTGAGCGTGAACCTTGTGAGACTTGGAAATGGATGAAACTGAGCTGTTTTATGTCAGCTGGAGATCTGGCCCAGTATTTAAACTGAAGCAATTTATTGTTCTGGTTGTTTCCCACTCTACTGAGTTACTAATGCATAGTACTTGAATGCAGAAGCAATAACACTGCGCAAGTGTAGGAGGGTGGGAACAACCTAAACTCCAGAACACTTACTCTCTCCTCCCAGTCTCTTCCTTTCACATAGTCTTCAAGGTTATTTAAGTAGTTACTAGTTAGCGAGAAAAAACGTTATATAAGAACACCTTCTTCCGGTCTCTACTGTCCTGCTGAAATGGCCTCTTTGGGCAGCAAAAATTATGATCTACACTATTTCTCAAGTCTTTTAATTGCTGTGAACTACCTCAAAAATTTACAGCATTGGAAACAGCATGAGAAAATATGTAGTTGTGCAATCCTTTTCTTCATGTATATATCAGAAATAAAGATAGTACTACAATTGGATTAGGTCAAAACACTTAATTTGTAGTCAAAGAGGAAACATGTTTTTCTTCATAGCAGTTGCAGGTTGAGTGGAAGTGGATGAAAGGAATAAAAGTAATGTAAACTCTGGTGGAGGGAAGAGAAATCATTCCTTGGCAGGACAGGGTGACTGCAGCAATTTGGCAGAAGATGTTCATAAACCATAAATGTGGGAGTGGAGAGCACACAGCAAACAGTTCTTAACTATACATGGGATGAGGCTTGAGCTTTAAAAACAGATTTACTGATGTGATCCAATATACTACATGAGTGAGTGTTTTGAATATTACATCCAAACAATGCAAAAACAGTCTATTCGCATATATGCTCAAGTAATAGTTGAATTGTGAGGAAAGGAGCATGAACAGGAGATAACCTAAAGTCATGAGTAACTCTTTAGGATAAAATAAATGTTTTGTGGGTGTTTAGTGTGGCAGAATATTTCTATACTTAGTGTAGCAGGATATTTTGCAAGAGACTGAGGGCATGTTGACTTCATATATTAGTAAAGCTGTTAAATGCACCTTTGTGTTTTTCAGTTCACAGCGTGGTCTTCATACTGCCTTAAGTGGGCTGAAGACCTGCAATACCTCTGTAGCTTTAGAACAACCTTTTCATCTTGTGTTTTTAAGCTAAATTTTATCCTAAACTCAAATGGAGTGAGTGTTGCATTTGTGCAGTAGTGAAAGATGAAAGAAAACTTCATTTTCAAGTGAAGTTTGAAAAATTGCCTGTGGCTTTTAATTATTCATGCATGCTCTATAGCACCTTAACTCACCTGATCCAGTTAAAAGTAGTGCAAGCACCTCAGGGTGAAAATAATGGTGGTTTAGAAGTACCCCTATATAGTGCATACCTGTGGAAAATGTGAAATTGTAGAAAATGTGAAACTACAGCACTGTGACCAGAGTCCTCCCCACAATATTTGCACAGTAGCAATTTCTAAAACTGTAAGTTATTTAATAAAAGTTTATTCCTAGCTGCTGTAAATACTATAGGTTATAGTTTTGTTCAAAGAATATGATGTATTGTTTTGTGATTATTTTAAAAAAGATGAACAAAAATGTTCAGTAATTTTTTAATTTTCTTTAAAGCCTGTTCAGTCAACATAAATAGGTGTTTCTTAAGAAAGCAGATAATCTTCCTTCTAGGCTTAGCATTGAGTGTTACCCTGCTGGTGGAGTGGAATGCAGCAGTGCAAGTAGTTAGTAAATCACTACTATATAGGGTGCATAATAGACTATATATGGTTAGTAAGGAATTTAGTGTATTTCTCTGTGTTAATGAGAAAGCCACTTGTTTTCTTTGGGTAAGTGGACTGGACTCTGTTGAAAGCGTGGCTTCAGCTGATTTACCAGCAATGACTGAGGCTTCAGGGTTTTAATTTCCAGAAGGAAACATTTCCTATTTATATTACTTTAAGGAGTAGAGTATGTGAGATTACTTGGAATCAAGCATGTTTCCAATATTAGACACTACTTAGTGGTGTTAATGTTTTAATTTTTTTTTAATTTTTATTATTTTCTCCAAAGTAAATACTTGGAAAGTAAATACTGAAAATTATATTCACCAATTAAGTGAAGGATGTGTTCATGTTGGAAACATTCTTTCTAACTTGTGTAAATCTGTAGGTAGTGCCAGAACTTGGGCAGTAAAGTTGTACCTAATTATGCAACACACAGCTCTTAATGAAATCACAGGACTAAGGACCTGGAGAATTTGTAGGTTGTATTTAATTTAAAACTATTTTATTCAATGGTTCATACAATTTTATGTAAATATAGGTATACTATATTCATACATATATGTATATGTGTGTAGGTGTGTATATAGACACAATTATACACACATATGCATATACATAAATATATCTTTGTATATTAAAAAAGTAGTCTGCATGCTTTGGTACTTGGTTAAAATTTTGAGGCACAGTTCCACAGATATCGGATACCATCCAGAAGTTTTTAAACTCTAAGTTCCCAGGGACAATTAAGATTGTTTTCTGCTCAGAAGGTAGAAAAATCAAGTAATTATCTCTGTGATATAATACTGGGTTAGCTGTTGAGTATGTTGTGCATGTTGGGGGTTTTTTTAAAATTTTATTGTTGTGTTTTTGATATCTGATGTAAAGGCCACTGGAAAATATGTAAAGACTCTATAACTTCAGAAAGTTTTCAAAATCAGGCCATTACTAAACTCAGAGTAATATTTTATGAAAAAAAAAAGACATTATCAGATCAAGCTGTGATGTTCCAGGTGCTTATGGCATTTTGTCTTCAACCTTTCTGCATATGTATAAAAGTAGTTCATCGGGCATTTTAACTGTGAAGTCGGTTCCTTTTTGGTATACAACTTTGATGCTGTGATATGTATATATTCTAATGCCTGAATTCTATAAATGAATAAAGTTGATGCAGTACATAGTAGAAAAACAGGTGAGTATTTGACAGAAATTGTATCAAATACCAGTACCAGTATAAAATGGAATTTGTATTTTAATGGTCAGCACTCTGCACCTCAATTAAGGTAAAAAAGCTGTCAGGGGAAAAGGGGGCTTTAAAGAGGAAACTTATAATGAGTGTGTAATTTTTTCTTACTGAGAACTACTGAGACGTTTTTGATTCAAAAGAAGTGTCTCTGCCCGAAATAAAATAATATATTAACATAAATATCTGTACTGCTCAGAATGTATTAAAATTTGTTGTTGTAGAATATTCTTAACTGAATTTTTGATGATTTAAAATTTTTAAATTACAGTTTTTGTATGGCATTTTCTCTACTAACTTGTAATAGATATTAACCACTTTGAAGGTTGAAAAAGTGGTATTTGTGAACTTTTGATAAATCTACCTGGTGTTAACTTGTTTTGTATTTAAGTCTGTTTGAGATAACAGTATTCTGAGGCTTTGCAACTGTTACATACATTTTAGCATTTTTCATTCTATAAAATTAATTTACTTCCAAGTCCTTGTGCAGGGAGATATTCAGGAAGTTTTCCTTTGTGCTTTTCACTCCTTTGAAATGGTTCTGTTTCTCCTCCACTAGTTCTTTGTTGGCAAAGGTAACCAAGACCATTTCCTCCAGGAATATTTAGTTTTGTTTGCTTGTGTCAGTCTATTCTGCAAATAAATGTGCTATCAAACAGACTTTATACTTGATTTTGCTCTAATGCAACCTGTCAGCTCTCCTTATAAATGCTCCAGTCTCAGGTGAGATGTGTTTGATATTTGCAAAGGGAGGGAAGGTTTGTCTTTCGTTGTTTGCAGTCATCAGTTGAATCAGAGTTTAAAATACAAGGAGTTTAAAATACAAGGTGAAGGTGGTTGGAGGTTGTGCAGTTTTCTGCCTCCTGGAAGAAGCTCTGATATGTTGCACTTGTAAGCGATGTGATGGTTACACAGAACTGCTGAAAATGTAATGCTGTGCTGTCTCAGACCTTGAGTCTGCCAGTGTAACTGTCGTTGTATGTGGGTACTTACTGAAGTACCGTGATAGCTACCAGAAAGACAAAGGTGGTATAAAGTCATACCGCTGTCTCTGGTGGGAGGTGGTTTGTCCTTTTGGCATTGCTGAGGTATGAATTTTGGAGGTCAGGAGAACAGCTGTGGGAAGAGTGGGAAAAGGTTCTCTTCTGGCTGGTCTTTCATAGCGTTGCTGCTCAGGTCCTTCCTGAGCCAGGGAAAGGTTCCCTTGTGTTTAATAGCCTTGTCCCATTTTTATTACCTTCCCACCTGCTTGTTTCTCTGCTTCGTAGGAGAGGAGCTGCATTTTGGGAAGGAAATGAGTTAAAATGCTAACTCATCTTTCTTGCACCTTGGCCTTTTATTTGACATTAAGACTGTTTTGTTTTGTGCTATTTTAATGTTACTTAATTTGTGTTATATTACTGTTACTTAATTTGTGCTTGATCTAATTTACAAGAAATTCAGCTGTCTGCAGATATTGGGGCTATTGAGTTACATAAAACATAGTAACAGCAAGAGAGCAAAGTCCAGGTAAAACATGACTTTCTGGAGCTATCTCAAATTTTATTTAAAGCTGTGAGGCCTTTCTTCATATAGGACTATAAACATAGAACATTTTTTTTAGAAGTAGAATCTCAAAATTTCTGCTACAGCTATAAAATCTTCAGGGTGAAGCTGTAAGTGAGCTTGTGTGGCCCATTAATTGATAACTGGATTTCATGGTCGGATGGATGGTTGGAACATGGATACATACTTTACATCGACTTAAAAATGATCATATGATACTGATAGTCTGATCTAGTTGCTGAACTTCATCTCTTCCTTATCTAGACTGCAGAACACTGATGTTAACTGAATTTCTGATGCGAATGATTTTCGTGAGCTTTTGTTGAAGTGAGGATCCAGCTGTGAGCATGGTCAGTGTGTTTGCATAAAAGAAACACTAATATGTGTGAGACAGATTAAGGTCCTCACTGACATTAGAACAAAGTCATGCCACTCACAAAGGTATTTGTTAAAGTATTCTGGAAATATAACAACGTGGTTGGAGTAATTTAACACGTTTTACAGGAAATGATGTTGTTAAATTGTAACTGGGCAGTAATGCTTCTGCACCTGTAGCAAACAGGTTGCTGTCGTGACCCTTTTTAACATTACACCTAAAAATGAAAACTGGGAGATGGTTAGAAAGAGTTGTTCAAGAGTAATGAAGAGGAGTGTGTCGAGTCCTTCAGGAGCCGCTACAGGAATGAAACTGTTTTGCTTCCTGAAATCTGTTTTACTGTTGATCCAGTGGCTGGTGTTTGGAGCTTTTGAAGAGTAATGCCCATTATGGTCTGCAGGAGCAGCATTCATCTCTAATTTTAACACCAGCTGACCATTTCTTAAAAGGCTGCAGCTGTTATTTACTCAGAGCTATGTAACTAATTTGATTTTTTTTTTTTTGGTCTTCTGCAGAGCTAATGAATCGTTTTTGCTCCTTTCTGGGTGCTATACGTACATACATTATCATTTCAAATGTTACATTATTCTGAGGCTTTTTAAAGGGGTACGTTGTTGAGGTACTAAGTGTAATGGAAATGGAGTACCAAACATAATGTGCTTAATTCTGATTTCCTTTACTAATAATCCTATTTTCTCTCAGTTTATTAAAATCATGTTTGTAAATCAAGCAAATGATATGGCCAGTGCGCAGCTTGTATTGCTTGAAGATCATTTAGGCGTCGTAACAGGAACACTGGAGAATTGTATCACAGAGCAGATTGCAGTAGGAGAGGTTTCTGAGTGGGAATTGGTGCAAATCCCAAGTTACAGGATTCTGTGTTGGTGGTCTTTTGGGACAGTGTGGAACAGCTCTTAGACATAGGTAACTACTATTTACTAGTTCTGGCAGGGTAATTCTGACAGATCAATGCAAAGCTGAATCTTCTGAGCGTGATTCCTTCTGTTGTGCAGCTTTTATTTGCTCACATATCTTCATTAGCATAAAAGCTAACGAAGCTAATCAGTATTCAAAGAGGAAATTGTAAAGGAAAATGGATACTAGACACAAAGAAAGCATGGGATATTTTGGTTAATACAGATGATATTTAGACTGTAATTGAGCATTAATGTCAGTGTGCATCTGGAAGGGACATATTTCTGAACGTGCTTATTTCAAATGTTCTTTGGTTTAATTTTTAGGACAAAAATGTTGTATGTAGTAATGTATTCCAGCACAAGTATAGGATTTGTCTGGTATCAGTGGTTAGGCTGTAGACACTTTAAACAAAATTGTGGCTTCATTATTTTGATCTCGTGACCTGTTTAGTTTTTGTTGGTTTTTTTTTTAATTACGATTCTGAGCATTTTAGAACAATAGTTGGTGGTATGTTCTTATCAGCTTCCATAGGAGAATCAGCTCTGACCCCTGGAGACATTGCACTGAGTACTTATGCTGTTCTCAGGAGTGGCATTGTTTTTCTGCTGTGCTATAGTTGTTATCAATATGCATTAAGAAAGCATTGTGAGGTTAAAGCATTGAATGAGTGTGGGGGAAAGGTGTAGTGTTTTGCAAAGCCATGCATTTTAACAAGGGCTTTAATAGATACTAAACACAGTAAATTCAATTATTAGAGTTTTGGAAAAAGTTTTATCTATAGGGATAGTATAAACAGTGTTTGGAATCCTTTTAACACTAGCCATCTACCTTTAGGACTTAAAAAGAATTTCCACTGGAACTGTGGACTTCTGTGCAGCACACTTAAGTTTGTGATAGCCATGTGTCCGTTACTCATGAACTTTTCAAGCCCCAACATTGTCAGAACCCAGAGGTCAAAGACTAGTGAGTTAGAAGACTTGTCTGACCTGACGATGGAAGCAAGAAGGGAAGAGAAATTGTGTATCTGTCTTTTCTCTCCTTCAAGAATTTTTGTTCATGACTGAAATAAAACTAGACTGAAGAATGTTTGGAAGAGCAGTCTCCACCACTGTGTGTGCTTAGAATGGCCTGTGGATAGGAGTAAAGGTTAGGGTTAGGGTTAGGGTTAGGATTGAATTTTCCCCTTTCATTTCGGCTGAAACAACTGGACTTACTCTATAGTTGGAAATATTTTTTCACATATTGCTGCTGCTTAGCTGGTGGTTTTGGATAGTATTCTCTTGTATGTTCAAACCGAGGTAACATTCTGATGATTCCGGAGCATGTGTGACTGGATATATTTTATCTGTAGATATTTTTAAATCCTGTGACAAAAGGCTAACAAACATAGAAGTGGCCATGTTTTTGAAGTTCAAAGAAATATTACCTCCCTGAACCCCCCAAATTTAACACAACTGCTTTGCGTGTGTATGTTCTCTGATAGCTGTTCATCTTGTGTGTCTTTAGTACAAGCTTAGCACAGTCAAGTGGATATCTATAATTTATACCTTGATTATAGAATCTGATTGCAGGTCTCATCCTCACTGCTGATGAGGACAGCTACATCATTATGGCTTCTTAACTATTAATTTTTTTTAATGTTAATTCATTTGCTAGTGCTTCATTAAAGCTATAACTACTTCAGGCACTTTATTCACAGTGTAGGACATCCATTTAACAGGCCCAATACTCAGCAGTACCTGATTCAGTATGTATGTTTTGTTCACATGAATAAGTATCCCAGAGGAGAGTTTTGCCAGGAAATATTCCACCTTCCAGCTGTAGCTGAATGGACTTGAACAACAAGCTGAGACAGCTGGGTCCTGTTTTGGTCTTGATTTGTAGGGACCCAAGGGATTGGGAGAGTGGGAAAGGAATCCTGTGCCAGTTGAGTGAGTTCAAATGAGGAAAAGGGAGCTTTGCTCCCTCGACTGCTCTGCATTTCAACTATTAATACAGCAATAAAGCCTATTCAAAAAGAGTTCTGTGTTCTTTGTGTTTTTTGAAAGAAGGCTTGTGTGCTTAGCTATTGTGTCTTTTTTGAAATTTAATGTCTTATCACATGAGGCAGAATTTTCCAGGTCAGCCACCCAACTTTAATCATGAGATCTTGTAGAGTGCAGGAAGGAAGCTGAGAAGTCCTCACAATAACCAAGGAATAACATCCTATTGGAAGTGTTCTTGCATGGGGTCATTCATATTATAATTAAGAAATCCCAAGAAGCAAGTAGTTAAAACAACTTTTTGAGCAGTTTAAGTCATTGATGTATCTGTATTTAAAAGGAGTTTTCTGTGGTCTAGAGGTATAATGGGAGCTTTTCCCATTCCTTTTAAATGTTGCTCAGTTCTGAACATGTACTTCAGATCACTGTAGGAAGGTCAAATGGCTGCTTTCAGAGTGAACCCTAAATCACATTTCTGCAGGTGACATTGCAAACATTAACTGTTTGGTTAGACTTTGCATTTGCCTCAGTCTGACCTGTTGTTGACAAAAGTAAATAGCTGTTTCTTCTGACTGAATCAGGGCTGTTTTAACAAACTGGATGTTTAAATTAGTTTATCCAAATCTAGATAATATGCTTGCTAAATGAAAATATTACAAGCATAAAAATGGGGCAAAATCAAGATATTTTTGCACAGTGATCAATCACTTACATTAAATAAGAGTGACAAGTATTCAGAGATTTGTGGAGGAGCTGCTTATTTTTAAAAATCATGAAAAAGGCTGCACAGACAGAAGAGATCTTAGAATCACAGAACATTTGAGTTAGAAGGGACCTTAAAGATCATTTAGTTCCGATGCCTCTGCCATGGGAAGGGACACCCACTAGACCAGGTTGGTCAAAGCCCCATCCAACCTGACTGACAGAAGAAAATGGCCTGTGCTACAATATAAACCAGAGGGTCCTGTGCTACCAGATTCATCCTGGCAGAGCATCTTTACTAATGTTGTGAACAGGGTGGGGGAAACAGCCCTGTTCTGTGGTGGCTGGATGACTGCTCTTTTGCTTGGATATTAGTACATAATTGCCTGCAGTGTAGGCAGACTCTTCGTTTAGACACACGGGCACAGAAATATAAATTTTGCTTTATTTATGTGCTGTCTTCTGAATACCCGGTGTATACAGACAGCTGAAGGTAGACCATCAGTTTGAATTTCTGGCAGCTCCTGGCTTTTCTTACATGATTCTGTCTTCCTGGCTAGGGTTGGTCTGATGCTCTAGTGCAGTGGTCAGAAATCCAAATATGGAGGGCTCTGGTTTGTACACTGCTTTTGTGATTTCATGACAGGTATCCTCTAACTTTACATGGAACAAAAATATAATTTTTGGCTCATCAGTGTAGTGATGTCTTAATAGTCAGCTGATCTAAATGCTTTTCGTTAAATAGTCAGTAATTTTGTTTATTTACCAAACCTGATGGTGTCTCCATGTGTCTCAGTGATGTGGTGCTCATTTGATCATTTAAATGTGTAGAGTTCTGAAAAATTCCTTTCAGCAGTCGTGTTCCTGCAGGTATGAGTTGTAAGCTGTCCCGGACTGATAATAACTTCTCAGATAAAGAGTATTTTAAAATTTTTGTCTCATGTAATATTTACTATGCTCACAAATTATTATTTTGCATGGGTATTGCAGCTGTTATGAAGTGTGGGTTTGTTGCCATCAACTTCCAGATGGCAGAAAAGGTTATTCTAGAGAACTGCACAGTAGGCAATATTTCTTACAAATAAACTTTCACTTGATGGCAAGTTATTTCAGTAAAAAAAGTGCCTTATGAGCTTCATCTGAGGCAGTATGGAAGTTCTGTCATTTGTAGTTAAGAGTGACACTGGGCAGAAAATCTGATGGAGGCATTTTCTTTTTTTTTTTTTTTTCTGGACGCAAGTTACTCTGCAGTGCTGTTTGTAGGCAGGGCGGGGGAAAGCTTGTTTACGTTACCTCTAAGTGTTCTTTTAGGAGCAGTCTCACTGTTGTCAAGTTTGGTTTGAAACTGTGAAAGAAGGAGGGGAAATGTTCATGGCTAGTGCTGTGAAGGTGATTTTTTTTCAGAATATTTTGCACTGGAGGTGACACTTGCATTATTTCAACTGCATAGCAGACGGGCTCCATAGTGTCAAGGTTGTATCTGGGGAGAGTACTCTGGGAGAAGTTTTTTGTGAGGTAAAAGATCTATAGAATATGAATTGGGTATTTTAGCTATATTTTGGGGGGGATAAGAGGAGATCACTTTAAAAAAAAAAAAGACAATTGAAAATACAATGTTTCAGCTTCACTTTTTGGCCTTTTGTTTATAGCCAGGACTAAAAGGTTTTATACTTCTCTAGTGTACTAACAGGAGTGCTATTGTATTTGTGCATAACTTGACATATCTTGTCTCGTAGTGACAACATATAATAAAAATAAAGGAATATCTAACTATCTTTTCTATCTTTAAAGGTTAAATTGACAGCTGATTATTTCGTTTAAGTCTGTCTTGTATGATCCCTGCAATGACTTACGGATTAAAACATCATAGAAGTCAAATTAATCAAGTTTTAAGTAAATAAAATCCTAACTGATGGATTGTCTATCTTGAGTGTTTGGTAATATGCTTAAAGAGCCAGAAGAAATCATTAGTAGATGTTTCACTCGAGACTGATTTTAGACTAGTGGCTTTTTAAATGCATATTATTAGTATAAATGCTGTTGTGACAGGTAGCTTTTGTTTAGTTGTTCATATTAAGGAGATAGCGCTATCTTAGAGGTTGAGCTAAAACAAGGAAAGTGGTTATCACTTTTTTTAACATAACAAAATGTGAAAGCTGTGTTGACTGTGTGTGCACAGGGTGATATAAATAGCAACAGCAGCCCTTTGCAGGGCTGGAGGGCAGGAGAACAGTGCGGTCACAGATTTTGCCACCTTGGTTGCAATCCAGCCTGGTTATGTTTGCTGTCAGGTACTTTCTCACTTTTAAATGGAAAATAAGGTGACTTTGAAAAGGAGAGAATAGCAGAAGCCACTGACTAAAAGGAAAGAAGGTGGCAAACAAATGAAGAAATTGACTCTTCTTTTAGATGGCGTTCCTATTTCCTCTGGGAGGAAATAAGGCCAATCATGTCAATAACGGTCCCCTGTTATTATTGATTAAATAATAGGTGGCTTGTTTCTATGGTGTCTTTAACTATTTAGTTTTCAAAAATACAGTGAAATGTTCTTGTCTCATGAATGAAAGGACATGGTTTTACTGGTATATGTGTTATAACAGAAAATTTCCAGAAGAAATCCTGTTTTTTACATAACGATCTCAACAAGACCTCGTGCATCTTGTCAGAGATGGATCGTTTTTTTGCAACAAGAAAAATATTTTGTATTTATTGTATCTTTGTCTTTTGTGGTTTTGTGCCAATAAATGATTCAGTTGGGTGAATCTACTCTTTATTTCAGGAAAATAATATAACTGTTTGGTTACTCGGCAGTGTTTGTGTGTATATACATTTTTTTTTTTTTTAAAATCTCACTCCCAAATGAGGTAGAAATAGGGAAGATTTCCCTTACAACACAGGTTTGCTGTTTGCTGTTGTAAGGTCTTTATAAAATGAAAAACATCCTCATTTTTTAATTAAAATTGCTCCATTGTCTATTTGCTTAGATGTTTTTATCCATTCGTGGATTCCAGTGTGTTATTTTCATAGGTCAAAATACGATCTCAAGATGACAGTTTAAAATTTGTGTACAGGCTGTGCTTAACTACGTGCATGGGGTGCTGTTGGGAATATCAGGTGAGAACTGAATGTTGGCTGTCACTCTGCTCTCGGCTTCTGAAAATCTCAGGTCTGTAATCTTGGCAAGAAATTTGTGTCTGTGTGTACACGTACATATATGGCATTTGAAATATTCCTCAAATAAAATTGGTCAGGAAATAATTCTTTTCCCCATGTGCAAAATGATAAAGGGTTCTTTGCAGTTTTGAGTAAGTACAAAATGTTTGTTTCTTGGATCGGTGAGAGAAATTACTATTCATAGGGCAAAAGTCTGTTTATTCTGTCACGTGTACGTCAAGGCTGATGGGGTGGGGAACAAGACTTCCTTTTCCTGGAGGCACAGAAGCAGGATTTGGGGGAGATTTTTATCTATTATCTATATTTGATAAGAAAAGAATTGGGGAAAGAGCTAAACAGATTACCATATAAACCTGCATAACTCCAGTAAATCATGGTAATGTTTCCTTCTCTCTACCTGACTTCAGGTGGTGGGAAGAACGGCAGTTCGTGCACGTTGTATATGGAAATGCTCTCAGAGGCATCTTCATGGCATCAGTCATGAATGATTCCCGAAATCTCTTCCAAGCTTTATTAGAGCTCCAACCACTTCAGTGTTTCAAAGAGGGAAGATAGAGTTTAGTTCTTTAAAAAAAAACAAAAACAACCAAACAACAAAAGACCCAAAACAAACCCAAAAAAACATTTTATGGTCTTTGGGAAGAAACTGTGCTTAAGGATATTTTCACAATGTTTGTTCCATGATGTGCTTTTGCTTTAAGTTCAGATAGTGATTAAAGTATATGAGACTTCATGCGTGAGGAAGGTGGTTCTTTTTCCTTTGATGGTTTTTATGTACACAACCTCTTAGATTCAAGCCATTGCATAGAGGAATATGATTTTATCTTTCTACTCTGAGTTTAGGTTAATTTACTGGATAGTATTCTCTAATGTTCTGGCCAGTTTTTGAGAGGAAGTAAAGCTTACTGCTAGCAGTTAGGAAATCCTTGTATATGATGTCTGGGCAATTATATTTACATTTTTTTAAAATCTGTAATCTTTGGCATTTAAATCAGTCATATTTTCAGAAAGAGTTCAGAATCTTTCAAGAAAATAACAGAGTTACAGATTCCTTATTTTAAATCTAGAAAAATTTATAATAAAAGTAGGTACTAAAATTATTTCTTTCAGGTGCAATAAGCTTGTTTGAAGTTGCACAGACATTCAAATTTGGGAATGCCCATTGCTGTTTTAGAGCCCAGAGGATGGAGTCTGAGTTATTTGTCTTATATTCTTCTAAAAGTTGAATGTAGAACAAGGGTCTCAGCTGTTCTTTGGATCCCCCCATGAGCATTATTACACATCAGATATATTGCAGAGTTTTGTTTGACTATGTTAAGCATAATGGCATTACAATGCTCTTTCGTGTCTGCTTTCACCAAGTCTTCTAAGGTTCTCCTCTGATCCTGTGTTTCCTGACCACCACATTGCCTTTGCAGCATTTCAGGTATACCTCTAACAACAGATATAAGTCACTAGTGGTGACATTGAACTGTACTTGTGGTGTCCAGGAAAAAATGACAGCATGTTTCATTACAAGGAAAGATGCTTTGTTGAACCTCCATTTCCTACTTCCTTCAGAATTAAGTTGAAAACTTGGGACCTTGTTTGTTAGGTTGTGATCCTGTTTATCATTTGCTTACTATTTAGTCTTACAGTTAAACCTATATTTAAAAAAACAAAACTGAAACCAGCAAGATACCAAACCATGAAATCTGAGCTTTTTATTTCTGTTCATCTCTCCTGTGGCTCTGCAGCAGGTGAGGCATGCTTCCCACCATGTGTGGAAACACAGGGATGGCGTCTCTGCTGAAGAGAGCAAGCCATTCTAACATTGCACAAAAAGATTTTTTGCTTGTTTTGCCAGTACACCAGGGCTGCTGTTGTCTGAATTTGGGGCCAGGTGTTGAAATATGTTGTTTGGTGTTCATTTAGTTTTATTTCTTATGTTGGTGCTGCCTCTCATATTTGTGCAGAGCCTGGGCCACAAGAATTTGGATGTGTCTAGGATAAACTTACACTTCCTTCACTCCCCAGACCACAGTACAGGGTGAGGGGGAGGAGTCTGTTCAGAGTACTTCAAAACTGCCTCCGCTGTGCTTGGGTTCAACTGGGGCCTTAGAAAAGCAGAGCACCTCCTTGAAGGCTGCCCTCATCCTTAGGTCTCCTCAGACATCTGTTGTTTTGTTGTGGTTTTTTATTTATTGTTACTTTTCTCACAGAGGATTCCATAACTTATGTATACATATCTTCATCTGGCTGTGTAACTGTATTAAGATATGTAGGAATCTAGGCGCCTCTGTGAGAGGAAGGAACCTTTTAGACTGTTTTGGCTTTCTTTTTAAAAAAACCATCCATGTACAGTTTAAAGGATCTCAAACTCCAGCATTTCATGGTCACTACAGTCAGATCTGCCCTTGAGCTTCACATTCCCCACCAGCCCCTCCTTCTTGGTTAGAACAAGGTCTTGGTTGCCAACTGGGGTTAAGCCACAAGGCCAGCGTAGCATCTCTCCTTGTTGGCTTCTCTGTCACTTGCAGTAGGAAGTTACCATCAGCACATTCCAGCATCCTCCTGGATTGCTTACGCTCCGCTGTGTTTGCCCTCCAAGAGATCAGGGTGGGTTCAAGCTGTTCTCTGCATCTCCCATAGAAAACAGATGGTGAAGAAATGAAGATGAAATCTAAAAATCGAGAATTTTTTTTCTCCCTTTGTGATCCTTTCAGTTGAGATTTGTGTGGAGGCAGTAAATTGCTCTGAGAAACTTGGTGCTACCCGCGGGCATGACCTTCCCAAGGAAATTTCCATTTAGTGGAGTATACATTTACATGTAGAACATATTTATTTTTATATGTGTATATGTGTGGATACATAGACACTTATATGTATATATATAAAATAAATTTTTTTGATAGCTCACTTAACACAGACTATTCCCTATTATCTATGGACCGTTGTGGAAGGAGGATAGATGAGGATTAGGCTTGGTTGTAACTCCCATCACTTATCTTTAGCATAATTTCCCTTTCAGTGTTACTGCCTTCTGAGTGCAGCTGCCTGTTTGCTTACTGGGGTTCAGCTAACTGTAAGCAAATTTCAGCCCACCCACTATGCTTCACCATACACGATTGGAAGTTAATAGGTTGACTTTCAGCTGGAGAGTGTACATTTTTCAGTCCCCTAGTGATTCAGACTGCTAATTTCAGTAAGTTGTTGATGTCCTGCGGTGGCACTCATCTGTCAAGCTTGAATTCTGCAATGGTGTTTTAAGGCTGATGTATTCAGGAGGTAGGTGTGGATGTGGAACTTAGATTTTACAAAAAATGAAGCTTCCTTTATTTTTGCCCATCTTGGATCTTTTGGAGCCGTGCTTATTCTCTGTGTGTCCTTGAATAGAATGTTTAATGAGTCAGAATTTACTTTCCCCATTTCCTGAAGCCCTTGGGAGTAAATTTCATTAGGCCTTGCTGACTGAAGTGTATCTAATGCATTTTCTTGTTTATTTAATCTTTTTATTAGTATCAGCAGAGATATTTGTGATTTTATTGAGCCAAAAAAGCTGAAATGCCTTTATCTGCAGGAATGTCACTCAGATAAGGCACGCTGGTCAGTACATTGTGGGAAACCTGCCCTGCCCTTATTTCGAACACCAAGCACTTGTCAGTCCAGTAACTCTCAAAAACGGAATTCACATTTGTTCTGAAGTGTAGAAAAATGAGTGTAAACGGGGAGAACACTACAGCATGAGTGGCTCTTACCTTAGCAGATGGAGCCAGGGCAAGCTGGACTGCCAGCTGGTAAGAGTGAGGAGAAGCTGAAACAAATGTTATCTGTTTTAATGACTATCAACCCAAGTTACTGACAGTCGCTGTTTCTTGGGTTCAAGTTGAATTCTGCTTGAGATTCAAAAGGATTTTAAGATGAAGGCATCCATTTATCCTGAGGTTTGTAAAGAACTACTACAACACAGTATAGATGAAAAGTTTGTCTCTGCAGGTTCTATACTTTACTGTGATTGTATTGGTGCATTTTTGAGCATGGATAAAATGAAATCAAGTACTAATGGTGGGTTAAAACATGCACTTTCCATCCTTTCTTCCACACAGAAGTAGTTGATTTAAATTAACTGTTGTGTTGAGCAAGAGCTTCTGTTGAAGTTGAAATAGTACTGAGCAGTTAATTATTTGAAAGTTATAAAGGAGCAAGTAGTAAGATTTATCTCTGCAGTGAATATTGGTTGGTTGTAGATGGATACATAGGGGAGGCATTGCACCTTGGCTTATGCGAAAAATACGGAGGACAAAAAAATCTCATCTAGGGAAAACACAATGACTAGAACATGCAATATCTGACCGCAGTAGAAAGAACTTTTTGCAAGGGTTTTAGAAGTCATCTGAGAGAGCTTGATTTTGGGTGAGTGTTGATATTCAAGATCCCAACAACTTCATTGTAAATTAGGTGGGTGAGTTGATGTTTGGTGAAAAGATTATGAAAAATTTACTTGAGAATACTCATAAGAAACGATAGGAAAGTACTTTGATTTTAAACTTTGCTCCACAATTAAGAGCAAGAAAATAAATGTTTTGAACATTTCTGATTATTATATAATACTAAGAAACTGCCTATCATTGTAGTTTTGTCCACCCTTCTATGTAAAGAAGTAAAAATTGCAATGAAGTACAAACTAAATGATGAATGAGGATATTGAGGTTGTTGTTTATATCCATTACTCCATTTTTATGGACTTGGATATCTTTCTAGTACACAAGGGAATATTGGATTCTCATTCTCTGAAGCATCCTTTCTTTTCTTTCTTTTGTAATGAGCCTATGTGTACACAAATAAATTTCACAACTCTGTAGTTCTGTCTTGTCTGAAGTTGGCAGTTTCCATCAGGGTGGACAGAGAGATGCAGTCACAGGTGTCCTGTTGATTTCAACAGAAGTTAAATGTTTGCATTCCTATGAGGATAAGGGCCCAAGATAGCTTGAGAATCCATTGCAGTAATTTTCCAAATTAATGTGTATTAAATTATTTTCCTAGGAGAAATACTCTGTCAGGTTTATTGAGAGAGGTTTCTCAGCTTCATAAAGTGAGATCTCACTTTCCCGTGAATCTTCTTTTCCATATTTATATGTCAAAAGAAGTATAAATCAGAGAACTTGTTACTCTTTGAGTTCCCTAAACTTTACGCAAAGTATTTTGTCTACTCTTTCCTTTTTTCCTCCGTATTAAAATATCTATGTGCTAAAAGAGCTGGATGGAATAATCCGTTCTCAAGCAGTTGTATCTGCCGGCTATGCGAAGAGCCTGTACATAGACTCTTGACTAAAAACACCCCAGAACGCAGGAAAAGAGCAAACCCTAAGGAGTTATTTTGTGAGCAGAAGTGACTAATAGAGCGTGGTTTCCTGTTAATGGTGCCTTGTGGTTGACTGGAGTCCCTGAATTAAATGTTTTGTCACAACTACAGCACCTGTAGGGGAAGGTGCCAGCTCTCACCCCTGCCCTGTGGCTGGTTCCCACGGAGTTGCCCTGGAATTAGGAAGTAAGGGGATGCTGTTGTAGGCTGTGTGGATTTAGGAGCCTCTCCTGCCATCCGCCTACCTTTGCAGAGCATGCGAAAAGGGAACTGTCTTTGAAACATCTCTGCTTAGTCATATCTGATTCAAGTCAGGAGATGGGTAGAAATTACGAGGAGACCTGGATGCAGACACATGCTGTGACTGCAGGAGTGTTGTATCTTTTGGATTTGTGTCACCTTCCTGACAGCAATTTCCTTGTATTTATGCATAAATGGCTTTTTTGGTGGTGACATTGCTTAGTCAAAATTATTAATATAATTATTAATCCACATGTGTCTGAGAGCGGTTGTAAATCTAGAGGACGAAAACCAAATGTTTCTGAATACCCCGTCTGTTACAGGTCTTTGTAAGGTCTGCATTCTGCCCTTCTGGTTTGTTTCTTTTTTATGGACTGTGTACACAATGGCTATTGTAAATACCAGTCTTCCGTTTGCTGCTGGATGTAAAATTTTTAATTTATGTGCCATCATTACTTAAAAAATAACAAGAAAGTAATCCCAAAATACCTTATTGTGTGAAAGAGTGCTTTCCATTTAGGCAGTTAGATAAGCAGCCCATTTCCTCTGAATGAATATTGCTAAAGTTGCTTGCAATAGTTTCTGTATCCGGACTGAATTCAGGTTTTCCAGGTGTGTGTTTCTTGTTGTACAGATGGTTTTTGAATGCATTTTGAGATTAAACTGAGAATATTTTAGCAATCAATTGAATATTAAATTTTTATTATAAATGTAGAAAGATCTGGGACGGAAGAAATATTAATATAGAATAGAAAGTTGGCAATGTATAGATAGGTATGAAGAGGTATCAGTTGCGGTTGAGTTCAATCAAGAGTTGTTGGGAGGAAATGCATTTGGAATTCTTGTACGGATGGCATGTGAATGCTGATTTTTCCCTTACAATTGACATCAGTTTTGGAAATCAGTTTTACTTGCTAAGATTTAACTGGAGAATTTGAAAGAGAGCAACAATTTAAGGGTGGAGGTTTTTTTTGTTTTGTTTTTGTTTTGCCTTTTTTTTAAATGAGCAATGTTATGAAGCAAAGTTAAAACTAGTAGGAATGTTTTGTGGTGACTTCTGAGTAAATACAGACTAACAATCTAAAAATAGGTGTTAATGAGAGCAAGAGTTGCCACACTTTCCTAAGGATTTGAGATCAGAAAAAAACCAAATGTTCAGAGTGTGAGAAGGGAAATGTTACAGTTCTTATGTTTTTTTGTAATAGGTAGGGAGTGCACTGTGTGATTATGGAAGTGATTTAGGTTTGGCCTGGGACTTGACCCATTTGTCAAGAAAGGTTTAAGAGTAACAAGCTCTGTTTGTCAGCTGAATGGGTGGATGCGCTTATAAACCAGAGTTTCAAATATGAGTATTTCCATATATTTATTTGATGCTTCATTATGACTAAATTCCATTTTTGGTAATAGTATTTTGGTACTGTTTTCATATGGATAAGTGCTAGAAATTTGAAGGGTTCAGATTTCAGAAAGTTTTGACCATCTTTCACATTGTTGTTAAGCTTGTACTAATTTAATATGTTGCTCAAGTCTAGAGGAAGAAGAGATGTCATGACCAGGCATTTGAAATGAGGATTCTTGCTGAACAGGGCAAGATGATGAAATAATTAACAAAATGCTCATATAATGTGGAGCATAAGTTATCCATACTAAAAATAGGTGTTTGTTTGCTTGCATTTACTGTGAACTGTTTAACTTGCTCCTTTGTGATCTGTGAAACAAGATGACATTGGGAGAAGTGAGCTATGAATTCACCTCCCTACAAGTCCTTTATTCATAGAACAAATCTTCTATAACCTAATTTCAGAGTGAAAAGTAGTGAATTCCTTGCATTCATTTTGCTTATGACTTAATTATGATTTATATTTGCAAAATGTCTTATTACCTGTAAGTGGAACCTATTTTTATTAGAGTGCAGTTTCCATTTAAGTATTTCCATGAAGTATCCAAATTGAGAATATTTAAAAGTTATAAGCGTAACTAACATTTGTGTATGTTACCTTCTTCTGAAGTGTGGTTACTGTACTGAGGTAACTAAATGACTCTTTCTCTCCTGCTGCTTTTGTATAGAAATTAATGAATTTGTGTTCTGTGCTCTTCTGAAAACGTGTCCAACTTCCTTATTATCCCATCACTTATCTCAAACTTGTTTGTGTGTGCTGTGTCTTGCCATGGCTTTTCCTTTCAAGTTTCTAATAAACAAGACTTCTGAGATAAAACTGGGGTAAAAGCATTCAAAGAATTTTCAGATCTCATGGAATATTTTATGTATTTAGGATCACAGCTTGCGAAACTTTCTTGTCCAGTGCATCAGATACATACAAGACCACCTCTCCTTTCTGCATTTAGGGGAAAAAACCTTACAAAATGTTGAAAATATGACTTTAATTTGAAGATGAACAGTTTGTATTGGTCCCAGTGGTTCTCTGGGATTCGTCTATCCTGTGAAACTGAAGCAATCGTTCATTTACAGAAAGATTGTTAATTTAACTTGCTGCCTCTTCTTTTTAACTTCAGTTGATAAATAAAACCAAATAATTGTATCCTGTTATAAATTTGCTGTATTGTCATAGAAAAATTGCCCTTTATCAATGTAGTAAGAAGCAGAAGCTTTAATCTATGTATATATCATAACAGGCATACAGCAGTACAACTTTGCATTACTATGGGGGTAAGATTCAAAGATTACTCTTAATTTAGGCTCACTTGCAAACACATGCATGTACGAGTGCATGGTTTGGAGGTGTCTCTTATGTCTGGCTTGTCATTCATGGGGATACTGAAATCAGTGCTGAAAGTCAGTTCAGATGTACCATTAGGGAATCCCTTCACTTGATTCGTTAGGAACTCTGAAGGCTCCATCTGAAGCAATATGCCCTTAAAGGGTGGTTTGAAAACATTCTACGTTTAGGTAATATAAGCATAAGGGTGCCTAAAAACAGGACCAAGAAAGTTAGTAGAAAAATAAGGTTGAAGTTTTTCTTTGGTTTCATAAATAGCTAGATCCATCAGTGCTTTGGGTTCTGGAATTACTCTTTACTGCATCCTTGGTGATACAAGGGAGGTGTGGATCAAAGCAAAAAGGGCTGTGGTGCAAGAATCTCCAGCGCATGTGCGTGTGTGCTCACAAGATGTAGGCGGTTTATGTAGGAACTTACTACATCCAGAAAATGTTGCTGTAGGGTGGCTACTGATGCTGGGAAATATGTTTGCCCCCTTCCAAATGCAGGTTCTGTTCACAGTTTGATTTATATTCATGGGGATTGTTGATCTTTTTTGCAATAAAATTATAAAAATTGCCATGAGGTGAACTGCGGTAAAAATAAAAACATCTTAATCAGCATTATTTTACAGGGATCACTTAACCAGGAAGAAAGCAAAGATGATTGTAGTTGAGAAATAGAGTGCTGGATCTGGTGCACAGTTAGGCACTTAAGAGTTATGAGATGGCCTTTATTCTCAAGTAGGCCAAATCAAGTTTATTGTAGGCAATTTACATCCTAATGGTACTGAACTTTCAAATGATTAATTATTTTTTTATTTCAATTGCATTAGTTTTAAGGTAACACTGAAAGAGTGCTGAACCTCTAGGATTTTTGCAGACCTTTAAGGAGTTTTGTTTGATAAAGGGCTATTGTTGAAGTCATAATTCCCTGAAGTGTCGCAAAACTAAGAAGAGTTCTCGAAACATGGCTTAATGTCACTTTTTTTTCCAGATTTACAGTCTTTTTGTCGTTGTATCAATGCAAAAGAACCAGGCAAGTATGAACCCAGCTAGGAACACAAGGAGCAAGCAAATGAGTAGCTTGCAGTTCTTACAGTAGAAATAATACAGGGTTGTGGCATTAAAATGGTGAGAGGTACGTGTGGAGTGAGAGCTTAAGCTGTGGAACTGGAAAAATTTCTGTGGACATAGGACATTCTTCTTTTGTGACTGGGAACTTGAAATTTGAATAAAAAGTCATGGAGACATATATTTTAACCTAGGCAGAATTCCTTTACATGACTCTGAGTTCCTACTCGCTACGGTTTTTAATATTTCCATTTGACTTACATTATATCAAAGTTATTCTTTGCTTTTCTAAATTTTCAACTTTATTTTAATGTTTGAACTTCTGTCTAATGTCATGAGTGCAGGCCTTCATAAAACATCTTTCATTTCAAATGTTGTCCATAAGGGCAGAATTAAGAGTGTAATTGTATGCATTTGTACAAGGTCTCAAGCTCTGCTTGGGGCTTTTGAGCTCTGTTGCAATGCAAATATAAACATGTGTGAGTGAAACCCACAGGATATGAAGTCCTTATGAGCAGGTTTACGCCATGCTTTTTAAAGAGTATTTTGTATAAAGGTATATTGTTATATGTTCATACAGTGGGCACCAGCCTGTGACATCCTGAAGAAGAATTTGCCGGCTATCTGAGCTTGGTGCAGTACTGGCCTCCTGTGAGGCCCTTGCAGCTTGATGGGAAGTGTCTGCAGGGATGTGCAGAGAATTTGGGAGTAAAAACACCGTAATGGAGGAGGGAGAGACAGGACTCAAACTATTTGTGTGCTGTGTGAGACTTGACAGGTATGCATTTTGGCAAGTACCAAGTGTAAATGTATGCTAGGAATACATGGCTACACAAATGAGTCATTTTAGAGGAGAGTTTGTGGAGTCTGATCACCCCCCTTCCCACAAGGATTAGAGCATATCCTTTAGCTAATTAAAAGAGATTAAAAGTGCTTTCAGTTTTACAGAGCTTTTATAGCTTCTTTTTCTCCTCCAAACTGAAAATTAATAATGTTAGTTTCTCATATAAGAATGTAATGAAACTCTCAGTATCAGCAGAAAGTCAAATGTCTGACCTCAATATATTTGCTTTATATGTATTTCCTTTAATAAAAATTCTGAAGTTAAAGGAAGACAGGATGATGTAGTGTAGCTCAAGTCCTTGCTTGTTAGTCACAATTTAATGAAAAGTGGTTGTAAAAGGAGAGAGAAAATGCATCAAGGAATTTGAGAAAGGATTGTGGCAGGGCATCATCATGGAAAACTAGGACTTTAGGAGAGACTCTAGCTGGGTAGACCAGAGTTTGAAAGGACAAGTAAGAAATTAGAGAACTAGCAGAACTTTGGTCATGATGGCTTCTGTGACCGGCAGGGCAGTGGGATGCGGGCCTGGAGATGGAGAAATAGGCACGAGCACACTAATACAAAAAGCAGATGTGAGACTGTAGTGGGTTGACCCTGGCTGAATGCCAGGTACTACTCACTTTGTCACTCTCCCTCTGCAACTGGACAGAGGAGAGCAAAAAAAGCAGCTGAGGATTCATGAGTTAGGGGCTGGGAGAGGTCACTTACTGATTATCTTCACGGGCAAAACAAACTCAAAGTGGGGATAGTACTTAAATTTATTACGAATAGGATGAGAGCCAGAGAGTGAGAAATAAAATAAGCTTAAAAACACCTTCCCCCCACCCCTCCTTACACCTTCTCCCTCTTCCCCCCCAGCGGTGCAGGAGGACGGAGAATGGGGGTTACGGTCAATTGTTGTTTCTGCTGCTGCTCAGAGAGAGGAGTCTTTCCCACAGGAGACAGTCCTTCATGGACCTCTCTGGCATGAGTCCATCCCTTGGGCAACAGTTCTTCCCAATTTGCTGTCCTGTGGGTCACTCCTCCATGGGGTGCAGTCCTTCACGGATGAGCTGTACCAGTGTGAGTCCCCAACAGGGCCACGAGTCCTACCCGGGAAAAACCTGCTCCAGCGTGGGTTTCCGTCTCCAGGGCCTGCAGGTCTCCATTAGGACCCTGCTCCATCTTGGGCCTCCCATAGGGTCACAACCTCCTTCATGCATCCACCTACTCCAGCATGGGCTCCTCCATGGGCTGCAGGGGGGTCTCTGCACCCCGATGGTCCTCCCTGGGCTGCAGGGGCTCAGCTGCCCCACCATGGTCTGCACCACGGGCTGCAGGAGCCTCAGCTCCGGCTCCTGGAGCACCTCCTGCCCCTCCTTCTGCACTGACCTTGGTGTGTCTGCATTGTTGTTCACATGCTCTTGCACCGCTCTTCCCTGGCTGGAATTTTTTCTGCACAATACCTTTCTGTTCTTAAATATGTTATCACAGAGGTGTTACTGTCACTCCTGATTGGCTCGGCCTTGGCCAGCGGCAGGAAGCCCATGCTGGAGCCGTCTGTCATTGGCTCCGTGGGATAGGGGAAGCTTCTGGCAGCTTCTAATGGAAGCCACCCCTGTAGACACCTTCCCCTCCCCCCCAAAAAAACACCCAGCCACAGAAACTCATTACATTGGCACAGATGTGGAGAAAATAGAAAACACTGTGGGCAGAAACCGTCCCATAAAGTGGCAAAGCAGTGTGGAGACAGGGCAGAGTGATACCGGATGATGAGTCTTGTGGGAGAGGTTAGGACTGAGTAGCTGAGAAGGAGAGTGTTGGGATGAGGAGTCACAGCAGACAAGAGGTGAAACTGGATCATGTATTTGCGAGAGGCAAGAGAAGGCAGCGTTAGGCAGACTGCAATATTATACTGGTGTCTGAGCTTCCCTTAGAATCCTTCTTTCTGTAGCTTCAGAAATAGACACTCCTACAGTGCTGTGAAATGCCTGGGAAGCTGAGCAGGGGCATGCGTGTGTTAGTGCTGGTCCATGAAGAGAGTGACAGCCTGCAGCACTTGGTCCTTCAGTGAGTGATGGTCATGTACTGGATGCCCATGTTCTGTGGACCAAGGTTGCTGGCTTTGTTCTGGTAAAACACTTCTATGTTACAGCATGCAGCAGAATTTCTAGAGAGGATTAATTTCTTTTTTTTTTTTTAATTGAGGGGATTATTTGAATTATAAGTAAAATATATATTGAACAATTATTTAGTTAGGGATGCAAACCCATAAATGTGGAACAGAGGAAACGATGGAATTAATGATGCCTCCACAAGTATTTTAGGGAGTACATATTTCAGGCCTCTGCTATGGTCACAAAAAAGAGTTTGTCTTTACGGTGGAATGCTGTTACTTGACACACAAGTCATTCTTTTTTCCTTTCTCTTTTTTCCCCCCTCATTGAAATGTGGTTGCACACTCTGTTTATTGCACAATATTCGATTTTTTTTTCTGATATTCATCAACACACAATGTTCCACAAACAGCTCTTTTTCAAGAGCCTCGTCAGATTAGAAGGTGTTATCTCTGCTTTACATAATAAAAAGTAATGCTTTGAGGAACTAAGAATTTTACTTGAAATATTCATTTTTGATGCCTGGTTTATTTTGACTTTTCAGAACATTTAGTAAGTCTAAACACAGGTATGATTGATTTTATTTACAGCTTAAATGTCCAGTGTTTTTTGGCAGTCAAATACCAGCATATTGAGTTACATGTCAAATATTAAGGAATGCGAAGTTCAAGCTTGACTGTTGGAAGTGTGAATTTAATTGACTTGTTTCTAGCTCTGTGATAGCATGAGTGATGGAGTCTAAACAGTGTTCTGCTTTATAAGCCTAAGACCATCTTTCTCCTTCTCCTTTGTTAGCCTTTCAGGGTTTTTAAGTATCACAGAACTTATTTCCTGTCTGCTCTTGATTTTCTCCAAGAGCATTTCCACCCTCTTTACTAGGTGGAACAGTAGTCTTGTAGCATGCTCAGTTAGATCTTGCTTCAGAATTCCAATCCACAGCAGCATGAATTAAAGTTAAATGTTTCACTTTGCTGGCTACTATAATAATATTTAAACATAGGGTGCTTTACTGAAATTCTTGGGACAGGAAAGAATAGTAATATGCAACAATAATGGCCACATCTTGATGTGGTATGGGAGCGCTGTCTAGATCTGCAGTGGGTGTTTCGGGAACGAAGGGATTATTTTTCATCTGAGTCTGGGAAATGGAAAACCAGAACTACTCTCGATTGTTTGGGAAAGATATTTTATTTTTCTCTCTGATTTTAGAGTTCCTGTTGAAGAATACTTTGTGGTAGCCGTAGCCAAAGATCTCTGGATGGTCTCTACTTGACCTAGATGCGAACACATTAGGATCCAAAATATCGTGTTTGCTCTATACCGTAGTATAGGAATCTTGTGGAAATGCTTCTCATTCTTGGAAAATGCTGCATTCTTGACTTGTACTTACAGATGTTGGCACTTAACTGTTCATCAGGAAAAACATGTTAAAAATGTTCTGAGGGAGTGAAAAATGAATCTTAACTGTTAAAACTGAGAAGGGTATTTGTGGCTTTTATTTTTTACATTGCCTTAACAAATGTTCTGTGGTTCAGCTGCTATCGCTGTTGACTACAGTGTTTCACCCCAATTTCCTCCAGAGTTGGCAGAAACTGTAACAAAGCTTTCTAGGCTGTTCTGCCAACCTTAAGTGGGTGGAGAGGAGAGATGTCTTTTCCATCTCCTCTCAGATTAGGCTTTAAGCAGCTCTGCCTTGCTGATTGTCAATTATTTCCGCTTTGTTTTAAGATGTACTGTTTATTCTGGGAGTAGTTTTCTCTCACACCTCCTTTCCGGAGTTTTTTGAAACCTTCAGTTATGGTCTGTCTTAACTCAGAAATGCTATTTACACATTTCATAGTCACAGCTGATAGAAGCCAGTGGAAAATAAATACTTCAGGTTTGGACTGAGGCCTGTAAAATAGAAACACTTGCTAAGTTCCTTTGAGGAATTTAGGAGAAATTTCAAAACTGCAGAATGCTTTTAAAAACAGAGCTGTCAATGCATTATTTTGCTTTGGGTTTGTGGTCATTTAGTTTGGGGTTTTTTGGGAGGGGGGCTGTGGGGCTTTTTGTTGCTCATTTGTGTATTGTTGGGGTTTTTTTTGTTCCCCCCCCAAGGACAGCACTAGGAAGAATTAGAGAGCCTTCTGATATTCAGTTAAGTGACAATCTTTTAGGTTATGTTTTTTTTCTCCTTTGTATGGGAAAGCTCTATATGTATTTTAATAACTATTTTTAACTAGTGAAGGAAAGGGGGCTTTGTCTTGAAATTCGTTTCCCATGGTGGTTGTTTGCTTTTGCAATCTGTTTCCTTCAGAGGTAGGCACTGATTTCTTCTCTGTGGTGACCAGTGACAGAACCCGAGGGAGTGGCTTGAAGTTGTGTCAAGTCTCTTCACCCAGAGGGTTGTTGTGTGCTGGCACAGGCTCCCCAGGGGAGTGGTCACAGCACCAAGCCTGGCAGAGTCCAAGAAGCGTTTGGATGATACTCTCGGGCACACAGTGCGACTCTTGTGAATGGTCCTGTGGAGGGCTGAGTGTTGGACTCTGATCCTGATGTGTCCTTTCCAACTCAGCATATCCTGTGATTCTGTGATAATGAACTTTCACCATTGCTGTTGATAATTCTGGTGGATACAGTTTTTAATTTCTATTGCTTTGGCTTGATGTGTCATTTTACATTGAACAGTACAGTGGGCAGACGGCTGGGTTTGCTGCGGGATGCCTGGATCACTAAGGAAGCATGTTTTGTAGTTCCTTTGGGAAGTAAGATATGGGAATCTTACCGCAACCTGGCAGTCAACAATACGGTATCTTCCATCTTAGCAGAGTTAGCCAGCCCGTTTATCCAATAGCAACTATTGCATCAGTGAGACACCAAGAGGAATTCCTAAACATTGTCTTGTTTTCCATTTAAAGAAGTTGTGGGGTCTCATTCCAATTGCTGTTCAAAGTCTGCAGCACTTTCTTTAGCTGTCAACGTGACCTTCATCTTACTTGGGTTCTTTTCAGCCCATGCCTACAGCGGCTCTGTGCTGGGTAGGAAAAGGGGCACTAGCAGGTGAGGGAGGAAGAGGAAGGAGCTCACCACTAGCTCCTCTTCTCTGCCAGCAGGTTAGCCTTGAAAAAGCTGAATTCCAGGGCTTGGCCTGCCCAAGCTCTGCAGGCAGAAACTTGGAGCTGGATGGAGAGAGAGAAAAGCAGGAGCATGAAACTAACTTTGCAAGTAAAGCATCCAGTAGTGCTGTTTTGATATTTTGATGTTGTTTGGTGTAATCATGATATTAAACTATATTGGGCTATAAACCATGTCGCTGTAGTCCCTGTGTCAGCTTTTCTGGAGGTGGACTTTTATCTCTGAGAGTTTGAAAATTAACCTCTGTGTTTAAATTAAATTAAATGTACTGTAAGTAATGCTAGGAACTGCTTCCCTCCCATATAAATATGATAAACAGACTGTTGAAGCTCAGTGTCATTACTGCAGAACCCATTGTTTTGCCTCTCTTCTGCTGGATGGTTGTTGTAATAAAATCCTCCCTTTTCAGGGCCAGGGGGCAGAACATATGTTCCTCTGCATGCCTGGCTTGGCAGATAGAGTCTTCCTGACTGTTTTTCTCTGTGTTTAGCATGTTACTTCTAATGAAGTTCTGGTTAAATTTTAGCTGGAAAAAACCCCTAAATTTCTAACACTTGTAATATTCTCCTTTTACTGAATTTTATTGAGTGTGTTATAAGCATAACTGGAATGAACGACTAGAATATAAAATGTGGGGAAAGACCCCACCATGGAGACTTAAGTACATTGAAGGAATATGACAGGTTCACCTTGTTTGAAAATGCAGCTTATCTTATTACATCAATGCATTGGTTACCCTGAGGGTGAATTGGGAGATTGGTTTTTCTTGCTGTGTGTAATTGGTTGAATAAGTGAAAGGAATCTTGCCAAGAGGGTGGTGGCGCAGTTTTCCCAGGCAGGGTGAGATCGGAAGTATTGGCCAGGTGGAGTGGCCAAGTGTTTTCACAGAACGGTTTTTATAGGTCAAGTTTTATCTATCCATCTCCTCCATGGAGATTGGTAACAACATGGAATATTTTTTGGAGTAGCCTGCTCCATAAACACTGTGGTCACAGAGAATTGCCAGATTTGAAAGTTATATATAATGAATTTCAATTCCTGCCGAGTTGAAATTCCAGGAGGAGCCAGGGGACATGCTGCCCACACTTACTCCTCATTTGGAGGAGGAAGAGTTCTATTTGGCACAGCAAGCTGCTGGACCCTAATCTGTATCACACATGGCTAGCAACCTTGAAAAAGGATGTGTGTGTAGAAAATAATCAGCTATGCCACTGTGTATTTCTATATGTTGATTAAGTACCAAAGGAAATAAATGCTCAATGCTGCCTTTTGCTCTCAAAAAACTGCAAATACAGTCTGTCACTTTGGTATCTGTGATCAAGGAAACTGCAGATCCTGCTGAAAAAGAGGGTGTTGTGTTCTGTTTACTTCATACTGATTCTCTTTAGGGAGATGGGGGTGTAAGCAGGGGAGGGCTGTGTACCTGTTTGTTTTAGCAGAGCTGCTTTTCAGGGACCCCTTGGAGCACGTTGCATTTTGAGGACCATTCCCTTTTTGTTCCCTTTGTAAGGGCCTGTGCGACATTGCCAGACCGGTTGCAAAAGGTCTGCCTGTTCACCTCACAGTCTGGAGGCTGGATGTGTGACACAGCTGTCTGAAGACAGGCCTTCCAAGACCCAGACCACGCCAAGTTTTCTGTACTTAACATTGCTGTTGCCACAAGAACAGCAGATGTTTGCGCAGCAGACAAACAACATTGATGATAAAGCAAATTGACCTTTTTTGGAACAAGCTATTTGGGGCACATTCCTAGGGCAATTCTTCTTCCTTTTTTTTTTTTATTTCCTTTTTTTTTGTTACCAAGGGATGTACCTTTCTTCATAAAACTGCTTGGCTATACATTGACATCTCTTTTGCTAGAGGTGATAAAAAAGTTAGAAGAGAGTTTGCAAACTTTTCCACTAATGCTGATACTGCAAATCATTAAACCTACTCCAAACCTATTTTTGTCGGCTGTATTTTACTGAAGTAGTTATATTGATGTTTATTTTTCCAGTGTCCCTATGGGAACCTTGGAAGATTTCAGAATGTAATAATTAAAGAATGACAGGCCTTTCCTTGGAATATAAAGTGAGGAAGAGCTTTGTGGTTTAAACAGCTATGCTGGTGCTTGTTAGCAAGATATTTTGCCTTGTACTCTAGCCAGTCCTGTAATGGTCAAAAAATGTTGAAGTTGAGAACTGCGTGTTTGTTTTCAATCAGTTGTTTTTCAAGTTAAGAGGCTCTAATGGCTTGTTTTAATTTGTTCAGTAGTATTTGTCAGTAGTATTAATATTTGTATTCAGTCACTTAGTACACTACATCTGGGGCTGTCCGAGTAAGGCAGTACATTTTCTTATCACTTGCTTTTTCTATTGCAAGACCTTCCTTTTAAGGGATAAAAGAATAACTGAAAGTTTGGCAGATCTCTGTGAACTTGAGTAA
Source organism: Pseudotriccus pelzelni (assembly GCA_035584735.1). NCBI lineage: Eukaryota > Metazoa > Chordata > Aves > Passeriformes > Tyrannidae > Pseudotriccus > Pseudotriccus pelzelni. Next base: position 8,412,622 of record JAWMRA010000113.1, on the reverse strand, counting down.
TATACTTCTGTTTAAATTACATTTTAGAAGTGTTTAAAATGCAGTATTAAACCTGTGTTTTAATTGTGTAAATAAATATTTTGAATTGATTTATTTATAAAGGTAGAGTATCATTAGAGTGAAAATGTTGGTGTTGTATGGCTGTATCTTTACTATTTGAACATAAACCCTGCATGTTTCTATAGTTATAACAGATGTAACTCCTAGTAGAGAATTGATTCCTGGCATCTGAGAAATTTTAGGAAAATAGACTAAGTTCAGACTTTGGAACCTCTGAGATTTTTGAAGGTTTCATCCATTGTACCACTAATGTTAGTAGAGGTGTTCTGGATTGCTTAACAGGACAATTGTAAGACCCTACCTTTTTGTTGAGTTGTTTTTCAAATATTATTTACAATGCAGCTTTAAGGACTAGGATAAAAAAAGTGTTTTTTTGATTTTCAGTTATTAAAACTGCAGGTAGCTTGTGTCTAGACTCAGTTTATAAAATTGCTTTGCTGAATAGTAGGCAGTAGGCTTTTGGACAAGGATGCTGTAGTGCCTTGAAGGGTTAAATGTTAATATCAGAATTCTGAATTGAATGATAGATTATCTGTATCCGTGATTTTTAAACAATAATTTTAAAAAGAACTCCTTTTTCTTCTTAATTATTTGAAGCTTTAATTTTTTAATTTTTTTTTTCCCCCAGAGATTGTGTTATGTAGGTTTTGAGGTGGAGTTATCGGTAACTTGGATGTTTTGCATGCAGGCAGAGAGCATGTATTAATGAAGCAGGACTGGTTAATTGTGGTGCTAAATGGGGCTGAAGAAGGGGAACAGTCCTCTTGGCACTGTTTTACTGCAAAGAACACAGGGATTACCTGTCTGGAATACAAAGCTGTTGGGCTCACTGCTTTGAAAGATACTATAAAAGGGGGAAAATAAGAGGGAAATGAAGCTTATTTACAAATTCAGTTTTTCCACTCAGTGTGTTAATGTCTCCAGTACAACTCTTCTTGCTTCCAGAAGCCAGGAATTGACTATTGTCTTGAAGAAGCAGTCTCCAAAAATACTGCATGATACATCATCTAGGCCAATATTGCCCTTCCACTTACCATTCATCAGCATTTTAATTTTTCATTGAATACAGTATTGTTTTGCTGATTGGCAAACAAATTAATACTGTCCAAAGTGAACTTACTGTATTGTACTTTGCTTTTGCAGCCAGAGTTACATAGCACAGATGCTGTGGATGTCTGCAAACTCCAGAGTCTATGGAAAAATATAGTCAGCTTGATTCTCTGGTTGTTTTTTTTTAAATTAAAACAAAAGGCAAAAGCAAGCTTACTTCATAAACTTTCTCACAGCAGTTTTGGCTTAGTTCTTACTGGTCATGGTTTCTGGCTTTAAACTTCATTATAAAACAGTAGGGAATATAGGTATAAGCAAAAAGTCCATTGTTTTTGGGGCTTTGATTCCATTTATTTTATGTTCCTGTTACCTTGGTTTTTGATTTTGTGGGGGTTGTTTTTGGCGCTTTTTTTAATGATTGATTTTTTCGCTTTTTTTTCAGCCAAACCTTTTACATCTAAAGTGAAACAGATGCGACTACATAAAGAAGATTTTGAGATCCTGAAGGTGATTGGTCGAGGAGCCTTTGGGGAGGTATGTGTGTGAAGGAGGTGGAAAGGTTTGAGTAGTACTCATGCAAATCTGCAGCACTGAGGAGAAGACAGAAAATAGTAATACACTTACGTACAGGTTTTTACACTGTTTAGCCACGGTGGATATTGTAGGCCCACCTAATGTTTGATGCAAGGACATTTTGATTTATACATTTTTTGACAGCTCTTTTAAGTCTTGTAAATTTTGAGAGAAGGCAGGATCACATGGATCAAAAGACCATGTTTTGACTGCCTGATGATAAATCATTTCCTTGACTGTAATTCTTTCCAGTTGAGGCCAGTGAGTTACTGATGGTATGAAGATCTAATAATTCCTAATCTTTCTAATAACTAAATAGTACTTTATAGTACTATTATAGTATATACTATGTATTATATATAATATATTACAGTACTAATAGTTTTTAGCAGCTTAAATAACCAATTATTGATACTGACATTTTAGGAACATAGAAAAATCTCTGTTTTCCTGTCATTTAGTTTCCTATTCTTAATGAATGTTTGAATATTTTTCCTCCATTTCTTTTGAAGACTTTAGCAGATTTTAATTTCTTTTTCAGTAGTCATCAAACTATGCAATTTTTTGCTGCTTCTGATTAAGCCACCTCTTATTTGAAGTTGTCAGATAAGGCTGTTGATCACTAGCTTGAGGAAACTTTAGTAAATAAATGTTGGGTTTCTGTCCCTTTTTCTTCATTATCTTGGGTGTGTGAGCTTTGTTTCTCACGCAGGACACTGTGCTTGTAGGAAGAACAATTTAGTGTACAGCAGTGCCCTGAGTTTTTAATAGCCAAATATACTGCAGATGTGGGTAGTGTGTAAAGCTTCTGCAGAAGGTACTCCATACTGCCAAAAATACATGTGAACTGAAACCCAAAGAATAAGAAAAAGATTTTCTGATCGATGTCTTCACTGCCTTTGGAAATAGAAAGTTTCAGGTTCACTTACATGTTTGCATCGTGTGTGAAAATCAGTCTTCACTAGTCTGTAATTATGGAAGAGTAGATTCCTACAGGCAGAATGTAAGGAACGGTAATTTGTCCTCTAGTGTGTGTCACTACATACTCTGATGCCTACGAGCAAATATAATCATTGAGCAGCTGTAAAAATAACAAAAAAAGAGTTGTATTTATTTAGGTACTTTAGCACTCTTGGTTTTGCTCCATCTGGAGTAAAGCTTCTTTATAAAGGAGACTGAAGGCTGAAGTTACTCTTGGATAATTTATCTTTAGTCTAAACCTCTGCCACAAAGAATGTTGCAATCTCCATTTTGATGTAAACACTTTTGCTTAAAAGATCAGCCTTTGTCAGTGCTACCACAGGAGCTGCAGCTGAGTTCATGTACAAATTGTGTTAAAGATAGGAAAAATTGCTGATATTGGTGCTTCCTCGTCAGAAGGATCATACGTGAAACCTGCCTTGTATTCTGTTTATAAGAAAAGTCATTTTTGTCTGCTAAATCAGCATCAAACACCACAGTCGCTAAACCACAAAGAAACCGTAGTTCTTTCTCAGGAAGTTCTTTGTGGTGAATCATCCCATGAATAGTGAGAATGTAACTTTCCCCATCCTCTTCTGGGGACAGTCTGTGTAATTGGTTAGTTCTCCTCCTCTAGGAACAGTGTTTCTTTCTAATTCCTTATCTGAGGAGGATAGCGTGACTCTACTTAATTGTCAAAATCTTCAGTAAGGGGAAAACTGAAGTTCTTTCAGTGAAGATGTTTGGGTTTTTATGTTCCTAAAGTAGGACTTAATAAATATTTGGAAGGATATATGTTAAATTTCCTTACTACCTTAGTACAAGTTTCAAGTCCTACACAGACATTTGTCTAAGAAGACAAGTTCTGCATGAAATTGCTAATTTTCCTTTAAAATAACCAGTAAATATCTGAGCAAGGTTGAAAAAAGGACCACTGAATTTTACTGCTACTTAAACCACCAAAAACTATATTAATATTAAATTGCAAAATACTTTTATTTACTGAGGCAGATTAAGAAATTTGAAAGAATGTATTTTCTTTCCAGCCAACTATAAATGAGACCAAGGTTTCTCTAGGTTACTGGGAGGGGTAATTTTTGTCTCCTGAATCAACATAATTCTGAAATTTTGTAGACTACAAAGTTAGTGCAAGTTTTCTTTGGCACAGGCTCAGACTTGTTCTTATTTTGATTTTACGCTACTCAATTTCTTCAATTTGCATAGTCAAGAAATATTTCCCTTTTTGTTTTTACAAGTTTAATGTAGACAAAAAGTAGTTTAAACTAGTTACTGCTTGTAACTGTAAGAGTTCCTAGTTTCGTTATTCCCCTTACCCTGTTTTCTGCCAGTCTGAGAATGTTTTCTTTTTGTCAAATTATTGACATGCCCCTTCCTTCTGCATGCATACATTTACCGATTTACAGTTTATGCCATAGTTCTGTCTTTAGAAAGCACAGATGTTTTGCTTGGGGGAGGAGCAGGATTATCCTGCTAAAATTAATAATCTGGGATTCAAGTGTTTCATTGTGCTGGCCTCGAGCAGCACAGTCTGAAAAACTTCACAAACAATTCTAACAAGAAGACTTTAAACTTGGGAGTAGGAAAGGTGAAGCAACTGGGCAACAGCTCTTGGTGTTGTCCCTCAGCAGTATGAAAGTGCAGCTTAATGAAGGTTCTGGCTAATACCAAAATTTTCAGTTGATTCTGTTATTGCTTAAAAAAGAAAGTTCAGTGCGTGTTTATGCAAGCAAATACTACATGTTTATGTTGTTGATATTTTGAAGATGATGAATTTTGTAGCTTGAGAACTACTCTATTACTCCTAGATTTTGTCATATAGTTATGAACAGTAACATTCCCTCTTCTTGTTTCTGGAGGTCTGCCTGCTCTTGCTGGGCAAGAAAACCAATGCTGAATCTTTTTTCTACATTTTTTTTTCCCGTTTTAATTGCATCTGGTTTAGCTTTTTTTTCCTGTATGAGACTACTGATTTTTAAGCAAAGGAAATGTGTACCATAGAGACAAGTAGCCAAGCTTGGGGCAGAAGGTGTCTGACAGCATGCCAGACTATACTGCTGTTTGTGGGAAATATGGAAAACTGTTGGAAGAATTGAAAAAAACCCAAACCTAACCAACATATCTGACTAAACCAAGATATTTACATCAGCACATACCAATCATTTTTTTCCTGTGCTGCTCACGGGAAAATATAAATTTAAATAAGCCCCAACTTTTAAAAGTCTCATTTTTAGAAGTTTCAGTAGAAAGACACTTCAGGATAACTAGACGGGAATGATTACCCTTTCTTCTGTCTTGACAGCTTCACTGGGGAGGGCAAAAGATCAAAACTGTGCTCTCTGAGTATTTGTGCCTTCGTGTAGGTAGTAGATACCTCTGTGTATATGTAAACACTGCCTGGGTTTGTAATTGTGATTCAGAATTTTTTGTTACAGTTAGAAACTGCACCAGACAACTCATTACTGAACTGTCAGGTTTTTCTTTCATAGCCTTGGAATAAACATTTTAGCACTGAGACACCCCCAAAAAGATGCTATGATTGCAGAAAGATGATGGTGTCTGTGTCTCTTTAGTGTGTCTGTGTGTTGATTATTGATATGGAATAACATTAATGGCTTTCACAGACTAAAAGACAGCTTCTGACTGATTGTAAACACAGCTGGTAAACACAAGTCTATTTTTGTTCTTTAGTCACTCTTCAGTGCTATTACATATTCACAGAAGGTAGCAAGCCCTTGATCATGCCACAGAAGGCTTGTGCTCCAGCTGTTCACCAAAGGCAGTGCCATAGCTCTTACAGTTGTGTCCAGGTGAATGCTGAATAGGAGACTGCAAATTTAGGCAGCAGTGCAGTTAGTGTAAGTCTTTCAATAACCAAGTCCTTTGCAGAATAACAGCCTTTGCAGAACTGGGCGTGCTACAGGCAAGAAATGAAATCCTGAAGGTGGCCTTGAAATACGTGTACTGTCTTACGCCTTTGGCTGCCTCTGCTACAATGCTTAATGGTGGGGAAAAACTTATTTTTCGTGCTGGACAGCAGCAGCTAGGCAGTTCTAGAAGCAACCTTTTGATTTTTCACTGCACCAGTCCCAAAACCCTTACAGGTCTTTAGGCCAGACCTCATCCAAGTTCTGTATGATACGGTTTGAATGCTGACTAGTTGCAACATTAAAACTTTCTCCTTCTGCTGTTTGCCATTAGAAATTGAGACAGATACTGGCTTACCAGATTTTCCAGCTAGTTTTAGATGGTAAAGTAAAAGGAGAATGAGGGTCAAATCTGCATTGTGGCTTATATATCACTGCAGAGGATTCATATTTTCCCTCCTAAAGAAAGTTGGGATGCCCAGTCTTGGGGTACTGTGCACAGCAGAGCGCACACTCTTTATGAATTAAAATTATTGTATTATAGGCTAAAGTAATAATCTATTTCTGTGTTTCAAAACTGGAAGTTCCTTGAGGGATCCCAAGTCTGAACTTGAACCTCATGCATGAAGTAACCTTTAAGAATTTCAGTCCACAGACTAGTTTAAACAAGTAAATGTAGTAGCTTTCTATCCTGTCGCCTTTTTTTTCGATCTCCTCTTCCCCCCCCTGTCCCATTCCCATCCCCTGTAACCCCAGGAGGCAGCAGAGTCAAGAGCAGGGTTGATAGTGCATTGCCGCACATATGGGAGGTGACAGCTGCTTCGTCTGTGAGCCTATAGCCAGCAAGAGTCTGCTTTGAGATATGCTTTGGCTTAGACATCGGAGTATTGCAGTCCTTCAGCCTGCGCTTCTGCCACGTTCGTGAAGCTGTTGCAGCTGATGACACATTTGAAGATGGTTGAAAGAAGTTTGCATGACACTTTCTTCAAACTGTCTGATCCTGTATTTTCTTTGCTGTTATCGCTGTCTTCACACATAGTTGGTTTACTGATTATGAGACAGGTGAAAGGAATGTAGAATTCAACCTTCTTTTTTTTTTTGTCACTGGCCTGCAGGATGAAGATGATGATAATCTGTGACAGCATGTTGCTTTGTAACCAGATGCACACAGAAATAAACTTTTATCTGTATAAGTGTTAAGATGTATTTGAAAGGGAAGAGGCAGAACAGAACAGCTGGAGAATGGTTGTTAAAATGTATTGATTGTTGAACTTCTGTGTAGTTGGGATGATAGTGCGGTGGTCTGGTCTAGTTTTGATTAGCAGCTCTGAGTTTGTGGCAGGTGCATACCCATTTTGGTTAAGACACTGAGCTCTCCATACCCACGGAAGCCTGAACCGTGTAAACATGTTTGTGTAAAAACTTCTTCCTTCCCTCTTTCCTAAAAATATTCTATGTTAGCTTATATTATAGCTAAACAAAACTAATATTCTCAGAAAAGGACTGTGTCAGTGAACTTTGTTAATTTATTATTACAGAGGCCTATGGTATTCTAATGTTTCAGAAGCTATGGGAGGAGGATGGGCAGGTGGGCAGCCTTGTGTTGCTTGATTTTTACTTTGCTAGAAATTGTGGATTTCACTGTTTCCCTGCTATTGACAACAGACTTGATAAAGAGCTCATTGAACTTCAGGTGGAAAAATGTGAAGTCATAATACCTTTGAAGAAAATCTAGTGTGTTATTTGAAATGAGAGTCGAAGTTGTTTTATGGTAAATACACAGTCTGATTTTGTTTAAAGCCCAAAATATGATGTTTATTTTGATATACAGTCTGCTACGCTGTTACCTTTTCTTGATGCCTCTATAATTTAAATTAGTGTGTAGAGTGAAGTCCAGGAACATGAAACACAGTGCCAGAGAGACCTTCATGAGAGTGTGATAGAGCAAGCGTTGTGATGGTCAGAAATACCAGTGTTCATTGACAGTCACCTAGAAAAAATTATACATAGTAAGACTCTGATACATAATGAAAGCTTACAATAGACTTGGAACTTCACTACATTGTTGTGATATTTCTTTCTTGATGGCAATGGTGTGGTACTGCGTGGACAGTAAAAACATGTCTGGAACACTCAGGACAAAACCTCCAAAACCGAAAGGTTACATAAAAATGAAAACAAAATGCGTTTTCATGTTGTAACTTATTTATCTTTCCCTTTTCCAGGTTGCAGTAGTAAAACTGAAGAATGCAGATAAGGTTTTTGCCATGAAGATACTTAATAAGTGGGAGATGCTGAAGAGAGCTGAAGTAAGATTATAGTAATGTTTTCCATGATCATGCACCCCCTTACTTTGCGAAATTGTCACTTCTCTGTCCACAAGACTGTCTGTGTGATAGAGGGGTTGAGGAGGTGCTTCACTGTTTAGTGACAGTATAAACATTAATATTAAAGAAGCCTAAAATAGTTCCTCAGAAGGGTTAAAATGGCATGAAGTCTTGACTTAGGTGGGGCTGGATGTTTTTGACTTTATACCTTTTCTGTAATTGCTCAAGAATTACCGACTACATGAGTGATCTTTTAATGCATTTGTTCCGGTTAGGGAGGTAGTCTGTAGCAAGTCTTTTCTGTGGTGGAAGGTAGTTACTGAGCTTTAAAAAGGTAATGGCTGAGCTATAACTCACCAAGCCTATTAGTTTATCAGTAGTCAGAGCTTAGTCAAGGCCCTATTAATAGGCTGAAAAATCAGAAAAATAAAAGTTTCAAATTTGAGTGCATGGTTTGTAAAAATGTCCATCTGCCAAAATCTGTGATAAAAAGTTCCACATTAAAGCTGGAGTCCATTCTGTGTCTGAAACAGCAGTTTTACTAGCCCTGCTTTGCCTTAGCTTCCTGCTGTCAGTATACAGTTCAGCTCTTCATAAAGTCCTTGATGTATTTCCCTGGATTCCTTTGGAAAGAAACTTATAAAATGCAGTCTACACCCAACGACCTGTGTATTAATTTTAAATGGAACATGTATCTAACCCTTTAATTTGCTTTGGAAATCTTAATATATGCATACTAAAAATAAAATGCCTAAAAATAGATTCCTAGAGTTTTTATTTGAGACCTCAACTTTGTTACTCTCATACTACCTTGCTGTTCAATTGCTTCCAAGTTTATTCTGGTTTCCACATTTATGCTTTAATTAAATCTTGGTAGGAAATGAGATCAATGGGAAACCATAACACTTTTAAAAAAAAATTCATTCAGCCAAATTAAAGCCATTTTCTGATTGTGCATATCCTGTCTCTTTTAATGAAAATGTTATCACATTAAGAAGTATAAATGGCATGCAGATTGTGGTTAGATGTATACAATGTGGTTCCTTTTTATCCGGAAATTATTCAGATACTGAGCAATCAAGCATTAGTCTTGATCAGAGATATTTCTCTCCAAGACAAATGTCACTACTGTAAGTTTTATTATTTCAGTGAAAAAGAAAAGACCAGAAATAAAGTTCCACTCTATTTTTAAATGTACCCTTTTAAAGTGAGTTTGAAAACTGTTTCTTTTCATTAAAATAAAGTTATAAATAGGTTTGAAAATTTTTTCTCTTTGCAAGGTATTAAAAATACTCTTCCCATGGGTCCAGCTGAATTTCTGAAAGTCTGAACTGTTAGCCTAAAAAGAATTACAGCTCCATTTTTCCATGTATTTGTAACCCATGGATATACAGTGGAAAGAGAACCATCTGGAGTGAAAATGCATTACAAACCATGACCTTCAACAACCCTAACCTGTCATTTTTAAACATTGATGAACTCACTTCTGCTCCTGGGGAAAATGACCCATTTTGGCTCTGTTACCAGTGCTCTGCACTAACACCGAAATGCACAGGAAAATCAGGCAGTCCAGAAATGCAAGACCAGCATATAGGTAGAGCTATATGTTCATATACCCCTGTATCAACAGTGCGGGGAGTGGGAGTCATTCATAGAAGTAAAAAGGCAGTACGTGCTCAGAAGAGGCTCGTGAATGCCAGATGAAGGTTGATGACTGCAAGCTCTGAGAGCAGTTGTATGTTACAATGAAATTACACAAGTTGCGAAGTCAGTGTTCTCTTTTGCATTATACATAGCATAAATTTACCAGATACTTGCCACTGTTGAACACTCAGAGTTGGGATGTAGAACTGGGAGCATTACTGATACAAGGAGTACCTGGAAGTGTGCGACAGCTTGCTTTTAGGCTCCCAAACCTGTCACCCTGAGTGTTGACAGTCACTGAGAGTTACACGTGTGCCACGCTGGTGCCAGATGAGGCTCAGGGGAGACCAGGACAAATATTAGCAGCATGGAAGCAGTCAGCACTCCCTGGAGGTGCTAACTCTGAGCTGTAAGACATGAGCACCGGAATAGTCGAGCAGGTCAAATTCTTTGCTGCTTGAAGGCCACGATAACAGTATAGATACAACCGTAGCACTGAGTTGGCTTTGCTGTGAAACACAGTGGGGTCAGATGACCTCTGGAGGTCTCTGCCAACAATTCAAGGAGACTGCCTGGGGAAGACGAAGTGTAATGCTGGAATAATGAAAGGCACAAAGAAAAGAGACTTCATTTAGAAAAAAAAATTAATTAAGCTGTTACAGCAATTAAAAGAACCACTGCTACCAAATTTTTGTTGTTGTTGTTGCATTATTTTTGCCATGAACCACTTAGACTCTAGCTGTTACTGTCTCAGCTGTGATCTGCTGTGGTAATAGCTGTTGCTGTCAGCTCTAGGCATACTTTCTGGAGGTGGATGTCTAGAGCACTCAAGGAATGCGTGGTCTTCTGTTAAATCATGGCAAAACCAAGTGGAATTATATAAACTCGCCAATAACTAATTCTGTGAATTGTTTCATAACAAGTAGAGAAGGTGCATGTTATTTATCCTTGTGAAAACAAGAGTTCATAGTTATCTCTCTCTGAAATATGTCAAGAGTTTACAAACAAGGAAGGAAAAAAATCAAGCTGAAGCATCAAACAGCTTTTCTTCCTTCTGAAGATGATCCTTGCTCCTTCTCCCACCTCAAGTCTGTTTTTCATTCAGTAACCTTTGAAGGTATTTGTATAAAGTATGTTTTGCTGTTTTCTCAAATTTCACTGATTTATCTCATGCATTGTGCTTGAGATAAAGATATGATTAAAGTATGTCATCTTTCCTTCTCCTTGTCTGCATTATTCTTCCTCACTGTATTCACACACAAAAAAAGATGGTTTATTTGCTCAGAGAAGAGTTATTTTCTGCTCTCTTTTTACTGCATGTATTCTTGTGCATAGCTCAAACTCAAATGATATTTCACTTTTCAGTCTTTTCTCTCTGAATCTCACAGTCAGCAGTAGCCATGCTAAAGTTCTGGTATTTTCCAGATTTGGGATTTATTTGGGTTTGGAAACCAAATTGGGATTTATTTGGATTTGGGAATAAAATTGAAAAAGTAAAAAGAAAAGGCTTGAATTTCCTTTAAATTTTGCTGTCTCAAAGATGGAAGAGACAAGAGCAGGGATTCAAATTGATGCAACATCTTTGTGAAGAGCAGAGTGTGCTGGAAGAGAATATGGTCTGTGTTTGTCTCTAACTCTCCCTCTGCCTTCTAAATGTAGCTCTTACAATATTATTGTTTCTTTTGCACTATCTTTTAGATATTTTTTTCCTTAACATAATTGTGTGTTGGCTTTGGTATTTGGTACTTTTTGTTTTCTTGTGATATTCGCTTCAAAACTTGGTTCCTTCAAAACATTTATCATATTTCTTTGCTATAGTTTCTTTTTGGCTTTTCATCTGTTGGGTCATTTTTATTTGTCATTCTTCAGAGTTGCTTTTGCTGAGGTATTTTTTTCACTTCTCAGGACAAGTTGCAGGATCCTCATGGAATTAAATGCCTTGCTGCTTTTTTACTTTGTTATTTTCTTCACATTTTATCTCCTTTTGTTTCATACAAACCTGTGTTCTCCTTCTTTTAGGTATTCCTTAACATTTGTTGGTGGTTCGTGTTCCTCCTCTGTTCCACTCCTATGAAGGCACCTTTTGCCTTCTGTTTTTCTTTCAAATATATTGAGGGGAAACCCCCTGGGATGTCTGATCAACAGTTTATATCTGGCAAGAGCAATATTCAATTCTGTTCTATTTTTGCTGAGTATTGGTTAATGATTATCAAAGGATGACTACATGGAAGTTACTGGCAGCAACTTTCAAATGAAAAGAACCTTGCTTATGTGAAAACTCAAATGTAAAACTAGGCTAAGGGCATGATGAGATAAAACAATGACACAAGACTCCAGATTCTAGCACTCCGACTCCTACTGCAGTTACAATTATCTAATGCCATTATTGATTGTTTTTCTTAATCATATACTGCTATTCTGTCATTATTGATACATCAGGATTTTGACTTAGAATTTTTAGACAACGGGAAGCAGCAACTTATTATCCCTTTGCCTCACTAAACACTGTAGAGAAGTACAGCTGTTCAAATTTGAAGAAGATGGGCTTATCTTATGTTTATTTTTTTGTAGATTTTGTCATGTTTGAATACTGTAATGACTTTTTAACTGAGAGGCGGTTTTGATTTTTCCCCCCAAAAAACATAGTCAAAACATAGTCAACATGTAAAATGTTTCTCTTTCTATATTTTACTTAAAGGCTATAATTATTTTTTTCTCCTTCAGACAGCCTGTTTTCGAGAAGAGAGAGATGTGTTAGTGAATGGAGATAACCAGTGGATCACAACATTACATTATGCATTCCAGGATGAAAACTATTTAGTGAGTGTTGCTTTTATGTATATATGGGTGAAAATACAGATACTTAGTTGTAATTTGAGACAGAAATATAGTTTATTTGTTAATTTTGTGTTCTGGGCCATACAGACCATATGAGGATCTGTGTTGTTGTGCATAAGGTTCTGAATGGTGGGGACTGGTCCGAAACTTTGAAAAGTTCTGCTATAAATATCTCAGGAATGCAGCTTTGATTTCTAAACGACTTTGCCTTTGTTGATAAACCTTAGTCTACCTGCATATTCTTTCTTACAATTTGTCACTCCAGTTTAATTGGATTCATAAAAGTAAAAGTGCACTTACATAAATTTTCTATTTGACTTTAATTTTTGTGATTAACATTGCTGATTTTGCAGAGAGAAATAGGGAGTAGCCTTGTTTTGAAACAACAGTTAATTTTGATTGGTCTTTGCTATTTTGAGGACTTAAGCCCCGTAAGATGTCACAAAGCGATAAAATGTTGTTGCAGCATGGAAGAATGCCACTAAATGTTCATAAATAAGAGTTGGAAGCTGTAATTGTAGATTAAAGTGTCTCTTTAATGTTATTTAGTTTTCAAATATTTTGAAAGACTTGCAAAAATAAAGCTAATATGAGGACAAAGTGCCAATTTTCTATGAAATCTTTGCCTCTTTAAATATGTTTTGATTGTGGTAAGTGTTGATAATATTTATACCTGAAAAGTAAACAACTACACATTGATGGCTTTTGATTATTTGCGTTTTATTGCCCTGTGCTTTGGATTCTATACAGCCACAGCCTTTTTGTTGCTCCCAGTCTGTCCAATAAAAGAAGTGCTATACATGTAATTCTTGTAGATTTTCAGTGCTATCTACGTATTTTATATATGCCATTATATTGCATTCAGTTCTGTCAGCTCAGATAGTTGGAGATCCGTGGATTTTGGTGGATTTGTATAAAAACTGGGCTCTGCATCTGTGAGTCTAACTGTTGGCTTAAATACCTCCCAGTCAGCTTCATGCTTTGTTAATGGGGACAGTAAAAAACGTCGTGTTTTTGTGTAATTTTGGTCTTACCATTAACAGCATTTCAAAGAAAATATTATGTATTCCACAACAGCCTGCTAGAACTTGTTTTATTCTAGCCAGTTTCCTTATTTTCACTAAACACAGAGCAGGTTCTGTTCTTTATCTTTGGTAGTCTGCTAAGAGGAGCTAGTTTTGCAGCCTCCTGGGGAAAATATCGGTAATACTGGGGGTGTTTGTATCTTTTTAGTGTGACTGTATCACTAGTTCTCTATATGGTTTTTATTAAAATTATGTGTGAAAAAGTGGCCTTTAAAAAAAAAAAAATCTGTGTAGATTTGAGCAGTAGATGTGGTTGAGAAGTGGATGTTGAACTGTCTGCCAGAACATCGTCGCTGGCAAGCTGACTATATTGTGCCTTAGATAAGCAGCCGTGAGGTGGAGAGAAAATTAACTGTTGGGCCCAGGGGTTGTGACCAGTCACACAAGGTCCAGCTGGAGGCCTGTGGTGGTGCTGTACCCCAGGGATCAAAACTGGGGCTGATTTCTTCATTAATGACCTGGACTGGGGGACAGAGTACACCTTCAGCATGTTCACAGGTGTTAAAAAAACAGGGAGAAGTGGCTGTGAGGTTGTTCAGATAGACCTCGACAGACTGGAGAACCAGAGACAGAGAGAAATCTCATGAAGTTCAGCAAGGGAAGTGCAGTCTGGGGTGTAATAAAATAAACCCAGTACGTGCTGGGGGGCCAACTGGTTGGAAAGGAGCTTTGCTTGAGGTCCTGGGGTATAACAAGCTTAAGTGTAAGCCAGCAATGCAGGCTCACAGCAAAATAGGCCAAGGGTATTCTGGGCTGCAAGGAAGTGTGTTGCCAGCAGTCAGTGGAGGTCCCTTCTCTCTGCTCAGCCCTGCTGCAGCTGCATGTGAAGTGTACTGTGTCCAGTTCTGGCCTCCCCACTGCAAAAGAGAGGTGGAACTGCTGGAGCAAGGCCAGTGCAAGGCCAGAGAGATGACTGAGGCGCAGGAACGTCCTTCATGTAAAGAGAGGCTGGGAGAGCTGGGATTCTTCAGCCCAGACAAATGGAGGTTTGGGAGAGGGACTGTCATCAATGTGTATAAATAACTGATTGGAGGGAATGAAGACAGGGGAGCCAGATTACTCTCAGTAGTGCCTGATGCGAGGAGAGGAGACAATGGACACAAACTGAAATACATGGAGTTTCATCAGAACACAGGAAAACCTGTCTTTACTGTGGAGGTGGTCAAACAGAGGAACATTTTCCATGGAGGAGTTGTGGAGTCTCTAGCCTTGGAGATACTGGACCCAGTTGTCATCAGCCTTCTCTAGCTGACCCTACTTGAGCAAATGAGGTTGGAGTACATGATCTCAAGAGATTTCTTCCAAACTAAATGTATTAAATCCCCACATTAAACTTCCACTAGTTACTAGATTTTAGTGTTCTTAAGTCTATGCTTTTTCTTTCTCTTGGAAAGATGGTGCTGTCATACAGAAGTATTCTGAGAAGTATTTGGGACTTAGATAGATCTGGATGATTATGTACATTTAGAAAGTATTTTTAAAGCTTTAAATTTTTTATTTTTTTTAAGAACATGGATAGTTGACATTGGATAGGATGTTACACATTGACAGAATTTTTAATTTAAAATTTAGTTGTTAAATTTAGTTCTCAGTCTTATGCATGAGTTTAACTTTGCACAACTTAATAACTTTGAGTTACAGTTTAAGTGTTGGATTATTTGAATAGTTGAAGGTTTCCTTGTCATTAGGCTACTGTGTTGCTCTGACAAAATGGGAATCCTGTGTCGTGAGAGCCATAATTGCATTATTTTGGTATATCCAGTAACTCAGTTGTGTATGGGTTTTAAAAGTCCTGAAGAATAAGTGCACAGATCCCACATCAGTTAGGTGAATCTTAAGAGGTTTTTTCAATATGCTTTCAAAGCAATAAGTTAAGCACTTGGAGATGGCTATACAATGCATCAGTTAATAATCAATATCTGAAGCTCCGAAGGCTTAATGCATTTTTCTAAAACTATAAAACATAAGAAACTAATACTATAGATCTTGTTTCGGAGGGAGCATAGGAGCACCACTGAATAGAAGATATTTATCTTGTATGAGGCTTGTGAGCATAATATAAGAAGTTTATTATTCATGTCACAAAGCTGCAGATGAAAATTTGATTGTCAACACATTTGAAGTCTTGTGGAAATGCCTTTTGTACTTTCTTCATGCACTTGAAATCAGTGAGGGTGCCCAAGTTATTCTCTGTCAGAGTGTTAAAATCTTTGTTCATCGCCCTTATTGTTATGGAAAGTATGAGGGAAAAGAAACAGGTGTAAGATTTCTGCCTGCCCCTCATCTTCCTTATAGCTGGTATAATTTAGCAGATTTTTTTCCACATATTTTACTGTCTGTTTCTGAGAATGGGAAAGACTTGAACAATATGGGGAACTAATTAAAAAAAGTCCCTTTAAATTGCTTTATCAAAATTTTAAAGAATGAAATTGGGATATACATTATTACATCTTTAATATTTTTTAGTATTTATGATCTTGTTAGGAGTCACTGCTTCAAATGCAGCCTTCCTGGAAACAGATTGGAACTCTAAGCAGTAGCTTTCAGATACTCTGTTCTTCACTGGGAATTCATTTGCAGGCACATGATGTGATTCTTGGAGCTGTCCTGTGCAGGGCCAGGAGCTGGACTTTGATGATCCTTCTTGCTCAGAATATTCTGTGATTCCAGTTAATCTGTCCACAATGATGCTTGCAAGTAATATCGTATCAGTGCATGTTAAGTTAGAATGCTTATAATTAGTTTGTTGGTTATTAATTTGATTTTTTTTCTTTTCCCCATTTGTCCTTCCAGTTGCTGTTCCACAATTAAAACAAACTAAGCTAAAAATATGTTAGTCCTGAGTTTCACACTTCTCTTAAGTTTCAATTTTTCCAGTCACGTTGACTATGCTGCTAAAAGTGGCATTTCATTCTGTAAATACAGTAAAGTTCAGAAAGGTTCTGATTCCTTTGGAGTCACCTGCTTTAATGGCAAGCAAGTTTTATGTTTAATTGATACATCAGAAATCAAATTTATTTTTCTCCATAATTTCAATTAGAGAGAGTGACACCTTGTATTTTATGTCCTTTATCGTGAGCAATGTCAGCAGTTTCTGGAACTGTGGGCCACTGGAAATCTCTCAGTCTTTGCCTTAATCTGAGTAGTCTGAAAACCTTACTCTCCAAAAGCATTTGTTTAATGGAAAAAGAAGATGGTAAGGGAAAGGGAAGCCTGGGAAATCAGGGCACGTAAATGAGATTACAAATTAATAATTTCATTTTTATAGGTCTGTGCTTGAATCCTTGACTCCTTTTGCATTCTAGCAAAGGATGTTGTCTTCATAAGGGAATCCAGAGTATCTAAATATTCCATGTTTACTGGTGGGACAGTGGATAAAGTTGATACTAATTTGTCATGAGGCTTACTGTATTTGGAAAGGTATAAATATGAAAAATATTCAAGTAGGATAAATATTAAAATGCAACTGAACCAACTACTGTTTTCTGAAGATCTGAGTATCTTGGTTAGCTTTTTTAATGTGCATAATAATTTTTGTAATATATTAGTTTTCATGCTTCAATTAGGTTTTAATCTGTGATTCACACAATAAATTGTGGTATTTTTTTCCCCTTTCTGTTTTCTTATCATTCCAACTCCACAGTACCTGGTTATGGATTACTATGTTGGAGGAGACCTGCTTACATTGCTCAGCAAGTTTGAGGACAGACTACCTGAAGATATGGCTCGCTTTTATTTGGCTGAAATGGTGATAGCCATTGATTCAGTTCATCAGTTGCATTATGTTCACAGGTAAGTAATTTGAGCTCCAGATTCCTGTTGGAGTGATGGAGTTACTTGATGGACTGAAAGTAGTTCCTTTTAAAGAGTTTAAGCTAGTAATGAGTACTTGCTGTAATGGTAAGCACAGTAGAATCTACCTTGCCTACATGTCGTGGTGACTGGAACTGTGGCTGAACTTGTACCATATGGTCACAGAAATGAACAAATATCCAAATGCATCTCATGAATCTTGCACACTGGTTTGCTTGAAAGTTAATGATCCATTATTTATAAAAGCAAAACTGGAAACCTGTTTGTGAAATATGATCAACTTTGAACAGGTTTATTGAAAGGTCAAATTCTGTTTCTTCATTAATCTGTTCAATCTGTCCTGAAGCTGAAAACACACCATTGTCTGCTTTGAATTTTTATCATCATTTGATTTTGGACTTAATGAAATTATCTTTCAAATAAAATAAGGGCATTTTGCTAAATAAGTAGAAGAACTTAAACTGTGGTACCTTGATACATATATATATATATATATATGCAAATACTGTGTTCAAAGGAAAATGTTAAGTCATTCATGTCTAGCTATTTTGGAGACTGTGATTGATTTTTCTACAAAACTAGGATCATTTTTTCTTTAATGTATAATTCTCTACTGAATTCCATGATAATTCTTGTATGCAGAGGAAGAGATTACCTCACAAGAGGCAGACTTTTCAAGTGTGCTCAACAGATGTACTTGACTCTGAGAGAAGTCAGGAGGAAAACTCCCAGTTCTTTAAGCTGAATCATTAAGTTGGCAGAATGAGCTTGTTTGATGCATCCGTCTATCGCCCTTAATTAGAGTCTGTACTGACTATGCCTTCTTTTACTGTTCCCATTTGGCTGCTTCACTGCAGAAAAGGTGGTTTGGGGTTTTTTTTCCTGTTTGTCCAAAAGGTGTATTGCAGTTGGTTTTGGTGTGTTACTGGGTTGTGTTTTGTTTCCTCTGGGACTCTGGCCTTTCATGAAAGTTCTGTAGCTAGGAGTGCTTTAAGGCGGGGTGGTGCTAAGCTGCAAATTGAACCTCTGGAATATTTTGCAGTGTTATAGTTTTGTTGAAGGACTGTGTTTACCTGCTAAAGAGAGCTTTGTGTGATAATGTCTTATGGGAGAACCCAAACAGAATACTCTCCCTGAATGCTGAAAATTTTAACTGTGTTATTTCTGAAAAACCGGGTTTTTTTGCTTAGGACCTGATGTCAAAGGTTTTTGCTTTCAGTTTAATTTGGATCTAACTTTTAAAATATCTGTGTGGGTAAATTGGTGAGATGCTGTCTCCTGTTGCCAGGTCCAAGTACTTCATGTACTCCATAAGTTGACTTTTACCCAGTGAGTCTGCCTACGAAGTAGTAACGCTTCCTAGAAGAACAGATCTCTACCTTTTCCTCCAAACGGATCAAAACCTTTATAATTCAGCACTGTTAGCATGTAATATGCAACAGATGTGATGTTTCCATCCTCAAACAGTTAATGTCCCAAGATAAAATAGGTGTTGCTATAAAATTAAGTAGCAATGCAGTTGAAAACAACATGCTAACTATTATGCTTGCATATTTATTGCTATGAATGTGTAACGAAAAAAAAAACCCAAACTGTACATTCCCAGTCCTTTATTGTTTGACTTGTGGCTTTGCCAGTGAGGTTCACATGTTTATAAAGTTCTCAATGCCACTTCGGCATTTTATCATTAGTACTGCTGTAATACAATGCCTGTTTATAGGGGCATGTTTGGCAAGATTAAAAATGTAAAGAGCACTTGAGTGTATGTTAAATGATCACCCTTTGAAACAAGACCTGTTCCACTGTTAGTTTTATTAAGATGTTTGCAACTGGTAAAGCAGAAGAAAGGAAAAGAAAGCATATCATCTAAATGCCACTAATGCTCTTTTCCTGAAAGTTTAACTGTGGTGGCCACATCCTTTTTTGGAAATGTGTTGCACTCAGCAAAGGACATAGGAGAAGAAGAAGGAAATACTACTAAAAGGTGGATTAATGTTGCAGCTGCAGTAGTGATATTTCAGATGAATAACCAGTATGCATCAGGATTTGATCTGAGTTGCAGCTACTGAACTAGAAACCATGCTTTAGGCGTGTTTAGGTCAAGGCTTTTTTCGTACAATGAGATAGCAGATTGCTTTGTTGTGTTTCCTTTTAGTGCCCCAGTTCTTTCAGGATAGATTTTCACATTAACCATGCATAGCGTTGTGCTTTGATGATAATTCTTGATTTGTCTCTGAATGTTTTAGTGCCTTTTAAAAGTTATCTGTTATTACTGTGTCACTCCTGTTGCATTTTTCTAGCATTAGTCACTTTTTTATTGTCAGTTAGTTTTGTTTGGGAGTGATGCTGATTGCAGTGGCTATTTGTGTGCAGACCACTCTGGTGTCAAGTGCAAGGCATTTTTCTTTCCTAAAGTACGTTGGCCAAGTTTCTGAAATGTCAAATACAAGCAAACCTCAGCATTACTTAAAGGACTGTATTTCAGGTTTTAGAGTTCCAGATTTAAATGCCATTTCTGTACTAGCATTGTGGGATTTTGGGATGAATTTATAGAGGGAGGGAGATCAAAGTCTAGGTATTAATAAAATTGTGCAGGGAAATTGAATGATGTTTTCAAAGCTGTCTCCTGATACCTAATGAAATTAAGAAAGAGAAAAGTTGCTAACTAAAGCTGCTAACTCAAATAACATCAATACTAGCATTTTTAAAATACTCATAATATTTCCCCTGTTTTTATGCACATTTTAGTTTAAATAAATACGCGATACAATATTTCTGAGATAACATCAATCAGAGCATAAAATTTGGACAGTTTTTCATTTCTAATGAATTAATTTCTGTGGAAAAAATCATGTGGTATTTTACCTGAGGTTAAATGGTGGCTCAGAATGTTAACAAAATGGCTTTTGCTTTAATATGTATCGTAGCTTTTGCAGTTGTTATGAGTGCTGTTATTACCAAATGATGTTGACAGCTCCAAGGATAGCTTTAGAAAGAAAACTTCATCGAAGTTAAATATAGGTGCAGGTGTTCACAATGAGAAGGAAGGTAAGTGTATGTGTCTCTCACAAACGCACGAATTCCTTGGGACTTCATGTAAACCTGCCTACCCCTGATACCTTAACTTACTAATTTGTGCTAATGAAGTGATGCTTGCTTGTAGGCCAAGGTTAAATATTGTCTTGTGCCAGTTTTCTGCAAACTGTAGTATCACACAGGGTAAGATTTTCCATTTATTAGGCATCAACATCAGTTTGTCTTTTATATAATTTTAGCACCATTTCTTTGTTTTCCTTTTTTTTCCTCTGAAAAAAATCTCTACATGCACTAATATTAATTTCAGTTTCAAGGTTGTGTTGTTACTTAATTCTTCCTCATGGCATATATTAAAAGGTTATATTTGCAATGCATTATCAGATATCCAGTGTGGGCTGCAGTAAAACTCTTATCAATTCAAGCTAGGTAGCCACACTGTATTTACGTGTGTTGCACTATCTCAAGCACATAAAATTTGGTTTTTTTACAACTCCTTGGTGATTTTATTGGTGAGCCACGTTTTCTCTAGGTTTCATGTAAAGTGGAAGTGCTTGGTTTTGTCTAAATCCTTTTAATTAAAAAGACTTGAGAAGGCCTGGTTGCCATGGGAAGAAATTTCCCCTGAGGATTGCAGAAGATGCCCTGTGAGCAGGTCCTAGTGCCAGGCACAGTGAGTGTGCCACTGGTGGCTTTGCACCCCCCTGCACTGTGTCTGTGCTGCTGCCTTTTGTGCTGGCTTCTGAGGCAGACCTTTAGTAAGGGTGTATCTAAGTCTGTCTCTGTCCTAAATTTAATTTGGGACATTCCAGCTTCTTGAGTAGTACAGAATTATAAGTGTTAATGTGCTTAAATAATTTTAATCTTGACTTTCCTTCCTCCTCCTATTTTTAATATGCAGGGTTGCGCAGTGATTCAGGGCAGAGCCAGTTTGCAGCTAAGGAGCGTTCAGTATTTAGGCTCATGATCCTCCAGACCACTGCAACAATATTAATTTAAAATACTTTTCGTATATTGGCACACACCCACATTAAACAGTCATCTTTTTCTATTGAATGGTAAACCAATCCTTACTTACCTTCTTACTAAGAAAATATTTTGGAAGGATTATGAGGCACCTATGTTAATTATTATTTTTGTTGGTTAAGTTTATGGGAGGATAGTTAAGACTACGGGGCAAACTCTTAAGTTACGTACATTTCAGATGTTGCCTTTTGCATGTGAAAAGGCAGGCATGCAAAGCATAAACATGCCTACTTCCAGAAGGTGTGCGAGATTACAGTTAGCTCCATCAGTGTGTTTCTGGATTTCTAGTTGCTGCTGTCTTCTAGTTGGAAGGATTTTAGCATTCTAAGCCAGCTGATATTTATTTTTTTCTTCCTGCATTCTCTATCAGCTTCTGAATTTTAAGCTGAGCTTCACTGGAACATTTGAGTTCTTAAAATGTAGAGCAGCAGAATTCTCTGTGGAAGTGACATCCTTTCTGAGAAGTATTGAACATAAGGGAATAAATCCATTAGAGGGATTAAAGAACTGTCTCTTCCCTATCAGGCCAGCCTCTTTGCTTTTGACAAGAAGGTACTATTTGTCCTCAGTAGAAATCATCTTAGGGACATCCCTGAAATATTTACTGTTGTTTAGCAGACAGCTGAAATCTGGGATTCTTTGTAAGATGCATTTCACTTTCAACTATAAGTTTCTGTGCCAGCATATCCATTTTTGTCTTGCTGAATAAGTGGTTTTCTGTCTTCTGGGTGTATCCCATCTTTCCTGATCATTAATTTACTTAAGTGGAAAATTCGGGGGTGGAAGGCCCATCTAGGGAGTTAGCTGCATTGCGCGGTATGTCTGAGTTGAATTGGCACAGGGATGAGCCAAGTGCTGTGGCCTTTGGTAAAGTGAGCAGTAATTGTGGGTTTGAAAGAAAGCAGCATCGTATTTTAAGTGTTTACCAAACTTTGCAACAGACATAATGTTGAATACACACATGAAGATGTCCTTACAAAGTGCTGAGAATGAAGGAAACAGGGCTAGAAAAGTAAAGAAAAAACAACATAAGGTTATTTTGATAGTTACTGAAAATGCATTGCTTTGAAATGTGGCATGGTTTAGTTTTACATGGAAAACTGCAGGACAGAAAGTTTTTTTAGTGAGTATTCAGTGAGCCGGTGCTTCCTTACAAGGTATTACTGGACAGAGGTAGGAGAGCTCTGTGAATCTGGGCTGTGTTTCCGCTCCATTTTTCCACTTAGGAGGGGCTGGATACAAAGGTTATCTTTATGGACTCCGGGCTTTCACTTTGCCCTGTGACCCCACATGGTACAAACGCTGGCAGCTGCTCTCATAGTGTGCCCTCGGGGTGGCATCTGCAGCGGGGACTGTATGAGGTTAATGCTATTTGACTAGAGTTTGTTGGTAGGATTTCCAAAGGAGCCAGTGATGACCTAGAAGTCTTTTGAAATAAAAGACCCATGGTTGCTTGGATTGCCAAGAGCTGGTGGATTACACTGGCTGTACCATCATGTAGAAGGCAAATTGTTTCTTAGAATGTCTGTTGGGAGTGTTAATTTAAGTGAAAGCTGTGTAATGGGTGACTGAGCTGGTCTAGACCCATATGTATATATGTATTCTGTGTTACTCAAGCAGAAAGAGTTCAGAAATCCTAAATTCAGTGCCTTAAGTGACAGTAGTCTTTAGTAGTCCTTTCAGCAGAAGGTGCTTTTACAAATGTACCCTTTGGCCTTTTTTCCTCCCATTGTTCCTTTCTCCGCAAGACCCAAGCTCCAAACATCCCCTCTGCTCTGCTGAAACAAAGGTTTGTGGCACTGTGCAGGGGACTGAGCAAGGACACCAGTCCCAGTGAGAAGTAACTTCACCTTTTGACTAACCTGGATCAATCCTCTGTTCTGATGAAGGAGAATAGTACGAAGTTTCTTAAAGCCGGTCGTTCTGATAAAGTCTGTGTTTATCATATTGTGCCTGTTTTTCTCCTACATACTTTGAGTGGTACTTGAGATATCTGGCAGTTTCTTCAGATTTGTGATTTTAAAGAAAAAGGGACATGAGAAACAGTTGGAGTATCTAAAATGTCATTAGCTGTAATAACCTCAGCAATAAAACCTTCCCCTTTCATGTCTGACACTGACCTCCTAAAGAAGGAGATTCTTGATCATTGTCAGTTGAGGAAGGCCAGCAAGACGAGGAGGGCACCCCTCTGTTCTTTCTGGTGAGTGCCTGCCTGTCCTTTGGCTAGTACAATTACACCTCCGTATGAAAGAAGGCTCATAGGAAAAGGAGGAGTGTGTAGATATGAAGAGTTTTTTCTTTTTCACGTAGGTTTTTCTTCTGGGTGTGGTTGCTTGAAAGGCAGATGATGTGACCACTCTGTCAGATGGTATGTAATGCTGTGTAGGTAGGAACTTGTGGCTGTCATAAAACAGAAGTGTGTAAACCCTTTTAAAATTGAATGTGAGGGAGACGCACAAGATATAAAGTTTGATTGGAAAGGGTCCTTTTTAACCCTAAAGGGGAAAATTATTAATGCCAAAAGTCTTCTGCAGAAAAACCCGCGGTCTTCCCATTCAAGTAATAATGTTTATAGCAACGCTCAGTGGATGGAACTTTCCAAGAGCTCTTGCTCTCTAGCATAAAGATTCATTTTACTTTTTCGGTGTTTGCATGAAAAAAGTCCACATTGGGACAGTTTTACACCTCTGACATGAGATCTGTTTCAATGTCTTTTGGAGCTGGAGATGTTTGCGGAAATTAATAACTTCTTTTGAGGACAAAACATTCCCGTTTGCAAGCTGTTTTTATGTGAGTTAGGCTATAATTTTACATTCATTCTTTTCTGATTGTTTCAGACCTGGAAATACTTTTTCCTGCTACCTTCTTTGGTATCCAAAATCAACAATAGAGAAGTAGGACAAAAACATCTTCCTTTTTTCTGAATTTTTAGCCCCAGTGACTGTGGTTCTGAGGTATAGTTAGCTGTTTGTTTGGTGGATGAGGATAGAGTTTGTAGTTAATGCTTTCCATAATTTTGATCATTTATTAAATTCAGAATGATGTAGACAGAAATGAGGATGGCAGTTGTGTGATGGAGTCTCAATTATTCTCAATTATAATTGGTTTTTTTTTCTTCTAGGAAACTAACTGTCCTGTGTTTTGTCTTCTACAGATTTTCCATTTTATTATCTCTCTGTGAACACAGTATTTATTTCATAATTACCTCCTTTCATTGTGTCTCCAATTTTCATTTATTAATACCCTATGTGTTCCTCAAGTTCCTCCTCAGACTGCCTCTATTTTATTTATGATTATGTGCCCTTTGCTTCCTTTTTTGTATTTGAAATACAATTGGGTTTATATTATTAGGTTGGATAAGATTAGAAGCTGCACAGGACAAATTCATTGTCATTACCTGACTTGGAGTGTCATGTAGATTTGTCCTTGCATAAGTAAGCAATAATGAGTTGGCTTTAGAGTTTGATATTCCTGAAGTGTTGGTATAAAATCATAACACTGAGATGCTTGAATACATTGTAAGAAGTGGGTTTTAAACCATTGTCTTTTACCTGATTTTGTGCTAAAGCATTCTTCCCAGTGGATATTTGGTGGATTCGGAGTGAAAATGTTTTGACTATCTGAACTTTCAGATCGGACAAGTAGAAATTTGGTCTTTGAATTTCTGAATTAAATGGCAGTTGCTTCAACCAGTAGTACTTCCTTTTTTCGTAGTAAATTAAGATAACCTTGCAAGATATCTTACTGTGTTTTAGCTGCAGTATTTCTGCTAGAATATTCCTCCCAGTGAAATAAGATACCAGTGCAAGAATCTGATTCCTGGAAGGGTAATTAAGGAAGTACCAGTCCGAATAACCTTGTCTACATTGAAGCTGTTCTACAGTAAGCTTTTCCCTCATACATTTCCAGAAGAGCTGTTGCTGTATTGTTAGAAGAGCCTACCTCATGGTCCTTTTTAATAACAGCAAAATGTTGCTATGTTTTAACTTCTTAAATGAGAAAAAATAGGCCACTTAACATCCTGCAAATTAGAATACTGCTTACCAAGCAGATGCTTGCATGAGGTCAGGCTTGGTTCATATATGGAAGGCTTCATGGTTGGGGTCAGAGAAGCAAGACCTTGTGGAGCTTTATCTGAGAAGTTGTATTAAAATCTTTATTGACTCAGGTGCTGTGATGTTTATGCTGTTCAGTTTTTCTTTATTAGCTATTGGGGGGAGCCTTTAGCATTTCCTTGTGATAGCAGTGATATTGCTGCCACTGTAACTTAGTAATTCTTAATCAGATACAGGGCATGCAGTCCTGGAAAAGGGCATTAGAGAGGTACAAGGAGAAAATACTGGTAGAGGAGAAGGAAGGAAAAATGGGGAAAAGGGGCTAAAATCTGATTTGATCTAACAGTAGCAGTTATGTCTTCCTCATATAGGAAATCGAACTTTTAGCACAGAAAGGAATTTACTTTTATGCAAGTACAGCTCTTTTAGAGTTCTGCTTAAGTTTAAGGGCAGAAAATTCAGGCCTTAAGTTCCTTTCTGAGGCATTTAAAAAAATATGTATTTGCCTTTTTTTTAAACATTGTGCTTTGTGCTTTACATCAAAAGAAAAAAGCTTTTTTCTTATGCAACTTGAATACAAAAGCATTTCTAGTAACACTTTGTTCTTAATAAGTGTGTTTGAGCAAACTGTACACTTTATTTTTCTTATTGTTTTTAAATTTCTGGGATTTTTTTTTGCCAAGCTACTGCAGGTACTGGTGATACTGGGATACATTTTGGCCAAATTTCTTCCTTTATAGCCTCTGGCTACAGTTCCTTCCTTAGTGTGCTGCTGTGAAGAGCTTTATGCCGGTGTCACAGTGCTTATTATATTTGGGATCACGCATGTCAATATGGTTGGTTTGTTTGTTTTCTAACCACAATGAAAACAAAAAACACACACTGAACTATTTGTGTCCTATGTCTGTTGCTGCATGACACAGTAGAAAAACTGTGGACAAATGCTTCAGACTTGGTCTGACTGAATTCTGCATGTATCCTTGTGTTTTGGTTGGAATGAAGATTATGTTACAGCTTGAACTTGCCCAAACACATTCGGAGTGCCTTATGGAATGATAGTCTTTAGGAAACATTTTTATTCTTTTCCTCGATATCTGTTCTGTAAAAATAATGAATGTATTGTTTTCAAATTCTTTCCCTCAAATTATTATCTTTTTGCCATGAATTAAGCATGATAGAGGCCTTTCTATTAAATAGAGCTATTGTTCTTTCCTAAGAGTTGCCTTGAAAAAACTATAAAATATTCCTGTGTAAAAGGATGAAAGTGCAGTTTTGATCTCTAATGGAGTGACCTTCTAAAAAAAGCATATTCTTACAATCATCTTCAGATGCCAAAGATGATACAGGCTAATTTAAAACTAATTTTACATATTAATACATCAGAGGTGTAGGAACAGCCAAGCTACAGCTGAAAGTTTGTGGAACTCTTTAGATTATCAATAATTCCAAAAAGCCAAGTAGCTTTTGGAACATCGATAAATAAGATAAGAAATCCACATATGCTGTATTTCAAAGATTGGTTTTGATCACGGAACAGTGTTGCAAAGTAGAAAGAAGAACTGGAAAATACAGTGTTTCTTTATCTATGTGTGGGTCTAACACTATAGTGATGACAAAGGACTAAATTTCTGTACCACAGTGACTACTTGGTTTTGGTTTGTACTGTTGGAGCTACAGTTACATTTTGGCACATGTTTGGCAGCCTGAAGGTTCTTTATGTGTAAGTTAATATTTTAGGGTTTTTATTAACAGATCACAATTTTTGAAGTCATGCCTCATGCCAATTTTGAGTATGGTCATTCTTCAAGTTGTTCAATCTTAAAGTTGTCAGACATCATTATGAAACTTTACTGGCAAAGTTTGTAAATATTTTTCCAGATGCCATTTTAGAAAGAGCTTGTGTTTTAGCTGCAGTATTTCTGCTAGAATATTCCTCCCAGTGAAATCAAGAGCCGTGGTTCCATCACACTGAAAGGGTACAGATACAGTATAATGGTTTGGTGTACCCAGTTCCTTCTGTCATTTACAGTTGATAAGCTCTTAGTGTATAAGTGAAGTTTACGCTGTTACACTCAACAGGAAGGTATTTACGTTTTACACTGTTAAATGTATTCTGATTTCTGTTATCACAGTCTTCAGTTTCAGAACTCATCCTGAGGATTATCACAAACGATCTTCCTCTGATTTTATTTCCTCTTTCAGCGCTGTGCATTGTCATCTCTCTTTTAGACAGTTTCTTACCAATACTTTGCTAGTACTGTCATTTGTTCTTTCAGCGATGTTCTTTCTTATGTGAAAAAAATCTAAAACCATTTTAATACAGAATTCTGTCTCAATCCATAATATGTGACAAAAATTAATAGATCCTGATGAATTGTGCACACAAAGGAATTCAAATTTTGCTCCCAGTGTTTGCCTGGTCTAATGTGGTATTCCTCGTAATCATTGCACATTATGTTTAAGGAAGTAAAAGTTGCTTAGTGTTAATAGAGTCTACATGTTTTCTGCCTGCAATAGCTCCAAATAACATTCTCTTCCTGTTCACCTGCATCACAAAGCTGGTATTCCTTTTTAAGAATGTAAAATTCAAAAAAATGGTAGGAAATGAAGTAACAAAAATATGATTTCTATTGACAGCACTTGTCAATGTACCCGAAAAGAAATAACTCTCAGGTCGCAATTCTTTCATAAACATGCTTACCTTGTTCCTTTTAAACCATAGTTCTTGGAAAATACTTGTCTGGGATTCTATATTACTGATGTCACAGTTGCTTTTGACAGTCAAATGCTTAGGATAGTTGAGAATGCTGAAATAGAAAACATCCTGTTTGCCAGTTGAATATTCTAAGTGGGATTAACTTGACTCTTACCGAAAAATCAGAGTTCTGAGGATGTCATGGACAAGTAATGCAGCATTTGTGTGCTGTAGCATCTGACTTCAAACCAGACCTTTGCATCCTTTCTCGCAGATTTAATTCCATTGAAGGAAAACTGATTTGTAATAAATTATATTTGACCTTAACAGTCTATGATAAATTTTTTTAAAAGCCTGTCATCAAGAATTATGCCAGTTCATTAGAAACACAAACATAGAAGCTGCTCAATGCAGTTTCCCTGGGGAAATAAGAGTTCTGTTATGCCATTCTGCTTGTTCTGTCGTCTTCCTGCTTTTTCTGTGAATATACCAACACTAAAAAATTTCTGTCCCTTTAATTTTAAAGTTATTTAGTAAATTCTATACTTTGCCAGTATCTACATGAATGCAAAACAGATTGCTGATTTCCCTAATCTTTTGAGTGTGTTGCCGAATCTGTGTTCCTGCCTGCTAAAACTGTGTCTCAGTGTTTCTGTCTTCCTTCCTCCCCATTTACACTAACTGTGTTTTGATAAAACTAAGATGAAACCTCTAAGAGGCTGAAGCATTTTTGAGGATATCATGTGAAAAAAGAATCTAGATTTTCACTGCAACATTGTGTGTCTTCCTGTTGCAGGTACTGATTTCTGTGGGTTAGACAGGGTTGTGTAACATTTTGAGGTTGTGATTCAGATCAATAAGCATTTCACAAACATGCCTTATCTCTGTTATTGCCTCCCGGTTCCTTAGTACCAGTTCAGTGCGATGTAACATGTATAGAATATTATTAGCAGCATCAAAAAAATCTTTTAATCCCTCTGTTCTAGAAATAGTGATGAAGTAATAGAATTGTTTCTGAAACAGGAAATTCCTGTTGCCACATGAAAACAGATTATCTTGAACAGGATTGAAGTAGTTTTTGGTATCCTATTAGAAATTTTGACAGAATCCTGGTGTAGTTTTTGGGTTCTGTTTTGATTGAAATTCTCTGTTAGTGGTCTGCTTGGGCATATTGCAGCAGTTACTGAAAAGCAAATGTACATTTAAGGTAAAAATGCAGCTGATGTGTGAAATAGTTGAGATACTCATGCTTGTGTGGGATTCATACTACAGGCTCCAACTGCATATGTGCTTTATGGTAATGAGAATTCTTGGCTGAAAGTGTCTGATGGTGTGATACTGGTTTGTGCAACATTCAAATAGCACCAGTAATAATCTTACCAAGACTTAATATATTATGCAAATATAATTACAAGTAGAAGAACTCTGAATGCCTTACCTGCTGTGTACTACTTCACAGGAGGTCAGAGCTGGTTCCTTCAAGAGGCTTTACTCAGGGTCTTGAAAACTGACCACAGACAGATAAAATAAAACTGGAAAATTTGGTCTAGTTAAGAGGAAAAACATGGATAGCGTCAACAGAATTCAACTGGTTAATGCTTGTTATTGCTCCTAAATAACTGATCTTTGCTTAGTATTACATACTGTTAAAGTGTCAATAATTGATGGTTGTCTTTTATCATTATAAATTTTTAGGGTCTTACATCATGGTCTTTGAAATACTAATATAACTGAAATGTAGGGGGAAAAGCCAGAAAATTATCAGAATTTATCTAGTAAGATGCATGTGGCTTATAAAAAGTATTATCTTGAAGCAGACAGCTGAATTACTTACCCGGTCTGGTCTTTCAGGCCAGCTGATTCAGCTGGTGCCAGTAAAAGGTTTCATGTCCGTGCAATGTCTGAGTTCAATTTAACCTCAGTAGATAGAGTTTTCAGCAGAGTGGGAGAGGCTTTTTACTAAACCTCTGTTCTAATAGACATTTTTGAACCAGGATTTTATTTCAGTGAACGTTTAAGGCATTCACATGTCAGTTCTGGGTTTGTAATTGTTTTATTAAAGAAATACAAGGCAGTCAGTACTTTACCCCTGTTCTTATGGTTTGTATACTCCTCAGTTCCAGATCCATGAGAAAAAAAAAAAAAAAAGAAGAAAATTTACACAGACGTTTTAAGGAATGTTTTTGTTTATTAAAGGAACCAGTACTGAGTTGTCCAACAGCTCGACAGGGTGTTAGAACGTCTTGTCTAGACTGTGTTTTTGCCAAGAAAGGTTGGACCAGATGATCCTTATGGTCCTTTCCAACCTGGTATTCTAAGATTCTATGATCTATTTAGAAAAAAATCATCTCAAGTTGAATACTAAAAATTCAATATTTCAACAGCTCCCATTGCTTTCTGATGTTTCAACACAGAATAGGCATCTGTCTTTGAATCTGTGAAAAGAACAGTGTTAGGCATGTGGGTAACTTTGCTTGCTTAGGAAGCACTGTTTTCTCATCATACTTTGGTAATGGAGTTGATAATGTCAAGAACTGCAAAAAAAAATTCCATTTTTTAAAAATAAACTAATTTTACATTTACAGGGTGTTTATTTTAGACTGGCTGGTGGTGTGTTCAGAAAAGGCACTCCTGATTGGAGCTGAGGCACAGGCACTAATTAGGAATGATCTTTGATTCCACGCTTTGCAGTAAAATTGGGTAAAACTTTTACTTTGTGTTTTTACTTGGACTTTTCCTGAAGCAGAACAGCTGTAACACATTCAAAATATTAACTCTGCTTATTGTATCATGTTAATAAATCACGTATAGATTCAGTAGGTCTGCTTGCGAGTTTAAGTTCCGAATTGCTGTTCACTGCTTTAAAAAAATTTGGTTTCCAAAGAGAGGAAAGCAGTGCTGAGTCTCAGCCAGACAGCACTGATCAATACATGCAATTCATCAAGCCACATAAGTTCAAATCTCCATCAACTCTGTAAAAATTAGTGTCAAAGCTAGCTAAGACTGCTTGTTATGGGAGTTCTGAAATGCGCCTCCTGTAACATTACAGATAGACAAAGACTTACTGTCAGACTCCTCGATAGCCATTAGATGCACAAGAGCCAACTAATTCTACTTAAACAGGCAAGCAACAATGAGATTAAATGTAGGTTAAGTGTCTGAAAATAGCAACTTTGATCCTCCAAGTGACCAGCAATTTAAATGGAACAGAAGACTAGACAGAAAACAAGCATGGGAGTGAGGGAAGTGAGAAGGGGAGGAAGAGATGAAAGACTTCTGGGGGCATAGGGGACCGTGTGTGTTGTATTTTTGAATATTCCTAAATTGCTGTTTGTCCTAAGATAATATTATTTTTCTTTTAAAATTGTGAATTCAGCCCTAGCTTTCACTCAGTATCTGCAGTTCTTCTTTTGAATAGATCTTTAGTACAGCTCTTGTAATTTAGGCACATGAAATCAGTCATATCTTTAATCTCTAATAAAAAGATAAGCAGTGCATAGATTTTTACTATATGTTTCTCATTGTAACTTCTCAGCATGAATTCTGTTGTTGTATTCCGTGATAGGGTCTAAAAATGACAAAGCTGGAATCACTTTTCTGTAGTTTTCTCTGAGATGCAGGCTTCTGGTTCACCTGAGGGCTTCAGCGAACTTGACTCTTGCCTGAGTACAAGCTGACTCTTACCACCTTCAGCTGCCTGCACAGGGTGCTGCTTTTCAGCATTTTGAAGGCTCAAAAATTCTCTGACAAACTCCTCCTTTCTGCAGTTACGCAGTGTGAAAAACCACAGTTGAAAAAAAAAAAGTATGTTACTAAATAATCAATAGGCAGGCTAGGAAATTGAAGCACATCCTCACATTGCTCACATTCTGCTTTTCCCTGTTTTCTGTCCTTTCCATTTTGCTTCCATACATGTTTATACTCTACAGTGAAGAAGAGTCAAGGAGCTGGTCTTCCTGAGGAAAAGAGATCCCCAGACTGTTCCACATCTTGCTTGGTATCCCATGGTCAGATGAAGAATCATAGCCTCGATCTCTTACAGAATTTTCACCCAGATTTTCCCAGTCTAAAAAAGCAGACAGTGTAGAAGAACACCCAAGTCTAAGGAGTTAAAATAAAAATCCAAACCCTCATTATTAGGCCAGAAATCTGTTACTTTGAATACAATTTTAGTGTCAAAAAGGAAAGCACCCTACTGTCTCAAAATAGCAAAATAAAAAAAATCTTTTAAGTAGGAAAATTGTTTTTCAGATGGACACAGAAGACTTCTGGGGAATCTCCTAGCCCACATTGCAGTCCCCATCGATATGGTCAAAAACAAACCTGTACAATTTCATACTGAATTAGCTCAACACAACAAAAAAGCGAATGCCAAATAATGTAAAATGTATCTTCTTTTACTAGTCAGGGTAGGGCTTCCGACTGAAATGATTCATTCCCAGCTTCCTTTGTGTTCAGGTTTGTGGAAGGCCGTTTTTTTTGGGTGCAGTTGATGTGCCTGGCATTAGGGCTGGCTTTCAGCAGAGTCCTGTCAGGACTCTGAAGGTGAGTGGCTAGGCATAGTGTTGGCCTTTCACCCTTTGAATATTTTTTGGGGTTCCTGAGTGATATAGTAAAGAAAAAAATCATATCAGGACAGAGGGGGAAGAATTTTTGTGTTTCTTCATTTCTGTTTTCCTCATGGATTTAGAGCCATTTATGTCCTTCTTTCAACTCCTTCCACTGGTGATCTCTTCCACCCTGTGTGCTGTCCTCCCTGTGGAAGACATGGTTGAGAATTTCGTGAGAGGGTCGTGGTGTGATTTCTCACCTGCCTGTGGAATGTCATGTAGGAGATAATACAGTTCTGTTGCTTCTTTCTTTTCAGTGCACAGCCTTGCACTTGTACACTTGTAAGGCACTCACTCTTTTCCTTGCTGCCTCCAGCAAGGCTTTGATTCAGCCTATATCAACATTGGTCAGGTTGGTGGTTGACATGGAATGAATAATAACATGGAATAATATGAATTGCCACTGAAATACATTTTTTCTTCCTTCCCTTGCATATATATGTAGATGCTCTTACTCTCTTTTTCTCTGTACCTAAAACCAGTCACTTTGCATTTCTTGTATTCAATGGCAGTATCTTCTGCTGTATTTGACAACTTATGATTAGAATTCCTCCAACACAGTTATTCATTAATTTATTATAGCTTTTTTTTCTGCAAACAACCCAAAGGTAATAAATACAATGCCATATTTGCAGTACAGTAAAGAACATGATCAAGCTGAAGGGGAGCAAGAGATTATCCTAACATTTAGTTTTATTATTTCAGAAGTACTGGGTTCATTGCTCTCCACTGTTCTACTTTTTACTTACTCACTAGGAAGGAATCTTTTTTTCTGTTAGCATTTAACCTATATACTGTTAATTTGGGGCACAGTTAAGTAGAAGGCAGATTTGGAAAAGCTATGCTTCTGTATGTTGTTTCAAAAGAGCCTCTTCTCTCTCCTTCCCCCCTCCCTGCCCCTCTTTTTTTGGAGAGGGGTAGATATTCTTAACAACACTGACTCCCATTAAACAAAAGAGGAATCACATGCATCTGTGTAACTGCTGAATAAACCTTTATTAGGTGAAGGAGGAAGAAAGCAAAGGTTTTGTGCAGCATGTTAAAATGGCTGTATAGTAGCGCTGTTTTCGGAAACATTCTTCTTCTGCTGGGCAGTCTTTCGAAAAATATGTGAAATCTAAAGCTCTACTGGGAGAAGAGCAGTAAAACATATAGGATATAACAGTGCTTCTTCACATACTGCAAGGGCTATGGCAAGTATTTGGTGTATATATTTGTTCTCTTGGGATGGCACTGGTTTTCTTCTCCTTGTAAATCTTTTTTTTTTTAGCCTCCAGGGTTTACTTGCAGCTTGCATCTTATCTTTGTTCTATTTCCCACATAACTCAGGAACAACAAACAATTCATTTAAATTTTTGTAATGTGCTCCCTAATCCTGAATATTTTACGTGTCTTTAAAGTATGTTCTGCCTTCTTCTGTGTGTTTCCCCCTCTCTCTTTCATATATTTTTCGTAGTTTTTTATTGCTGATCAAATAAATGGAAGAGATAAGATCAACCTCATATTAAGACTGTATATCATTCCGTTGGAAAAATAAAAAGCATCAAGTGATCTCAGAACTCATTTCTGTACAGACCTCCCTTTCCCTCACCTCCCATAATTCTCAGTGTATTTATATCTGTGTGTTTATTCCCGGAGGAAGGTAGAAAAGGACTAGGGAAGAGTTGCTGTGGGATGCAGCCCAGTATGGACCCAGCAGGTCAGTTTGATTCTTTATCAGTCCCAGGAATTTTCTACTGCTTTGCAACTAATATCTTGCTTAAGATCAGGCCACTTATACCCTTAATAATTAAAAAAACATGTAGATGTGTCCTATACAGATACACATACAAAGACATATATAAGAATATATATATTGAAAACTTTACATTGTCCAAACAGCTTCTTAGTGAACGTTATTCTGTGAATTGCTTTCTTAGTATCATCATTGGATTTAAAAAAATGAATATGTATAATGTTTTTTTGACTGTGGTTATCAAAGCTAGTTCAAGTCCTCAGTTTATGTTGTCTGATTTACTCTCAGAATTATTCAATGCCGTCAGCTGTTTCAGAGACTGTGTGTGGTTATACTGAAATGCACAGAGCAGAGACTGCATGTCTAAAATGAGAATCAAAAGGAAAGAAAACATTTATCTGCCTGGAAATATATGTTTAGGTCTTCTAGCATAGGTAGTAATTTACAGTGCAGCAGCTGGGCATATTCTGGATTCCTTGTTAGCCGCTTCTTTCAGGATTTCTTTGACAGATGGCACTCACAGATGGACGTAACATTCTTAAGGAGCTTACTCTTTCTACTCCCTTACCCGCCAGTAACTCATGATACTATTAGAAATCTATAAGCTTTGACATGAATTAGCCTTACTTAGCAGACTTTAATTTTTTAATCTTTAGAATATGCTGCAGGGAAGTAGTGCTTGTGGAGTTCTTAATCTGTTTACTTAAGTTCTTAAAAGCCAAAATGGAATTCCAATAAAGTTGACATGGCAAATATACTGTCATTTTATTGGTGGGGATTTTTTAATTGTCTTGATAATATTTTTTTATTGCCGTCTTTTGGAGCAAGAACATAGAATGATACAAAAGTACAGTTCAACAACCCAGAAACAGCTCTGTCAGCTGAAGTTCAGAGTTCAAACAAGTTGCTTGATATTCCATTCCAACTACATTGAAACCTCAAGTGAATAAACCTAATATTTAATGTTGGCTCGTCAGTGAAGCTTGTTTCTACCACCATCAGCTTAAATTAGTTTGGTTTTTAGGAAGTCTTTTAAAGTGTCATCTAATAGGCTTCCTAAAAAGAAAAAAAAAAAAGATGGAACTGTGTATTCGTTTTGAATGCACTTCTGTGATAAGTTGTTTGTCATGTACATAATGTCATTTCTCAATATTCATGCAGCTTTGGGTTTGAACTTGGAAGGCCATTATTCGCTCCAGTGTTGACTCAAATGGCTGTTTTCTCTGATAAATGTTGTTAGTGTGGAGTTTCTGTTGAGGAATGTGAAACTATAAGCAGAATGATCAGATCCAAAAAAAGCATTGTGACAGCTGGGCAGGTTAGGGAGGCAAAAATAGTGAGTGCCCTCAGCCAGGTCCTCTGCTGTGTGTATTTGTAGCTTACTAGAAAAGCAGAAGAGCACCAGATGGAGACAGAGACATGAACTCAGGTTTTTTGTTTTGTTTTCTAGATACTATGTAAATTAAAGGTGCCCAACTCTTCCTTTACAAAGAGATCATAGCCTACCATTGCGCAACTTCTGGTTCGTGGCCTGTTTTTAACTGTGTTTTTTAACTTCAGGGCCCCTCTGGTGTAGGCTGCTTGCTAGGTGAGCAATCCACTCCCTGCAATCACATTTTTCCCAGAGGCTTCTTCATTCCAGGTTATTGTATTTTCAGTGTAGGCACAGTTGTTAATCACATAAGGATATAATTCAAACACCTATTTTGAATCCTTTTGCCTGCAAGGACTTGGGTTCTGAAGAACCATCTGTAAGCAAACAGTCCTAATGTAAATGCTTTTCGTTTGCATATACTGAAGTACTCTGTTCTAGGGAATGTGTATTCCTGAGAATATTCTTTCATAATAATAAAAAAACATACATATAATTACTGAACATTTACAAAACCATTTAGCTTATGAAAGCACAGTGAGCAAAGTAATCCATGCACTGGAATATGAAGTTCAGATAAGTAGTCCAGGCCAGGATAGTGCCTAGTTTGCATCTTCAGCAAATTCCATATAAATTCTTGTGAGGAGGTGAGTCTCCTCTAAAAGCCAGGACTTCTTACACGGAGAAAACCTGTGTGATGGAGCAGTGATGTGGGTGGCTGCTCATGGAGTGGTATCTAATGGCTTGAAGCCAGTCTTGCCAGCACTGATTATCTTCACAGTATCTTAAACAATATCAAAGACTAACCTTGATTGCTGAGCATTTGGGGATAAATAGGGCTTTGCTCAGCAGTCACGCTTTAGAGCAGGAAAAGGAAATTTTTAATTTTAACAAATTTTGTTGAGCGTGACTGCTGTTGAGCATGCCAAGACACAATCAAGACAATTTTGTGGTTTTACCTGTCATATACTTGTAGAGTTGAGAGAAAGTTGGACTTTGCCAAGTTACGTTTTATGAACTGTAGTTCCCAGTGCAAAAATAGGCCTGTTATCGATGCTAAGGCTAAAGACACATTCTGTTGCGAGCCGCAAGAACTCAGAAGCAGGTATGATGCTACAACTGAGCCTCGAGTATCTTGGTGTTACTGTATTTCAGAATTAGATTTGAGGAGCTTTGATACAATAAACCAGAATGTCATTATTGAAATAAGATTGAAAAGGCAGTTTCAGTCATAATTTCAGAATCACGGGATGGTTGAAGTTGAAAGAGACCTCTTGAGATCAACTAGTCCAACCCTCCTGCTCAGAGTAGGGTCACTGAGAGCAGATTCCCAAGTGTCATGTCTGGTTGGATTTTTGAGTAGTCCTTTCAAATTAACCATAAATTGGCACTGACTTTGATTAGTGAATGGAATTGTACCTCCGGAGCTTTAGCATATTGTGCTGTAATTATGTTACAACTTGTCTTGTTTCATGTAAGAATATTTATCTCATTTCCTGAGTGTGGTCTCCTTGTTTTTTACAAATTGCATGCAGTTAGTAGCAATTTTTAGTAATTTCCTGTGTTGATGTTCAGACTTCTCAAACTAAGTATTTGGTTTTCAAATTAATTTTTGTTTCTTAAAAAAAAAAGTTAAAAACATTCCTGTTTTGTTTTTCCCATCTTTTATTTGCACATCTTTCGAAATCTTTATGCTTGTGCCTCAAA
This sequence comes from Pseudotriccus pelzelni, assembly GCA_035584735.1. NCBI lineage: Eukaryota > Metazoa > Chordata > Aves > Passeriformes > Tyrannidae > Pseudotriccus > Pseudotriccus pelzelni. Next base: position 8,375,154 of record JAWMRA010000113.1, on the reverse strand, counting down.
TATTTTTCAGCCAGAGAGACCTTCATAAATAGCTATTTCAAACTATTAAAATTACCCAAAAAAGAAATACAGTACCAGGCTCTCATGTTTTTATACATGAATTTTTACTTACCAATACTATTCTGTTTAAGATCAATGCATTATTAAATGTTCAAATGTTCAATACTTTATGTGTGCCCAGTTTTATATCTGACTCCTTACAAGTTTTTTTTGTCTAATATGAGTACCTCAGCTACAAGACAACCTTGAGGAGAGTATTCTTGATTTACTATAAGAGGCCAGTTAATTTGGGGAATTGTTTTTCGTTTGTTTTTTCATAGTTCCAATGTTTGGTAGTCAGACCAGTCAACTTCCAGTTTCAGAATGCATTGGGTGTCAGACTTTGTTACATCCATGATGGTTTGCCATAAGGAATTGTCTTTCTGATAATGTTTATTCTTATTTCATTGGTTTAAAGTTACATCTATAAATCAGCCTTGCAAGGTACTAAATTTACAATAGTTGTAAAATGACACAGTGTGTTCCTGGTTTTAGTCTGTAAAACTGACAAGACAATCAAAATAATCTTTGGGCATCACAGGTGACTTTGCCCTGACATCTTTTTAAGATACTGCGTGAGGGGCCTAACCTGGATGTGAGGGTTTTCTGCATAGATATCTGGTTCTGCCACTTGATTAGCATTTTAGGTGAAGACAATAACTGCAGGGAATATGTATCTGCCAGGCACTTATCCAAAAGAATTTCCCAAATCACCCCTTTTACTTATTTTTGCAAAAGAAGGAAAAAAATTGATATAAGCAGGTTTTAAAAATAATTATTCTTGGTTTAGAACTGTTATTGAGTTTGAGAAATCCATTACTTGAAAACAAATGCATATGCACAAAGCCCACAGGGAGACATTTTTCTAAAGTAAATTAATTCTCGGACATTATAATGTGCTGTGGTGGGGCATATATTTATAAGCCAGTAACTACACTCAGTTCAAGTGTTCAGGAATGAATATGAGTGCCTGAACAAACTCAAGATGTATATATGTTGGCTGATGTACTCATTCCCTGTTGTTTGTTATTATTTCCTTTATTAGCATTTGAAATTCATAAAGAACATTGGATACCATAAGGTAAATACTGTGTTGTGTCCAGAATATTTGTCTGAGTGGCAGAAATTAAAGACTGTAGAGAAAAGGACTGGGAGAGGTCAGCTGATACTTTTCTTCTGCTGCAAGGCAAGATCAAACTATAGCTAAACCAGTCTTGACAGATGTTTGCCTAACTGGTTTTAAAAAAAAAAAAAGTGATGGAAATGGTGAAATTTCCTGAAGCATTTTGTTCCAGTGTCCTACTGTCATTATTATGGAAGTGTTTTTTAATGTCTCATCTGAGTATCTTTCATTGGTACTTAAATTCATTACTGACTGTGTTACCCACACTCAATTTGGATAGGAATTTACCTTAGTCTTTTTTTGCATTATATCCTTCAAGTCTGTGTTGCAAATTCTTTATAATAACAGAGGACTATAGTTACCTTATTTTAAATGAAAACAGAAATAATTTCTCTCGTTCTGGATTAGGGATTAAAAAAAAAGTACACTTTGGCAGAACGTATAATCTGAAGCTCAGTAGGTTTGGATTCAATACCTGATTTGGTATGTGATGTAACACATGTCCTGCATCTAGTACATGGAACCTTGAATTTTGTTTTTCATTTAATTTTGTGATAGTATGAAGAATAAAACTTGGTTAGGATGTATAACAGTATAAATACAAAATTGTCCACGTTGAAAATAAATAATGACTATATCATATGTAGAACCTTTATTGTCTTGGTTTGATTGATATTTCTTAGTAATTGATGAGAGTCTGTCCACCGAATGTAATGAGATTTAGATGAATCTCCTGCTGCTGGGAGTAAGAGATTCTTTTAGTAGAGGTGAATTACTGGGTGTACTGGAACAACACATACATAGTGATTTATTATCAAGAATTAAAGGGGAAAAAGGGAGTTTTACAATATGAAGATACTGTTTAAGGAAAATAATTATAAAGTAAGGTTGTTTATAGCATTTATTTTTTCCATGTAGTTGCTTTGTTTATTAAGAATTAAATTCTAAAGTATTCAACCTTTGGTTATTGTTATTGCTTCAAGGCTATATGCAAGACTACATCTTTTTCAGTTGTGGAGCTTTAGTTTGTCAGCTTTATATGAAGCAGGTTTTGTTTAGTATACAAACATGCTGCAACTGTTCGGGTGCTATGTAAATAATAAGGCTATGATCAAAGTTATTTAAATCATTTTGGTTTCAATCGAAATATGCAGTTTCTGGATTTCACCCAAAAGTGGAGGAGTGTCTGTTTAGGAGAAGGCACAGTGGAGTCTTGATAAGAGACACGGTTAATGAGGTACAACATATTCCAGTTTTCTCATGCTGCTATCTTGTGCAGCCTATCTTATTGGGATTACTAAAGAATAACTGCCGACTGTCCAAATCTCATTTGGCTCAGTGCACATTGGTCTTTCTGCCAGATGGAGAGTATTTCTAGTTTTGCTCATTAGAATTCAGATAAACCCGAGTTGGCAGAATATGGCAACGTTGACTTTGATATGAGCCAGTCCACTGTAATGGAAAATAGAAATAACCTGCTGGACATCAATGTCCGTACGTTTGACTGTGGAAAAAAACCCATTCTTGATGGGAGTTCACCAGTTGTCACTCTGGGTATCTGAAGCAGGCTGTCACTAGGGCATCACTGAATACCTTAAGACAAACTTCACAGGCACCAAATTTTCTCATTTCATTGGAGTGCTGCCAAAACCAAATGTCTTCGTTTTTTATCACGGATGTCGCATTTCTGTGTGAGAGAAAAGAGGAGTGTGGAAGAAAAGTCCGCCTGAAACAACAGAAGGGAGTGAAATAAAGAGTTTGCCAAACTTCTGTCCTGAGTAAGGATAATCCTGTGTTCTGAGGAAATTTTGGATAAAAAGTCCAGGCATTCTGGCATTAAGGTCTTGGTTATGAGGTTTTTTTTTAGAGTAGGTAACTTGGCAAAGGGCAACATTTCTTGTTGTAAGAGTGAATAATTATAATCATTGATGTCTGCCTTTAACCTTTTGATTTATACTTTTGGGGAATGCTGTTGCATGTACAGTGAGAAAATAATGTGCTGTGAAATCTTCAATTAGTAATAAGTTGTCTGGATCAGTTTCTCTGTAGCAGCAGTTACACCTGAAACTAATTTGTTTTTCTCAAATAGTGGTGTTTGAATTTGCATTGGTAGCATTAAGAAATACTGTTCATGTGAAGATTTCATGTTAATGTAAGCTATTCACTTTGTTCTTTACTATTCAAGGATAGCATGTCTTGGGGCATGTTTAAGAAAATTAATTTTCAAGCTCTTCTAATATTAACATTAGAAATAAAAATTTGTTCTCCAAATGATCCGTTTCTTATCTTGTGGGCTAAAATTAACTGGTAGCTCAGCTATCAAATTGCTCCTTTAATTTCAGACAGGTCCATGTCTTTCTTTAGAGTCAGCTCACGTTGCAGTTGTTGAATTTATAACAGCGTAAGTCCCTTAATAGTCATTTTTGCTGTGTTTTAAAGAGCTCAGCTGTGTACGCAAGGACAGTCCCTCAGCATCTGAAATGTTTATTCCAAAGAAGACATGTTTGATATATTGAGAGGTGCCCCCTTGCACTTTCTGGCCACCCCTTCGGCCACCCCTTTGTTGGTCTTGCAGATGACTCACTTTTTCTTCCATTTCTGTTTGATCATTTGTGTTTTGAAAAAAAAAAACCACAACAATACGGGTGAATAGCTAGAGCGAGCAAATTCTGCATCCTAACTGTCTGGTTACCAAGAAGAGGTGTCCCTTTAATGCCGATAGGGTTTTTATCACATAAGCTTAGAAGACAGGAGCCTGTGGGTTGATCCATTGGCACAGGCTTGGGTGGTGTCTGACAAAACTGCCGCTCCATCATTCTGTTGCAGTTGTCCCTCTGTTTTTGATGTGCCTTCCTTTCTGTTTGTCTGGTCCTCCCCTCCGTGAGGCTGCCCTTGAAACAAACTTAACTTACCATTCCTCTAGAATTGGCTGCTGCCTGTTCTGTAGGCCTGAGGATCTCCATGGGGCTTGTGAATAACGGAATAACACTGATCCAGTGACTCAAAGAATGACACAGGTGAACCTCAGGAACCCATATGCTTTGAAACCATAAGATGATCAGATAATTCAAGTTGTAAGGAACTTAAAAGATTTTCTAGTCCAAATTTCAATATGCAAGACCTCACCATTCCTGAAGTTCCATTTAGTATCAGAAATGAATCCAGGAAAAAAAAATACATTCACATGTATTAAAAATTCTTTTTTAGTTTATTTTACTGCTGGAATGTGCTATGGATTTAGCATGTCTCAGAGGGAATACTTTTTCTTGAGTCTTACTGAACAAATGAAATTCTACTCTGGCTCATTAACAGAGAAATCAAAATAAATGGCAATAATCCAGGTATCTGCTGTAGTCCTGTTTCAGATTGTTGTTTATATTAACACAGTTAGTATGTAAAATGTTTGGGGTTTAATTACAGCTTAAGAAAGTAAACGGTTTTAAAGAGAGGTGAGTGAAGTCGTCTGAGTAAACATGCCAATCTGAAGTACAGCTCCCCAAATTAAACTAAGAAGCATTATGAGAAAAGATTCGTTAAAGATTTTTCTTTTTTTTTTCCTTAAGCTTTCACACTCATTTTCTGTACAAGTGAAGTATTCGGTATTTTACACCCTTTGTTCCTATTGCATTCTCCAGAAGAAGAGCAGCAAAGCAGCTGTTCTGTGCTGATTTTCTTAGACAGTCAAGGCCAACAAAGCTCAGAAAAGTAGAAGTTGCTCCTGTACACGGTTTTGGAGTCATAGTTTAAATGGACATAGATGTTTTTAAAAAAGTTTATGTGATCCAAACTTCTAGTTCCTCTGGCTCTGGTAAATTACTCCTTCAGGAAAAAAAACCCCAAGCAGAAGAGCAGTCTTTGCTCAGTTCACCTCCTCAGCTGGCAGTGCTACAAAAAAGTTGATATAAGGAAGATTTTAATTTCTTTGGGTATGTTGACTACCTGTGTTCCCCTAGTTCACTGTGGAGCACATATGAAGAGCTTAATTTGTGCCAGGTCCACTTCTGTCAACCTGCACCCCTTGTACATTCCACTTCCCACAAAAGCTGCTCTCAGAGTAGGGCTGAAGTGTCTGGGACTTGGTCAAACTCAGGGTCTCCAGAGGGCACAGTGGTGTCAAAGCAGTTACCCCAATTCAATACTTGTTCTCACTGTAAATCTGGTTCATAAAATACCTTTCAAATGCTTGTAATTCTTGAAAGTGAATTCTTATTTCACCTTTCAAGTGAGCAGACCTTTTCCTTTTATTACAGTGAACGAATTACAGAGTTATTGGAGTTATTCGGGCTCCACAGCCTTGTAGCCAGGTGATGTTAGATGCTTGACTGAGCACCAGTGTTCTCGTTGAGTGATGTTTAAATGGCGTGCCCACAATCACCCTAGTAGCTCCTATCTATGGAGATTCAGACCAGTGGTCTATTTACTAAGCCATATAACTTTTCGTTATTTGCTCATTACTTTTGTGAGATTTTAGGTACCTGGTCTGGAATTTTCCGTTCTGAGTATTTGCCCAAAGCAGTGTCGTGTCTTTCCAGGAACAAGGTGAGGAAACACACATTGCTTTTCCTCTGTAGATTTCAAGTTAATACATTAATTGTTACAAAACCAGTGGGAAAGTCTTCTGCTCTGGGATACTGAGACACTGTTGAAATTCGGGAGACAATCCTCCTTGATATATTTTCATTCCTCTGCCTCCCACCTAGATATATTCAGGCTATAATTTTTCCTGCAATATGCGAGTTGTTGAGTTTCAAACAACCACATGCAGAGTTTGGTCCCTAAATACGTTTCAGTTTTCTTCTGCTATAGCTTTGCACTATTTCAGAGCTGCAAGAATTAAGCAATTTTGGGAAATGCTGGTAAATGGACACTAGAGACAGTGTGAGGTCTCTTTTTCACTGATACGTCTCTTCCTTTTGGTGCCAAAGAAGATTGCTATGCAAATTGGACATAAATTCAAATTCAGGAAAGAGAATAGTAAGGATTAGAGGAACAGGAAACCAGTAGGAATGGGAAGGGAATCTGGGATGTGATTATGGGGAAATAGTGAGTGTTGAGAACTGAAATGGGAGGGGAAAAAAAAGAATAGTTAAATGTGTACATGTATGGAGACAAGACTTGGGAATGAAGAAGCTGAGAATGAAGGGAGGATATAAAAGAGGAGGAAATTTGGGTTTGATAGGCTGTGGAGGATTGGACATCTGAGGTTTTAAGGTGAGTCTAGGAGGGGTAGAAACAAAGCTGCAGCTGCGATGCAAGTAGGAGGAACCAGTCTGTACAATGAAGAAACTGGGATAAGCAAGGGAAGGTGGAGTGAATGTGAAGGGAGAAGACCATACTCTGTTTGGAACAGGAGATAGAAAAGTTCTGATCACTAAAGGAGAGTCATCAAATGTCATTCATAACAAAAACCTGAAACAAAACTCATCATTCTAAGGCAATTCGACAACAGCAGGCTCAGTAGAGGTGGAGGGTTTAAGGCCTTTTTTTCCTATAATCACCACCTTTCCACTCTTCAATTATACTGGCAATAATTACTCCCCTTTATTGTTTTTTTCTGGGGCTCATAATTTTCCTTCCCTTTGCTTATAGCCCACTCTGTTCTGCAGGTGCCAGCTATTCTTGTCTTTCAAACTGTCTTTTATTAGCGCAGTTCAGTTGAATTCAGAACAGTTGTTCATAAGCCATACCTTCTGTTACAAGAGCTGAAAAGAATTCATGTGCACTAAGTTGGTATTTTTTTTTTCCCTTAACTGTAAAAACTGTTCTCATGAAGTTATTACTGAGCCTTACAAATGCTGCTTTGCAAGAAATCCTTGTTCCTCTGGGTGCACTCCGTGTTGTTTTGCACAGTGTTGACAACACAGTGAGATTTTTCATGTTTTCTGCTGTTTTGTGAGAGTGAATGGGAGAGGTTGGGATGATGATTATTAGTGTTGTTATTATTTCTTTTGGGAATATATTAAAAGATAGAACATGGATAAATGGAGCCTCAGGGGTGACTCATGTTTTTGTTTAGTTTGAACTAGGTCCAGCTTTTAAGAGGAACTTGATTTTAGGTGCATGTTTTTGCAGTGTTTTAAACTGAAGTTATAATTCCAGCAGTCTCAATAGCATGTGTTTGCTTTTATTTAGGAACATGTTCAAGGAATGTTTTTGGTGGGTGAATACAAAATAAACAAGACTATCTCAATCTAGAGGTTGCAATTCTTTGGCCTAGTCAATGTTAGCAAAAACCAAGTGGAAAAATGTTCTTAAGAGAATGACTCGATTAATTTTTCTCATTTACCTTGTAAAAATTTTTCTTTATGCTCAGTTGAGAAATGGGAAAGTATCATTTAAGTAGTGTCTGCTTTCTCCTTTGCAAATGTTTCTGCATATTTGAAAGGTGCCTGAAACTTGTTTTTTTAGCTGTCTGCTTGTCTTTGGGTAACAGAAAGTACTTTTCTTTCAAAGAACGTGGTTTCCATATTAATTGTCACTGAGTGAGTAACAGTACAACATCTCCATGACGTTGCTTCTATAATGTTGTTCAGGGTGTGGTACTAATTCTTTTGCTTGTATAAATTACCATTAAACATTGTTTATAACTCAGGTTTTGGCTGGAAGAAACCAAACCAAAACAAAAAACGAAACTTCAAGCAACAAAACCTTGCTCTCATGTGCAATGTGAACATCTTAACTTGTGAATATTTCGAGATTTGTCTGCAAAGCAATTTTGACATTCATTTATAAGTTGTTCGGGGAATGAAGCAAAGTCAGGCCTTCACTTGTTTTTTGTTTATTTTAGGGAATTTGGTTTTATATCTGACAAATGTTCATTAGGAAGGTATTCATAGTCCTTTATTCCTACAGTCATAACTTACCTTTTGAATATTATAGATAAGGATAGAGTAAGAATCTAATAATTTCATATATTTTTAAAATGTAGCTTAATGGATATTTCTAATAACTGTACTTCATTGAAAAGGAAATTTCAATGTTTGAAACTAGTTTACAAGTTGAATGATGAATGTCCCTCTGTACCTAAGAGAAGATAGATGCTTTCATCCTAGTCAGGTGCCTACTGGGAGCATACACTTCACCTGTATTTCAGTATACTTAGATAAAACATGAGACAAAAAAAAAGGTCACATTTGGAAAATAAGGAGTATTTATTATGTTACCTGGTTTGAAGGATATTACCATCTCTCTCATGACCTGAACGAGACAGCTACAGAGTTTGACGAAGCACAGTTGCAGTAGCATCTGCAATGGTTTTTTTGGTTATTTCAGCCGAAGTGTGACAGACCTACTTAGTGAACTGAGATGTACATGAGAGAAGAATGTCGATGAAAGATGGTAAATTTCAAAACGTGTTAATTATTTCAGGGCTTGATTGGCCTTTGTTCTGTTGTAAAACCTAGAAGTTGTTTTGCAGGTCCAGTGCAAGTATACATCTTCCACTTGGGAACACTTAACCAGAATTCTTCAGATGATTTAAAAGTTTTATGTACAGAAGTTCAGAGCAAGTAAGATTCTCCTATCTAGCTGTGAGAGATTAGAGGAATTTACCTACATAATTTTAATAAAAATTAACAAGCATTGTATGATGTGATTGATCTACAGCCCCTGTCATAAAGTGTCCCTGGTGCAAATTTCAGCATATGCTCAGTGACTGTGTTCTGTCTACTGACCTGTTGCTGGTTTTGCATGATAAGAGTGTTACAGAGTTAAGGTTTGGACTATATTTTATGTGATACATTTTTGTACTAATTCTGAAATTGGTTTTAATTGCAGGGATATTAAACCAGACAACATCTTGATGGATATGAATGGACATATTCGATTAGCAGATTTTGGTTCTTGTCTGAAACTGATGGAAGATGGAACGGTAAATTAGAAAGAATGATGCCTTCCTAAATGCCTTTTCTTCAGTCCTTTGCTAGCTGCTAAAATGCATGCTAATAAAGGGAAAGGTGCCTTGTGTCAAATGAAATGGAACTGTAAATGGTATTGGTATGTAACTAATCTTGGTTGAAAATAGGACTGCACGCCGCATGGATTTGCAATATATTAAAAGCTTTTTAGATGCATATAGTCAACTCATGAATAAATAAAGAGAGACTGCGCTGTCAATACTGAGTAGGTGTTTGTGAACTATAAATCTCACTGTTTTAAGCTCTGGGCTCTAATCTTTATTGAAAATGTAAGCTTTAGGATGAGCAGGATGAGGTACTGAAATATGATGATGTTCTACTAGTACATTTAAATTTGCACAGTATATAGTAACTGTGCCTAGAATGTAATTCCAGTATGTTAATCACATCCCAGAGGGTTACAAAGTATTTGAGTTAATAGATGTGATTATCTAATCTATAATTGCTTACTTGCTGTAAGTCTAAGAATTGACAGTTTTGTTCTTTCTCTGTTTTTAAATATTGGAAATAGTTTAGCGAATGTATATTATTGGGATGTCTATTAATGTAGTGCCTCAGATGCTTAAGTATTTCTCTGTGAATTTAGAAACCTTAGTTTGTGTTTAATTGTTTTTCTTATAACCAGAACACTGGGCTAAATTTATATATACAGGCACAGTGCCACAAACAACAGTGTCTGTAACAATGGAAAAGTTGATTTTAGTCCTGAAAATGTAACTTCTACAGGTCCAATCTTCAGTGGCAGTTGGAACACCAGACTACATCTCTCCAGAAATCTTGCAGGCCATGGAAGATGGAAAAGGGAAGTATGGGCCCGAGTGTGACTGGTGGTCCCTGGGCGTTTGCATGTATGAAATGCTTTATGGAGAAACGCCCTTTTATGCTGAGTCCTTGGTGGAGACCTATGGGAAAATAATGAACCACAAAGTTAGTGCACTTTCTGTCTGTCTCTAAGCTAATTTTTAATAAGTAATGGGGTAACTTGAAGACTTTTTTTAAACTAAATTTTTATGTGCTAATTATGTTAATGTGCATAAATGTAGAACAAGAAATATGTTTCCATGTAGTAAGTTTATGGTTATGGATTGCAGATGGCTTTGGTTTGGGATAAAGCAGTTCAAAACTAAAAATCTGGGTTTGGAAACATGGCTGTTAATTCATTCTGTAGAGTAAATCTTGGCTACATTGCTTCAGTCCTGTTGTGTTACTTTCTTCTGGTGAATGCATTGGTTGGCTTATGCAGAAGATTCTTAAACGTTCTTCCACATGGAGGTAGCTTTAGAATTCAACAGTGTAAGAGAAATTTGAATAAAGAAGAAAAACCAGGAGACAAAAAAAAAAAAAAATCAGTAGTTTCTATCCCTAGCAGGAGGCTTTGCCTTGAAACCTTACTGCATATATTTCATAACTGGAGCATTTGCACATTTCTTTTTCTACATAATGGTTTTCACTAAGAAGGGTAATTTTCCCAACTTTTTCTTGGTAATAAACTATTTTCTATTATTTTGATCTTTAAGGAGAGGTTTCAGTTTCCTGCTCAAGTGACAGATGTCTCTGAAAGTGCAAAGGACCTCATCCGAAGGCTCATTTGTAGCAGAGAGCATCGACTGGGGCAAAATGGGATAGAAGACTTTAAGAACCATCCATTTTTTGCTGGGATTGATTGGGACAACATTAGAAACTGTGAGGCACCTTACATCCCAGAAGTTAGCAGCCCTACTGATACATCAAACTTTGATGTGGATGATGATTGCTTAAAAAATTCTGTGAGTATGGAATGAACATTTGGACAAATCAGCTTTTATAGTATACTTTGTAACATAATATATGTAAATGGCATTTTATTTCCATGTGTTCACTGTATTCTGCATAAATAACAATTAAGCGCTGCTTTGAAGAACTGTAGGGGGAATACTTTCACAGTTTGGAGGCTGATCCTCCAAACATACTTGTGTAGGGACAACTTCGGTTTTGTAAATTCATTGTAACTTTACATGTCTTTAATGAACAAGTTCTTAGTGGCCATGCCTTATACAGAATAATATATTTACGTGTAGATAGTCTGCAAGAAACAGTATTTCTAGCAGAGCATTGTTAAGACTTTTACTAAGTTTGCATAGTGTATTTTATTGTAGTACTGTACTCTTATTTGCTCATATCGCTGTTAGATTCCATTCAGTTTGTTTCCATTCAGATTTTTCCAGTGTTTTTTTCTGCCCTGAGTTCTGGGAAATTTAGGAGAAATATTGTGGCCATTTCTTAAGGAACAAGAAAGAAATTATTTTTATCTTTGCTGAAAAAGCTTTGCAACTATTGATTTTTAACAGTTCTTATTGTTTCTATGCTTTTGAAAAGGAGCTTTGACAGATGATAGAGGTCTTATCATCAGAGAAATGCCTTGTGTTCTTTCCTTGGAAATATCTTTTGTGTGTGTGTTGAAAAATGCAGAAACCTGATGTTTACATGTGAGGTGAAGCATTTTCACTCATTGCTTTTGTTTTTGAACTGCCAGTGCATCTCAGTTTTACTGAGTTTCCTGGGCCTGCAGATAAGAGATAGGCAACATGAATTGATATTTATAGGATGATCATTGTTTGCATTCCCTTTCCTCCAACTCCACATTAAAACATGGAAAGCACTTTAACTAAAATACTTTCTGGATGTCAGCCTCTTCTTCTAAGTAAGAAGCCACAGGACAAACCTCGAGTTGCACCAGAGGAGGTTTAGATTGGATATTGGGAAAAATTTCTTTGCCAAAAGGGTTGCCCAGGCAAGTGGTGGAGTCAGCTATCCCTGGAGGTGTTTAAAAGACATGTAGATGTGGTGCTTAGGAAAATGATGATGGACCTGGAAGTGCTGGGTTAATGGTTGAACGCAATGATCTTGAAGGTCTTTTCCAACCTAACTGATTCTACAATCCGTAATTATATCCTGGAGCCCTTTCCTAGAGACAGATTAAGCAAAACAGTGTACGTAGCTGCATAGGATGACTTGCATTTTTTTTCTTTTTTTTTTTCTTTTTTTTCTCACCTGCATTTGATTTTACCTATCTCCCTTCACAACTGAAGTATTTTTATCTTACAACTTCTTATACAGTCTTCAGATATCTGTTTGCGTATTCTTGTCCGGGAACAGCTATGAGGATTGAGTGGCTGGAGTGGATGCTGTATATAACAAGTCTTTGTGAATCTAAAATACTTTTTGGAGGTTGTCAGCTCATTTTAGTGTTGTCCAGTCCACCACTCTTCCTTTTTAGAGCCCCATATCCCAACTGAGGCACTCAAAATGTGCCTGTGCAGGGGAAATGCCTTACCGTTGTGAAGAAGCAGGAAACTGCTGTTCCTCTGCTGAGTTACTGAACTCTCAGCCGAGGAAACTGAGTCCAATTCTTAACTTGCTTTAGACATTTGGGGGGGGAAAGCAATGCCACTGAACTGTTAGAGATGAATGCCAGTTTCTAGAGCTTCTTTTTCAGTTTCCTAATTTGAAACATCTGAAGGTTTTGTTCTGTTTTAATATAAGGATGTTATGTTCTTACCATTTCTTTTCACACCTAGTATCTCAGAACCGCTGAAAAAACTTAGCCTAAGGCATTGCATGACTGAGAATATTTTACATTTTTGCTTTGACTGGTGGACATTGTATTTCATACTGCTTTCCCTCAGATTCCTTATATATAACTTGGAGGTATTTTCTCCTCCATATTTCATATATATCTTTTGAGGAAGTTTCGCATACTTGCATTACTGTTATAGAGTCAGCACCACAGATAAGCCCATGAGACTCTTTTTTTTTTTTTTTTTTAAATTCTTGGCAAGATTTGAGTTGCACGGAGCAAATCAGGAATGCCCAGTGCTGAAGATAAAAGACAGTGTTGAAAAGCCATGATTGTTATTGTTCTTCCTGAACTTTAAATGAGACTGTTGTCCCATGGAAAAATTATATACGTAATAGTGAAATTTGAAAAGTATGTTGAAAGTACACATAAGCACCAGGGGCTTAAACTGCATTGTTCAGGCAGCCTAAGCTGTGCTGGGTTTTAGCTTTTAACTGTTTTGTTTGGTAGCCTTACTGAGAGGGGTGGTAGACTTAAATTTGTTTATAATTTTGTCAGCGTGGTTATACAGTTAAATTCACACAACTAGCAGGAGATACATACCTTGATCTCTGTCAAAGAAACAAATTCTTTTACAGAATCATACGATGTTATCAATAGATACAGTGTTTTAGAACCAACATAGCTCCTGGCGTGGTGATTGAAAACTGTCATGTGCAATCTCACACAATTACGCATTTGGTATTTTTAAAGTTACCTGTAAAGACAGCGCTGAAACTTGAATCTGTGAAAGGTGAAAACAAATTATAAAAGAGAAGTAACATTTTACTTTTTCCAACCATTGCCTGTAATAATTGATATTTTTATTATGAATTAGTGGAAAGTTAATGCTTTCTAATTTGGTCTTGTCCTTAGTTTCTGAAATGCTTAACAGTGTAGACTTAGTGTACTTACACAATCTAGCCACATCACTAGTGTTGTTTTTTGTTCTGGGAACTCTCCTAAAATTTGAAGATTTTTCCCAGCTAAAAGAACAAGGTTGTGATGTAATATAGTTGACACCACCACTGGAAAGGTAATTTTGGATTTTATCTGAATAAAGTCTTACTTCTTGTCCTTTCCTGATGGGTTTTGCATTGAAAAATCTACAACTGGTTCCTTTCTTGGTTTTTTTTTGGATTTAGAAAAAAATGGTTATGCACCTTTTTTGACAATTTAGAATCTTATAGTACTTTCAGTGTAAGTATAGGGAATTTCTTTTGGTGCTTGTTAAGGCCATCTCTAGTGTAGCAGCATAAACCTTGCATCTTGGGGTTAAACAGGAAGCTTTTAACAGAATATTTAAAAATATTAAAACTTACAATGGTGTAAGTAAAATAATGACAGGGTTATTTTAGCCTGAGGAGAAATTCAAAGATTTATCTTGGTTTGTAGTTCTTTGGCAGGAAAAGGGAGCAGCAAATGAAGAAATGGTCGAAGCACTAATGGGACTAGAACACGCTGTTGTATTGAGTCTTTCTAGTAAATGCCTGACTGTTGTTCTCTTCAGATAGACACAGCCCATTCAGAACTAGTGTTGGTAATTCTACAGGCAGGAAGCTGTGTTGACTGAATAGCAGAGAGGAGTATAGAAGGGAATAAAAGATGTTACTCCTTGTACTAAGAGCTTCTAGGAAAAAAAGAAAGAATAAATTGGCATTTAATATGTGTAATATTCTGCTTTCCTCCAACAGTAACCTGTTGAATTAGAAAAGCATTTTTATGCCAGCCTTGTCTATTTTATATGTTAAATGCTATTAGAAATATTTTGAGTTGATGGTGTTTCATATGTGGACTGTAGATAAGGAAGACAGTGAATATTGTTAATATGATATTACCACTAACACTTCACATATGGTTAAACTTGAAAATCTCTTTAAGTCCAGTAGGATACTACTTACTCAACTGTCCTTTTATTTTTCTAGGAGACAATGCCTCCACCATCTCACACTGCATTTTCTGGCCATCATTTACCATTTGTGGGTTTCACATACACAAGTAGCTGGTAAGTTAAGAGTTCCAGTATTGTCTCTTGGTTAGTTACGCAATATCTTAAGTTTCTGTATCTGAAACCAACTGCAAGGAGACAGCAAAGAATGTGGTTTATTGAGGAAATTACTAGGCCATAATCTACATTGCTGTCTGTCCAAAAGAATGAGCTCTCTGTAGGTGAATTTACAGGAATGTAAAGGTCAGCACCTCTGTTCAAGGGAATTTTGTTGTGAAAGGTAGTTACCAGACAATGTGTGAGGTTCACTGTGTATGACAAACTTAAGACTCAATGTGTGGACCCAGATAGAACTTAGTTTATTAGATGTGAAAAATAGGTTTATTTCCAGTCTTTTGACGCTTTTGTAAGTCTGAATGGAAATTTTTTTAAAATTACTTTTATTGATATTTGGTATTAATGTGGTATTTATTATGTTCATTTCTATTGCTCAATTAACAGTAGAATGGAAGTCCATGTATGCTCCTTGTTCATTTATGGAAATAAATAAATAAAGATTGTTTACAACCATTGAAAAATCAAGCCTATGTTTCTGCCGTGAATGTGACTGTCCTAGAATGTCCTAGACTTCCAAAGAATTATTTGCATAAGTTGTAGCATGTGCACATGAGCAGCCACAGCATTTCTGACATGTCCATGCCCTAGTTGTCATGGGGTAATTTCACACCATTTGTTGTGATTGTTGTCTTTAAAGAGTTTGGGATGCTTGATTTACTATTTTGAAATGAACCATTATTGTAATCTTACTGTTTAGGTTGTTGTTTTTTAATGTGTGGCTAACATAGTCTGTCCATAATGATTATTTTTTATCAGTTAATTCCCTGTTATGGAACAAAAAATGCATTGAGGAGATCAGGCGTGCTAGATAAAAATGAGTTCAATTTTTAATGAGCACATACTTATAAGGTATTCTTTGATAGTGTAATAAAGGGCATAGTAATTAACAATTTTAAAAAACTGTTTATTGGTTGATAGTTTTATAGCACTGTTTTAAACACAACCCGTTCTAAAATCCAGTACTATTTGTTTTTTTTCCCCAGTGTGCTTTCGGACCGCAGCTGTCTAAGACTGACAGCTGGACCACCCTCCATGGATCTTGATGCCAGCATTCAAAGAACTTTGGAGGATAGTTTAGCAACAGAAGCTTATGAGAGAAGAATAAGACGTCTAGAGCAGGAAAAGCTTGAACTTAGTAGAAAACTGCAAGGTATAGTCATTAAAAAAAAAATCATTTGATTTTTTTTTTTTTTTACTTGCAGCTCTATGTTGCAACATAAACAGCATGGCTGTTTATACTGTGGCAAAAAATAAGCATACCTCTTGGAATGCTTTATAGGAGAAAAGGATTGTCATCATTATTTCTGTTGACAAATTAAGCTTCTGTTACTCTTCATGCCTGAAATACGCCATGTATGCAGCTTCTTATAACATATTAACTTTGTTCTCATTGTGCCTTGGTTACTATGGCATTTCATTCTTAAAACTGATAAGAACTTTGTTTGCCCAGCTGACAATTACTGAAAAATTGTCATTTAATAGTTGGAAGTTACATATTGTGGAATCCTCAGTGCAGGGTTTTTTTGGCATGTCTTAATTTATCGGTAATATCTCGATGTCCTCAGATGTCAGATATGTAATTTGTCCCTCTCTCTTCCATCTTTTTTCTAGAGTCCACTCAGACAGTCCAAGCTCTGCAATATTCAACAGTGGATGGCCCAATAACAGCAAGCAAAGATTTAGAAATTAAAAGTTTGAAAGAAGAAATTGAAAAGTTGAAGAAACAGGTAACAGGTATGTTATAAATATTAATGTAAAAACTGTAACAGGAAACAGTATTTTGACAAGTTTTAAACTAATTAGTTTTAAACTAATGTAATGCTAGTTTTACTTTGCTTTCTAAGAGTTTTCCAGTCTATTCTTACTTTTGCTTTTACACTTCACTCTTCATTGGTGGCTCAACATTTCCTACAAATTCAGCTTGATATATATTAGTTCCAGTTGCAAGGGAGTAGGAAGATTTCAGTGACTTCTGCTATTATTAGTGCAAAAGTTTCACTATTCTTAAACTGTGGTGTTGCGAATTTACATGGATGTAAATCAGAGTCTACCTGAGAATCTGTGAAATGCTGACCAGTCTCTGTAGTACTTTTTTTTTTTTTTTGTATTTTTACACCTTCCTCCTGCAGTGTATGGTACCAGGGCAGATGGAACAGTTGTTTGGTAATTTTTGACAGTAAATAAACATGAGGGTGAACACTTGGCCTATCACTTTTAATAGGTCTAAAACCAGTTGATGAAATCATAGAATGGTTTGGGTTGGAAGGGGCCTTAAAGACCATCTCATTCCAGTCCCCCTGCCATGGGCAGAGACACCTTCTGCTACACTAAGTTGCTCAAAGCCCTACCCAGCCTGGCCTTGGAGACTTCCAGGGCATCCACAGCTTCTGTGGGCAAGCTGTGCCAGTGCCACACCACCCTCATAGCGAAGAATTTCTTCCTAATATCTAATTTAAATCTGCCCTCTTTCCATTTGAAGCCATTACACCTTGTCCCGTCACTTCATGCACGTGTAAAAAGTCCTTCTCCAGCTCTGTTTTGATTCTGTTTCTCAGTATCTGATTTTCTGTTGAACTTTCCCTGAATGGTCCTGGTTTATGAGATATGGTCACAGTTTTGATTATATTTTCTTTGAAGTCACAGAGGTTTACAGTGTGCAGTTGCTTAGTGCGTTGTAACTGAATGTGAAGCAAAAGCTAGTTTACACTGAGTGTGGGATTTTGTATTTTTTTGAAACAGTACATTTAAAAAAGTGTGGGTTATCTGGAAGGAGGGCTGTATGCATGAAACTACAGTGATACTGAGTTTTCCAAGTGGCAGGGAGTAGTGAAGTATGTTTTCCATGAGAGAGGACACTGAGGGCTATGAGACTGCACTTCCAGTAGCACCAGAACCATCCAAACAAAGCTGCCACCAGAATGGGTCCTGCTCACAGCTGTGTGACCCCTTCTCAATCTGTGCATGTTCTGGACTCCCTCATGGCTTTAATTCACTCAATTAAAAAAGGAAAATGCTGTCTAGATAGAGAGAATTTGATCAATTTATGATCAGATAAATCAGTACAAGGTAGGCAATAGAAGCATAAGAGGAAAGAGAGGTGACAGGGAGAAGAACCACCTCAGCTCTGCTGTCAATGAGCTGTCATTCCGTACAAAACTGGACATTTATTTCCTTTGCTTCTGGGAGTTCCTGAAGATTTTCTGAAAACTAAAATTTTGGCTGTCAAGCATCGCAGTACTTTAAGCTTGAAAAGTGTTGTTTAAATCTGTGCAGATAAAAAGATTGATTAATTAATGTTGTACTGCCTCTTTTCAGAACTCCCAAACTGGTCAAAAAGCAAAGATCTACTTAGGCCAGTGTCCTATGTTTTATAGAGGCTACTGGAGACATTTAGTGAAAGATCATTTTTTTTCCAGCCTTACTCTCCCAAAAACTGGCAATTCATGTTTTAAGAACTTTCTGAGAGAGACCTTATATTGCATCACCATGTTGAGTATAGCTATTAGTGAAACAGTTTGCTGTCTGTTTAGCTAATATCTTTTTAGTCTACTTTAAAGGCTAACTACTAGTACTAGTATTGAGTATTCTTGATGTAATGCTCTGAATTAAGTTAAAAAGAGTTTTTTCTTAGAGTGATTCATAGCATAGGACTCATGGTATCCTGCTCTATAGCGCTTTCTTTAAAATAGGCTCTTGAGAGCAGAGACTTCTTCAAAAAAGAAAGAAAGGAAGCATAGCAAGATGTTTTTTACTTTAACAAAATCAACAAGAGACTGTTAGGTATCAGGTCTGGAACCACAGAAACAGGGAAAAAAATCCGGTTAATCGTGTCAATACAAATAGGAAAACGTCTACATTTTGTGTGAGGAAAAATCAGACACAAGTAGCAGTAGATAGATCTCTATTGTATGCCCATGTCTTACCTGCGGCAAGGGAAAACAAAACAGCGAGGAAGGTTGGAGGAAACTACAAAAAAGATTTGTTCTGGTTTGTGTTTGTGAAAAGGCTTCATTCAGTTCCTGAAAGTGTCTGGAATGCCAGCAGTGACACCTACAGAAAGAATAACTTGAACTTAACTTCCAGACATTTTAGTTGATGTGTTTAGACTCTGCAGCTGTGTTATGGGACAGAAACACCCTATGCATGAACTGCAGACTGCAGCACATAGATTATATCCTGTTAAAATTGTGTAGTCTGAAAAAAGCCTGTTATGGATACACAGTTGGACAGCTGCTTTGGCGTGATGCAGCAGTTTTGTATTGTACCATAAGCATTATTTTTGGATGTGTGCGTGGCTTAACTAGCTCAGGGAGGATCACTGTGGTTTGAGTGACGCCATGTTGGCACTATGTCAGGGCAAAGTTTTTTTTTGTGAAATTTATCTCTAGCCAAATGTCTCTCCACTTTTTGTCCTAATGAGAAAAAAAAGACAACATCAGAAACCCCTACTCTTCAACAATCCTTACTCTAGGTTGGGCTCTCTGGGACCACTGAAAAGCGACATTTACAAGAACAGCTTTTGAATGAGTCATTCATAGAAAAGCATCAGGATCAACTTTATATTATATTTTATTCTTTACTATCGAGCTGCAACTTAGATTTTAGTTCATTGCTAAAAGTATTACTTCATTTTAGTAATGAACAAAATAGAAAAGGTGTGAGAACATTCCCCAGTGCAGCTCCTATCTCTCTTCAAATTGAAAAGAAGTCAATGTCTGATAAGGTAGTTTATATTGAGGTTTTCTCTAAAGTAATTTTCTACTTCAAACCATATATTTGCATATTTATTCCTCAATGCAATGTGTGCTTTTGGTATTTTGGGTTTGAAGTGAATAATGTGATCAAATGAGGAAGGTATAGAGTTGTCCAATCCATCGTCAGTCACCACAGAACTTTCCCAGAATATATTTGAGTGTTTGTCTGATCCAGGCAACAGAGCCATTTGTTAGAAAACATCCATTTGGGCCTTGCGCTGTAACTGATACGAGCCAATTTGATAAAATTGGGAAAAGAGAATGTTTTATTTTGCTTGATTTTATGGGGGTTTTGAGATAGATTTTAAAACTAAATTAGCGACAGAATACAGAAGCAAATCAAATGATGGCTATGTCTGAGTGCTTCCAAATGTAGGGGAGCTAGTTCCGGATTTTCTGGATAGCATTTAAAAGATCTAATTTTTCAGCACTAGATCTGATGAACTTTAGGAAGGTTCAGTTCAGATGCGGAGCTGAACATTATGCTTTGGGCTCATCTTGTGGGCAACTAAATGTAATAACATACTGCAGTGAGTGTTTGCATATATTATCTAAAATGCTAGTTACAAATAGGGTGATTAGAGTGATTAGATGGAAAATTACCACTTACTACACATATGTCACAACTGGCTTTTGCTTATATTCTTTAACCTGCTTTGCTGCCTCTTCTGAAGCTGTAAGAGTAAACACCTGCTTAAAAAGGTAATAAAAAATGAACTTTAAATTGTGTCTTCAGGAGTGTCACTGGAGGAGGGCATAGAAAAATACATTTTTCTTGTCTGTCGAGTTTTCCAGGAAATGACAAACTAGCATATGCTTTCAATTTTAGAGGTCAAAGTTATAATTTTTGTTCGCTAGGTTACATAGGAGAAAACTTTGAGGAATCTTTAATATTGCCAAATATGTAAAGGCCAGCAATGGAAGAAGAAAACAGAGCTGTGGAACAAAGTAGTTCATGCACAGAAGAGAGATTTATCTTGGCTCAGCAGAGCCATATATAAACTTTCTTTTCACTGGTGACTTCAGAGTAGACTACATAAGAGAGGCAGTTAATAATTTTTGGCTTTGAGCTACATCTCTTATTTAAGTGCGTTCTTTTAAATTTTTAAACAAGAATCAGTGAATTAAAACAATAGTGAGTATTTTTATGGGTATAAGCTAAGGGTATTAATTTGCTTATAAAATTCTCTTGTTTCAGAAATTAGCCTTCTAAAAATGTATGTAATTTTATATTTGATTTTTCCAAGAGCCATTCGCATAGGGTTACATTTATGAAAATATAGTTAAAGGCTCTTAATAAGACTGTAGATGGGTTCCTGTTCTTTTGGTAAATACATATGTCTGAAGACCTGCCTCAACTGAAATAAAAGGCAAAATGTCCAGTGATTTCACAGAAATTGGAATTAACTTACCTTCTTATATATCTTGCTTGAAGTGAAGGACTAGGAGGTAAAAATAACCCCACTCTCTAGAAATTTTGAGTTGTCATACTTTGTGGATTTCAGCTTTTCTTGTAGCATTTGATAGCATTTATATGACATTATTTAGGTGTGGCATGGAAATATACTGTCATTGTGTAACTGCCTGTTGGTAAGAAGCTGACTGTAATAGTTTTCCTGTATTTATAGTAGTAATAAAGCAGATCACATAAACACAAGTGGTTTTCACACTAGAAATAAGTAATATCAGCTGAAGTAATTTTAAGTGTATCGACGGGAGAACACTTGCCAGCTCTTGAGTGACCCATTACTTTTACTGTTCCTTTCTGGGGGAGCTTGGGGGAAGGAGGGAGGCTGTTTATAATTACGGTGTAATAAAAGATGCATTATATGTTATACCACAGTGCCTAAAAGTCAAATGGGTAAGTCATGTTAAAACATACATTACAGAATTAAGTAAGAGCGCATCATTATTATAATGTGAGAAGAAAAGTTATCATTTTCTGTGTTGTTTTGCAGCAAGCTGTGACCTTTCATTCCGTTCCCTTAAAAGCAGATAATGGCAGCTGAATCAACCTGCTCCCTATTCTAAACCAGATAAGAACTGCATTAATTTGTGATTAAATGGAAACAAGAAAAGATATTGAAGGGGATTCAAACAGCTAGATTATGCTATTGTAGAATTATGATTTTTTTTCCCTTAGAATACTTAGAATTCTGCTGCTTTTTCTAGAATCTGGTCAGCTAGAACAGCAACTTGAGGAAGCCAGCACTGCAAGGCGGGAGTTGGATGATGCTTCCAGACAAATAAAGGCTTTTGAGAAACAAGTCAGAACACTAAAGCAAGAGAGGGAAGATCTTAATAAGGTAAAAGCATTTTGTCAGCAACTCTTCTAAACCCTGAAGTCTGTTTTATTTTTGTTCATTTCGCTTGAAATAACTTCCAAGTGTAAAACTAATGAGCAAATAACAAATGTGTAGCATGACCTACTTTGCTTTCTGCCTGCCTATTTTTTTTTTTTTTTAAAAGACAAGGACATTATTTAATATGTTGTATGTATGACTGCTGGGTGGTCCTAGGTGATTGCTTCCAGATAGTGAACAACTCCATCATCCAGATTAGATGGTGCCTGCAAAAAAAGGTTTTATGGTTTCAGATTAAGGTGATAATGATAGGGGTTAGAAGACAGAGTAGAGAAGAACTATTCCAGACAACTAATTTAAGCTGAAACGTGGGTGAGACTTTAGCTGGGGAAAAAACGTGAAGAATACGGGATTAAGGCTGTGTCACGGAAGTGTTTCCAGAAGGGAGATGTGAAAAATTGCCCAAATATGAAGATTGAAAAGTAATTTGAAACAGCTACAATTAAAGAATACTGGATTTTATTTCTTCTCCTCTGTCTCCCCAGTTCCTAATTTTCTGATTTATAACATACTGACTTTCATGGCTCTTTTTTGTATTCATGATTAGATCAACCTGTAATCAGGTGTGAAATACATTAACCTGTTTCTCATCATGGTTCTACTGGCCCAGTATTTGAGAGTCCACACTCAGTGTTGATGTGCTAGCTGTGTTTAACACTGTTTCTTTTGACCCTTAAGGCTCTTAAAATCTTGAAAGCTGCCAGCTTGTCCAAGAAAGGCCATCCCTCTTCTAAAACAACTTGAAGTCATTAGGAGCTCTTTTTAACAACCTTAGAAATGTTTTTAGATTTACACAGATGTCAGCAGTGCCAGATACTAATTCTTCCTGTTGATCTCCTTTTCATCCTCAAATTTGCTTTTCCTTGCTTCTTTGTTCTGCTCCAATTTGGCTGAACATCATTAAACTATTTAAACTGTTGTGATCCCTCACTGGTGGTGTAGTAGCACAGATCCAGGGCACAGCAAGTTTTGTGAAGGTATCGTGCTGTGGAGTTATCACAGCACTAGCAGTTTTACTTCATGGGGGTCCTTTTAAAAGAATAATTGTCGTATATTGCTGTTACTCACTACAGCATTTTGTTGCCTGACACTTTCTGTAATATTTGGTATTAAAGTACATTGTATGGAAGTCATGCTCACCATTGCAGGTCAGTTTTCAAAAGCTTCTAGAGTAAAAATTTTCATAGAGCAGACTTTTCCACTCAATGCGAAAAGTTTTTTTTAATCATTTAGCATTTGAGGTTCTTTTTATTTATTTAAGTAGTTCTTGAAAATCTATGCTAATGAAATTTTTTGCACTAAGAAAGCAAGGTATATTTATGTTATAATGCAAGTGCTTGAAAACCATTGTGTTTAACCTGTTGTAATGGAATAAATTCCTACTTGGTTTACGTTTATGCACTTTTACTGACTTTAGTAGTGTAAAACCTGGCCTCTTCCCTTATTTATAGAGGCATACAATCTGTATCATAGATGCATTTGTGAAAAGAAATTAATACATGGTTTCTATTCGCTCTGGAGAAGGTGTTAGATGTGCATCCAGAGACAGAATTGGCCTTGCAGCTTTCTAGGTTTATTACTTAATTCTTTTTTTAAACTGTAGGAACTGGCAGAGTCTAGTGACAGATTAAAATCCCAAGCCAAAGAGCTGAAAGATGCACACAGCCAGCGGAAATTGGCAATGCAGGAGTTCTCAGAGATGAACGAGCGGCTGACAGACTTGCACTCTCAAAAACAAAAGCTTACCCGCCAGCTCCGAGATAAGGAGGAAGAAATGGAAGTGGTGATGCAAAAACTAGAAAGTTTAAGGCAAGAGTTACGCAGAACAGAGAGACTTAAAAAAGAAGTAAGTGGTGAGAAGACTGTTTAGACTCTGTGAAATAAGTTATATGTAAGGTTTTCTGACAAAGTAATCTTTTTTTTCTAATTTGTAAATCTTTAACTTTTTGATTGTTGTTTCAAACAGTACCAGTTTTGTTTCCTAAGAATTTGAAGTTGAGTGATGAAGATTTCTCTCTTATATTAAAAACCATCAATAGCTTTTAAAAAAAAAAAAAAAAAAAAAGGAATCCTATCTATTAAAAACGTATGTACTTTTGTAGCTGGAAGTCCAAGCTGAAGCTGCAGCTGCTGAGGCATCCAAAGACAGGAAATTGCGAGAGAGGAGTGAACAGTACTCTAAACAGTTGGAAAGCGAAGTAGAAGGGCTAAAGGTTAGTCTGTTTTGATATTAACACCTGCAAACTTACTAGTCAACTAGGACTTGGATCTGTTTGATTGCTTTCAGATGTAGGACAAAAGGGTTTTGTCAGTTTGTCACTTCAGTTGGTGCTGAATATTAATGCAGGTGTGCATTGCATTATTGTCCAGAAAAATGAACATTTGCCTGATGCATTATTTCTTGATACTTAACAATTTCTTACCAAATTGCTTCCTTTAGTACTTTGTTTACTTTTTACCTCTTAAAAGCCTATTTTTTAGCACAGGATGGTTGAATATTTGAAGATAAACCTGCTGCACCTAGGCAGGTTTCTGCATACGTGTTCTGTCTGCTGTGTTGGTCCTCGCATTTCCTGCATAATAGATGTCAACTGATGTAACTGTAAAGGAAAAGTTTTAGCTTATTCTGCCTCTCAGCCAGAAGTTGAGGTGTTTTTGCACCAGAACAGCCCTGAGCATGAAGAGGTCGTTTCCACTGATGATATTGCTCACACGTGTGTGTGATTTTACAAGCAGAAACTTAAGGCAGCCAAGAGCGTTAACTGTTATTTTGTTCTGTGATTCAGCATTTTATACGATGCTCTGAAGAAATTAGACTTTCTCAAAAATGGAATGAGAGGGTTTTTAATTTACATATGAGGATTGCTGTTCATTTACAGCAAAATCTTGTTCCAAATGTTCCACTGAGTAGGGTAATTCTAAACATCTCCTGCAAAATGCAAGATTAGGCCTATTCTGGTCTTAATTTACGGGAACAGCTAAGGTTTTCTTTTCATTAGAATTCACTGGGACATTTGTCAATATTAACAGCACAGAAAATTTGGTGGGTTTTTTGCAAACATTCTTTTATTTGGCCTTCCTTTGATAAGAAAATCCATTCAACTTGAAATTTGGATTTATAAAGTTCCTACTGCAGTGAATTCAGTCTGTGTTCTGAAAATCAGGATGTATTTCTTCTGCTTTCATGAATCATCACCATCAGCAAAGAGTTTATATGACAGTTTAAGAGGTGAGAGGAATTTATGGGAGATCTGTTGAGAATAAATGATACACTGATTTAAAACAACAGGACAAGTTTATCAGAAGGGGAAAGAGGAACTATAGCATGCTTAGTAATATTTTACGATTCAGTAGGCACACTTTGGATCATACGTGGTTGTTGTGATACTGCGTTGCCCATTCAGTAAAAGCTCTGCATGGCTCCCTAGTTAAGTTCAGGGAGCTCTCCTAGACAGAAGTCAATATTTACAGAAGAAAGGAAGATTCCTCCAAATGAGGAGAATAGAAAAGACCATTAATGATGGCAGGTTAAGGGTAAACAGGATGTTGAGGGCTAAATAAAGAGAATTTAGCAAGCACTTTGCAAAAGGTGCTTGGAGTGATTGTGGGAAGTTTTTTAAAGCAAAAGCAGAAAGCACCTTACGAAACTCGTGGGGCTGCTTGTTGGAGGGATGAAAAAGGCAAACTCTGAGTTAATAGGGATGTGACAGAAACTCTCCACAAGTCTTAGATATGTCAGACTTTGCTGCTGAAGCAGGGGAGATTGCCACGCAGAGTCCACTCTTGGCAGCAGATGAGCTGTGGATCAGTCTGAGGATGATGGGCAGGAAGCAGTGGAGCTGGCAGGTGAGGCAGACGTGAGGTCACCTGGACCAGTGGCCTTGCTGAGGGACTTCTGGAGGAACTTAAATGAGAAGTAAGAGAACTGCCAGCCAAGATATGCACCCTCTTATTATAGGCAGCCCACTGTGCTACTGTAACTCTAATCCAGATGATCGCGGGTGAAAAAAGAGGACTGGGTGCAACTTCCTTAGGAAAGGTGTAGAGGCTGTGGTAAAGAATAAGGTCAGAGAGCTCCTGGAGGAAGCAGAGCCGACTGGGAAGAAGACAGTGTGCCTTCTGGCCAGCCAAGTCCTGCAACACTGACCTGCTGGGGTTCTGCAAAGTTGTCAGTAAATGTGCAGACAGAGGAGATCCTGTGGATGTCATGTGTTTAGATTTTCAATAAAATCAGGCTCGGTATGAGTCCCCAGTGTGCCCTGGCAGCCAAGAGGGCAAACTGCACCCTGGGGTGCATTAAACAGCTGCTGTCTATATGCCAGGGAGATGCATTATGTCTCAGATGCATCGCATCATTTGTCCACTTGAAACGGGCATGTATGAAAACACCTATGTGGAATTTGGGTTTACATCAATCCAAAATACATTCTCTGTTTATCCTATCTCTGTCTAGTTAAACCACTGTCAAATACACGCAGCTTTCGCTTTTGCTGCACCATCTGTTTTATGGTCTTAGTATCTTTTCATTGTGGTAAAAAATGTGCAATACCACTAAAACATTTTATGTACCTGCTAGGTGATGTTGCAAAGCCGAAGCTTTTTCTGTGCTCCATTGCCATGTATGTGTAGGCAGTTGGGTACGTTGGGCAGTAACAAACAAGTTCAGTAGTTAACAGCCTGTGCGGGAAAGAAAATCCCTATGCTTGCTTGCTTGTCTTTCTTTTTTATTTTTTTTAATCTTTCTTTCTGCAAGCTGTCTTCTGTTAGGATGGTATCTTCTTTCTCCGCTTTACCATTCTGCATCCTCCTAAAGGCAGGACTTTACTCTTAGATCAAAACAGATGGTTGTTTTGATGAGTTAGGGAAAACAATGCGGTAGCAGCACATCTCTGGCTCATACATTTAGGGGGCTTTGCAGTTTTTTGCTGACACTAACAGCAAGGCCCAGCTTTCTCATAGAATTTGTCATGGTAGAAATTCAGCTCATCGGAATGTTCTACAATGACATTTAGCTCTTAAAGCCTATTCATACATCAGCAAAAGATAATTACCCAAAGCCATGTCCAATTGAGAATGACTGAGAGGTATTTAATATCTCATGGTAAAAATGGAGGTATAATTAACAAAATATCTTAAATCCTCTTAAAGGTGTGACACAGTCACCCTAAGGAAGTACGTTTTCCAGTTACCTATACTTTTTCAAAACACAGTGCTTTTATGAAGTAGTTTTCCTTTCCTTAGGCTTCAGTTTAATTACATGTTTTAAAAAATTCCAAACCAAGTTGTCCACATGTTTACATTAAAAAGTTATTTCCATACTTGGATTTCAGTGCATGTCATGCCACTATCTCATTTTGAACCTGATCTTGCTCCTCCTCTATGTTATGGCAGGACATTGAGTTTAGTGAGTGCAGCATTTGGTGCAAATGTGTATGTATCCTGAAGCAGTGTGTAAAGACTATTGAAATGCCAGAAGACCTCACTAAGAGAGCTATGCAGCTGCGAAAAGTGAAGTAATTACTCTTATTGTTTAAAGCTTGTTTTTCCTATTAATCCACTATGATGTAAATGGTCAGTTTAAGTAAAATAGGTCAGGTTTCCCCCCCGACTGATACAATCCATATAGTGTTTTTGTAGCTAGATTTTAGCCTTCAGTTAAGCCTCTTCTTGTCTTAGTATAGCTTTTCCACAAATTATTTGTCCTTCAGAATATGTTAACTGTGTATTATAGTCTTTATTCTGCAGTCCTGAAAAGTCACTTGAACTTGCTGCTGTCACCTGTGTGAGTGGAACCACTAAGTGTCTTCTAATTCTGTGGTCACTTTCTGACTCCATGTAGGGGGAGTCAGAATGTGACCAGAGATGTTTAAAGTGATCAAATTATCAATGGCTTGAAAACTATTACTGCATTTAAGTAACAAAACAGTAGAGTACCTTTCAAAGGTATGTTCTAACAAATCTTAAAAAAAATTGAGATAGATGTGTTTAACTCAAGTCTCTAATGGGATATTTTCTAAACATAGACTTAAGAATATTGAGTTGTTATTAAGCATAATTTTCAGCATTCTTGAGTGGTAATTTGGTGCTGTTTATTTTAGCAAAAACAGGTTGGTCGCTCACCTGGGGTAAGCAGTATAGAACACCAGCAAGAGATCACTAAATTAAAGGCAGACCTGGAAAAGAAAAGTGTTTTCTACGAAGAGGAACTATCTAAACGTGAAATGTTGCATGCTAATGAAATAAAAAGTCTGAAGAAAGAACTGCGGGATGCAGAGAGCCAGCAGCTTGCCCTCAAGAAGGAGATCATGGTTTTGAAAGACAAGTTAGAGAAAACCAGAAGAGAAAAGTGAGTATTGTATGGAATTTACCTTTTTTTTAATCTTTTGAAGTCTCCTAGTGTTTTTCCAAATGCACTATCACTTTCTTAACTGTAGTGCAGGCATAGTCATTTTGGCTGAGCTAATGCCAGGGCTGAAAGCAGTTACCTTTAAAAATAAAACAGAAGGAAAAAATCCTCATCCCTGTACTGAAACAGTTAATTTTGCACCAGGACTGTTTTACTGGCTGACCATTCCAAGGTATGTAACTTGAGTTACAGACTGGCAGCTCTGGGTAAGTTGACCCCTGAAGCTTATGTTGCACTTTCTTATAGGGGTTTTTTGGCTTTTTTTTTTCTTTTATTTGGTGTTTTCATCTTTTGATGCAAAACTGATGTGTTAGGGATCAACTATTGGTTACATTTCTGCCAGCACAGGAACAGTCACTTAATGGGAACTGAGGCTAATCCATGCTGGGTTCCATCCAGTGTTAACATCAGTCAGCAGACTACTGTAGGCGTAAGCTGCTTTATCTCCTCTGACATGGTAATTTGTCAGTCCTGCTTTTTTCTCTCCCACATGGTGGGGCTTATAACTGGCCTTGAGTATGTTCCTTGAGGCATTCATCAATAAAAACAAATTTTTCTGTTAGATAATGTAGTAGTGGAAATAGTCATAAATTGAATGTGTTCATGTTCATTCCTAAAAAATTCAGGATGCTTTATAGAGGGTAACACAGATGTATCTTTCTGCTGCTGCAGCAAGATGGCATATTAGAGAAACCATGGAGAAGTTTCTGCTGCAAGCTGAGCCAAACTGTAGCGAGTCCTTAAATATAAGTAGCAAATGAAATACCAATTTTTTTCAAAAGAGTTTATGCAAATAGAAGTAGAAGCACTGCCTCTCTGGTAAATTGGGTTCAGCAGGGGACATAGATCATACAGGCTAGAGTGAGGTGGATGAACTGTTTCTTCCTAGCATGCAGCTATTCGTAGGCTGGACATAGTAACAACACAGTAGTTCGCTGCTTTGTTCTAGGTTGAGGGGTAAAACTTGCATCAGCAGCATGTTTTCATTGTAACACAACTTAATGGTCCTGCTGACCAGTGAGTTACAAATTCACAAAAGGCTATTCTGTCTTGTAAAATGAAAAGGTGATAGTATGACACGCTTTTAACTCCAGCAGTGTTATTCCTCAGGAGGAGGAATATTAAATAAAATAAATCAGTAATACTTCTTTCTGCAGGCTAAACTGTTGGTAAGGATCCTGACCAGACCAAACACTGTTTCTTTCCCAATTCTAATGTTGTACAGCTGCAGACATTCTAACTAGACGTCCATCTGGTGAAATAACAAATGTTGATATGCTTCATGCTAGCTAGTTCATACGTCTTCTCTCAGTCTGGTTTCTCTCTATAAATAGAGAACTGGATACAATTCTAATGTGCGTGCTGACATAACCATGTGGTTTTGTATGTATTTCAAGTGTTAGTGTAAGAAAACATTTGAAAGCATGAACAGAAATGTGTCACATAACAGGTATCCAACACTTGGCTCTTCATGGGAAGGACTTTAGCATCATATTAAGTGATTGATGAAGGCCTGATTTTCTGTGTTTTGGTAAATAAATCTGCAGAATCTCGTGCAAGTATTAGGACTGCACAGAATTGCAGAAGTCCACTGTTCAAGTTATGCTGTAGATTGACTTTCACAATTTAGAAGGGAATCTTAAATATTAGGAAAGCAAGAATTGTGGTTGCTACTCCATTCTCAATATTTGGTAGTTTTCTATGAAGGAACATGGATTTTTTGCTTCTGCTTACACCTGTTGCTTTTAGCTTTTGTAGTCAGGCATAATAAAGACTCACTTTTTCTGAGTCTTCCAGTACAGGCGTGTTCAGTGTAAGCGTTGAAAAGGAAGCACCTGGAGGATTTGTGCTGAGATAAGTGGAATTATTTCAACAATAGGCTTGGAGTGGGTGTGGAGTTGAAGTGTGCTTATACTGTTTGGCAGAAATATTTTAGTAGTCTAAAAATAATCTTCCATGCATATTAAAAAAGATTTTGGTAAGAGAATGTGGTTGTATTACTTTGTAAGGACTATACGTAAGAGTGTATTACGTAGATTACTCCAAGCAAGAATCGATAAGAGCTTTGACAAAATCTGTATGTGCATTTTTGTGTAACTTGCATGTTTGTGGTTTCTGTTTTGGTTTTTGTTTGTTTGTTTTGGTTTTAATAGGTATTTTTTCTTTGTTTCCTTCAAATTTAAGCTCTCTAACTCCTGCTATTTCAACAGCATAAGTCTTCAAGGAAAAGAAACTACCTTTCTGTACAAAGTGATTGCCCTTTGCTAAAGTCTCATAAACTGCATGCTATTAAAGTTTGAAGCTTAGGAACACAGTATCAGGCCAGTGATCTGTGCAGCACAAGATTCCATTTCTTAGAATTGTCATTATGAAAGATTTCAGAAGAAGGTGCAAGAAACTGTGTAAAATAAATCATGTATGTAAAAGTTTCTTTAAGCCCATCTTTCATGATGGATTTGTAAAGAAGAGAGCTTTATAAAACAGCATTTGCTGTTTTTAAATTGTGATATAAAGAAGCCTGGGGGCTGGTATGTGTTTCAGGTCTACTTTTCTTGGTTTCAAAGCAGTAAGATAAAATATTTCACCACTTTGTACAGATGCAATAAAGAGCTGGAGTGACAGTGATACAATAAAGCTGTATTCCACATTGCTTGCATGTGGTTTGCTGCAGTTTTACTGATAAAAAGAAAGCTGGATCATGTATGATTTCTTAACTTGAAGAGCAGATACACAGCTAAATGTTATATGAGAGTAAAAGCTTGATGAGAGAGGAGGATGCTAGGCTTCAAAGCAAATGCATTATTTTGATCTTGCTGGATGTCCAAGGTACATCTACGGAGTCTGTCACAGTTCTGTAGTTTGCTGAGTTGATATTTGGGTGTGACAGATTATACCCACATTCTCCTCTGTTTCAAATTTATCTTCATTTCTGTATTATACTGCAGCAGTCTGACTTACTGGAGTAGTGACAATCACCAGTTGAAATAAGTCCAGTAAGTAAAATACAGAAAAGTACAAATATGCTGGGCTCTTTCACCAACCCAAAGCTTCCTTAATCCACCACCATTTATTGCTCTTTTCAGCTTTAGAGCCTTAAAGGAATAAATTTAAGACAAATACAGAAATAAAAATCCTAAACAAAACCATGAAAGCCAAATAAAACAAATAAATTAAAAATTAGTTTGGTTTTCTCCCTGAGAAATTAGCTTTGAATCTAAGCCTTGAAAACAGAAGCAGGACCTGTTATTAATTCCCCTGACAGCCAATGCTTTAATCTCTTCCTGTCTTTTCCCTAGACTGCTCATCATATGCATGGAATCTGTTGATATAGAAAAGGAGTGGTGGTGAATTTCAGACTTGGCATTTAAACAGTAATTATAGTATGTTACTTTACTAGGATGAAGTATTACGTTTCAAAGGATGCCTAGCAACATAGAATTTCACTATGGGTCTAACATGATGTACTAGATTTCAAAGAGTGGTTGAAGCACTAAATGAATTTCAAATTAGGAATAGGAAATTCAAACCAGCATTGCTCTTAACTGGGTTTGCTGTAGCCACTGACATTTCTCATCCTCTAATGGTGTTCTCTCAATTTGGCAGAATTGCACTAGTTCTGCACCTCACAAAAAGAGGCAAGGATGTAATTTCTGTGTTGCACAGTGCAAAATTCTGGTCTGTATCCAGAAAAAAATTGCAGTGCTTAAGACAAGGTTTCCCCTGGATTTTATTTTTACAGTTAACCTTTTATGCTGGTCACTTTTTCAAGCCTTTTAAGGCTGGACAGTGGTAATTGGTGAATGGGTATTTACTGTATCTGTGGCATTTATAGTATAGTTCCATCAACCTACTGATGAACTTCGTGCCGGTGACCTGAATAATTGGTAAAGAGGTGAGTGCAAGATGCAAATGTGCCAGTTTGAAATCAGTAGATATGAGGTGGGAGTTACACATCCAAAACATTGTGTACACCACCTGAAGGAATTTACTACATTTTTTGGCAGACAGAGGACCGGCAGCTTCGTTCATTTTCCAGTTCTCGTACTCATCATGCTAGATTAAAGTTGATATTAAGCAGTTTCAGCCACAGGTCCTCCTCTACTGAATGACATCTGTGGGAGAAGGGAAGGCTTGGGGGAAACAGCTCCTGTGAAACTTTCTCAGAATGGTCCAAACTTGCTGTAGAATCTGGTGGTATTAAGAGCATATAGGCTATACATCCCCTTTTTGCTCTTAGTTAGTATATGGTACCTGAATTAACAGTTCAGATGTGTCTTCTGGCTGTTCTAAATTGTCCAAAGACTAGCCCATATATAAACTTTTCTCATCAGAGACCCAGCTCCAGGTCCTCTAATGTAGCTTCTGTATGTTCTGGTTTCCTGTGTGGTCATTTTTGCTGGTCATTCTGTGAAACTTGAAATTGTAGAAATGCGTAAGTTAAAATACTGTTTCTGTGAGCAGAGAGAATTTACTGTGAGCATTTTAGATTATCGACACACACTTTGGCCTGCAGGATTACAGCTGCTCAATGTGTGAGGGATTCATCTGAAGAATAAAATTTCTAGAAGTGGATTGATAAACAGTAGGTTGGTGAAGCTCTGTTAATTCTATACTGACACTAAAAATCAACAGACTGTTATAGAATCATAGAATTAACTGGGTTGGAAAAGACCTCTGAGATCATCTTATAGTCCTAAGATGGTAGTGTATTCAATTGCTTCGTTTTAATAAGCTGTGCTATTATCAGTGTAGTACTTCGCTTCAACATACATGTGCATTGATCTCTTTGTGTTTAAGTGAATGGTGGAGTGAGTTTTAGAATAGAAAACTTTCTAATTCTCCTTTACTTTATTTCTTAGCCAAAGTGAGAGAGAGGAATTTGAAACAGAGTTCAAACAAAAATATGAACGAGAAAAGCTTCTGCTGACAGAGGAAAACAAAAAACTTACAAATGAACTTGATAAGGTACGTGCTGAGTAGTTGAGTCCTGAATTTACAACTGTTGTATGCTGTGTATAAATGGGACAATACAGAGCTGTATTGGTTATTATTAACTCTTAACTGGTAGCAGAAATTGATGTTATACAAAAATTGGTGATTAATGTTTTATTTGAATAGAGGATCTACATGCATCTGAACTTGAGAGGGGGTGTGTACATATATGCATAAATTAGTATTTACGTGTGGGAATTTAATTAAATGGTCATACAGTTGGTAAGATTAATTCTAGACAACACTGTAAGCCAACAAAAAAGGGTTATTTCATTGTATGACCCAAATATAAAAATACATAGTTAATGATGTGATTACTTAGAGTATATTTGCACATCAATTGTTGTGAAATACCAGGGCCCCTCCTGCCCTTTGAGGTTAAGCGTTACTTTGAGATATTAAAAAAATACAAATGATAAGGCGTGTTAATTGAAGTGTGTTGAGCAAGTAATAATTATGATTCGTGCATTTGGATTGTCTCTTTATTGTTCATTTTGACAGGTTATTCAAGTTCATTGTGGATTATCCAAGTCTTGCTAAACTTGTCTATTACTTTTGTAATGCATTAGATTTTCTAAAAATATGATGAAAGTACAATGTTCTTCAAAGTAAGCATGTTTGCATGTTAGTGCTCAAATTTAAGTATATTTTCATACCAGTGTGACTCGTAATATATATGCCTGTATGTAGGCTTAGTCCAAGAACAGTAGAGCCTAATCACTTTGATTGGTTTTGTTGTTCCTCTCTCCCCCCCATTAGCTTTGTATTTTTCCTGTCCAATGACATTTAATAAATAGGCATATTTAAATTATAAGCCCATTTAAATGATAAATAGGATGAAAAGTTATTAATGTTTGGAGTAAAAAGCAAGACAGATTTAAAACCAGCAATTTTTTTATCATTTTGGTTTGTTAATATATTTCAGTACTAAAAGAAGCCTTTCACCTGAGATTAATTCTCGTAAGAAAGCCTGCCTACAAAATCTATCTAGTCTCTGATTCCAGTTTGACTTTGTGAATAATAATTTAACATAATGAAGATTTAGTTCCCATTAGCAGCTCAGGTTAGCTGTGGCTTTTGTCTTGCAGAATGTGCATGTGTGAATGGCAGCTGTGTGAATGTGAGAGGTTAATTGCTAGGTATAACATATTGCACTTAAATATGTGCATTTAATTTCAATTTCCCTGTCTGCAAGTAAGTAAAATGAAAAATAGGGGAATGTGAAACACCTGGAGAATCTCAGGACTGTCTCATGCTTGTATCTGTTAACCCTGTTCTCCATGGTTACTAAACAAGGGAGAGGTTCAGCAGTCTTATCTGAGCTGTAACAATTTTTATGCCTTTGCTTTGGTCTTTTAATGTAGCTTTTTCTATACAGAATGTTCCACACCTATATGGTGCAAATCAGAAACCTTCTAAGAGTTGTAGAGGTATGTGGAAGCTCAGAAAACTGATTAGTTTGGTCGAGTAAAAATGTAGTTTTAGTGCTTAAAAGTGGCCTTTCAACACAGCTAAGGCCATAGGTGAGAAGAGACTCTGGCTTTTATTGTTGCATGGTGTTTATTGTGATGGGCAGAACCAGTTTTTGAAACAGATGCACGATGTGGGAGAGGGAAAGATGAGGGGGGGGCTTTGAGTCTGCACAGAGGTGGAGTCACAGCAGTTTATACTTCTAATAAGTTGTTTAAATTCTCATTCAGCTCACTGCCATGTTTGAGAGGCTGAGTATGAATAATCGGCAGCTGGAAGAAGAGATGAGAGACCTGGCTGATAAGAAGGAGTCTGTAGCCCACTGGGAGGCCCAAATTACTGAGATTATCCAATGGTGAGTACTCTGCTCTCATGTCATTACAGAATCCCCTCAGTATGTGGTGGGGCTGTTACTGAGGTTTTGTCTCCGCACATGGCACTTGGAAGTGCTTAGGTGAAATCTCACACCCGTCTGGGGTTTTGTTTGAGATTTTAATAATAGACAAATCCAGAAATTTGTGTTCCTCCTTAAGAGCGAAAGTGTCTTGCCCAATGCAGCTTTTCAAAGTGCAGAAGAATCGTGGTCATTGGGTGTGGCTTGTGGCTATGGAAGAATGCTGAAAGGAATCATGTGCTGAGCTCACGCCTCCAAGGGGGAACAAGCCTGGGAAAAGAAGTGGCATGAGAGTGTTTGTGTCTCGGCATTAATTTCCTTCATCTGCTTGGCATGTGGCAGAATGAAACAAATACAGTGCAACTTTTATGTGATTTTTTACAAGGAGGGCATTTGAGACTACCACAAAGCCAGTCAACTGGTGCTTCTAATAGTACTTTTACTAAATAATGATGTTATGTTTCTAAGAAAAAAAAAAAATTGAAACTCTTAAGGGAAAAAGATTGAGTATTCTAGGTTTTTTGTTTATCTTTATTTTTCCCCTTCACGCCTGTTTATCTCTCCTTGCTTTTAATGATCCAATGCAGTGTTTCACATCTACAAAACCGGTTTGCATTCAGACTTTTTTTTTTTACAGATCATCCACTTGTGGGAAGACATCATCATATATACATCATCATATACTAATCTTTTTCCTGTTACTACTTGATTATTCCCTCCCTTGCCTTTGTCCCACCTCATGTTAATGAAAAAAATCTAATTTGTTGTGTCCAGGCAAAAATGGGAAACATTGTTTTTAATGAAACCTAGTTTGGTATTGTTGTAATGTCAGTATAATTTAGTTGTCCAGATACAGAGAAGTTTGGCTTTTGAATATTGCCACGTGAATACATAACAAGAAAGAAGGGCCATCCTCTGGGTTTCATTTAAACAGTGTTTTTTACATAAAATTATGTAATGCTGATCCGTGTTATGAAGTCCTAGTGTCCGAAGGCCTTGTATTTGTAGCAGAAGTTAAAACATTTAAATGGTTCACTTTGTGCATGTTCCTTTTATATCTTGTCTCTCATAACTGTGAGTGTAGTAGACGACTTGTGTCACAGAAATTAAAAAAAAGTACTTAGAAGTTGTTTAAATGAACAGTTAATTTCTGGCCAGTCAAAAACGTTTATTGAGGAAAAAAAAGCAAGATAAGTCAGATAAGTCTATTATTTCACATTCGTTATTGTTTTAAGGTAGTGCTTATCTGTCATAATGCACCAAGGTAATCAAACCTGATTTTTCAGATTTGCACGTGAAAACACTCATAAAATTTGGCAATTATGGAAAAAACAACTTGGAATTAGTTGTGGATTCTTTTACTGAACAGTATGTAAAAACGTACCCACAGCCATTAAGAATGTACCTTCTACATTTTATGAGAGTGTTTAATATTTTAAGATGTACTACTGGTGTGGTTCAAGTATATGATAAAGCATTTTTCGTGTTAGAGATGTCATTGTCGCATGGTAAAAGGGTTTCGGCTTGAGTTTTTTGTTATCTCTTAAAGATACTTAATGAAAAAAGAGCCAAGAACATGGAAGACTAACTTTCTGAATGACAGACACCATTTTGCTGATCCCTTAAGATAATGTAGTGTCCTTTAAAAAGTATGGAACTAAAAACTAAAGAATTACCTGAAAAGAAAAAATGTGGGCAGACATTAAGGAGACAAAAAAAATCTTGCTTGGTTCCAGTTTGTCATCACTATACACATCTCAGTTTTCACTCTGTACTTTTCTCTGCTTCTGTTAAATTTTTTTCAACTTTGGGAGGCCTTATCTTAGGTCACATTTTTTCCTTGTTATGTTTAGATTTTTCCATGTGTTACCCAGAAAATCTGGGTATGTTCATCTGCTCTCCTTAGAATTCAGCACTGCATACCAAAACTAGGTCCTTCCCTGGGGAACATGGGGTGCTATTTGAAGTATTTAAGCATCTATTATAATGATAAGTGCTTTAAAAGAAAAAAAAACACAACATAATTTTGAGGAAAACTAGTCCTATTTAATGAGTTTTATGTTTTCCTCAGAAGAACATGCAGTTTAAATCCGTACCTGTCTATATCTTCAGTATGACAACACAATGGAGCTAGCAAAGTCAGGTAGAGCTTGTAGGCTGCCTTTTCAAAACTAACAGTTTTTTCACTTATTTTAATATAGTATAATTTTTATTTATTATTATTATAATTTTAAATATTACATTAAAATATGTATTTTCGGTGCATACTTGCCCACTCTTAAAAACTGCCACCTTCTTTTTGTAACGTGATTCAGGAAGCATAGGAGGTAGTAGATGGAATTGATTACTGGGTTTGTAAACAGTGTGCTCAGCTGCCTGTGGTAGTTCAGGGATTCCTTCTAGCCCTGTTTTGGGTAACACAAGCTCAAGGTGCTCCTTACTTCCTTTTAAGTGCTTTGCCATCTAATAGATACCTCTCTCAGGAAATCTGCCCCACTGTTCGAATCCATGGTTGGTTAAGATTGGGTGGTTAAGATTGTTACTTTCTTCATGACCCCTTGGGCCTTTCTAAATTGCTGTTTCTTTCAGATTCTATAACTTCTGAGTCATTTTAATGGCCTATCATATTCTCTTTAGCCTTTTCCTGCTTTCTGACTCTGCTTTGTTGTATCTGTTTTAGAGATAATGTACAAAAGCCTTTTAATTTTGCTGTTCTTATCCCAAGATACCATAAATGTAGTCAAAGTTTTAATATAAATACTTGTATCAAACTTTCATTGCAAATTCTACTGTGGACACAACAGGTCCTCACAGATCATTCAGCCTTAATGGACCTATTATATTGACAAGTTTATATTAGCCAAATAACTCATCATTCCTTGACAAGAGTAAGAAACATTGAGGCTTTTATAGTTGGCTATAAATTTTCCTATGGGAAAGAGGAAAGGGATTGGAGGTTAATGCAGTCACTTTAAAAAGGAATCTTTTAAATAGCCACGGTACCGTATTTCTGTGCTGTGCAGAAAGGAGGTCAATGAAAATCTTGGTA
This sequence comes from Pseudotriccus pelzelni, assembly GCA_035584735.1. Taxonomy (NCBI): domain Eukaryota; kingdom Metazoa; phylum Chordata; class Aves; order Passeriformes; family Tyrannidae; genus Pseudotriccus; species Pseudotriccus pelzelni. Next base: position 8,336,988 of record JAWMRA010000113.1, on the reverse strand, counting down.
GTGATTCCCAGAGTACTTGGCAAGAATCTTAACTTATTCGTTTCTCTGGGAGGGGTTCATGTAACCTAGTTGCAGAAGTCCTAACGTAGACAACTAAAATAAATCCGTAATGTAGAAGTCTGTTTTTCTCACAGTTGATTGAAAAGGAAATCCAGACAACTCTTTCAAATGGATAATTCTGTTTTGCTGAGTATGTTTATGCGGATGGGCTAAATCCTACCTGTTTTACCTACAGAATGGATGTTGGGATTAGATTCAGCTGGCCAGCTGTGGCTGTTGTTTACCAGAAGATGCAGTTAATATTTTCCTTGTCAGCCAGATATTTTTTATATTATGGTTGATTTTATCTAAATTATTGATTTCATTGGAATTAAAACAAGGCAAAACCACAAGCAAAAAAAAAAAAAAAAATTGAACTCTCCCCTTCCCCCCTCCTTGACATTTCTGAACTAAATCAAACGTAAAAAATCTGGTTGCTCTCAGAAGAAAGCACACACAAATTGTGAAAAAGATTTAGCAAAAATTATGGGCAAATTCAACTGTAAGAAACTCAAAAAGCGAAAATTCTGAGACACGTTCTGTTTGAGGTAAGAATAATCAGAATTATCTCTAAAATAGAAAATCTGGAGGGTGGGGGGTTTCAGGGTTTGAGAGCAGAGTCAAGTGTTGAAAATTTTTAGAGAAGTAGTTTAAAAAAAAACCCAACAAATTTTGTTGGAGAGAGCAGGGATAAAGGAAAATGTTAAGTCTGCTTTGAGCATACTGATACAACAACAGAAATGTAAAAGTATTGAGAAACTACAGAAGAGTTGGGAGTCAGGGCTCTCAGATTTCCTTGGGGTTTTTAAATCAGGTATGATGGAGCATGGTGTAAAACCCCAGGTCTTTAAGACCACTCCTGTTGAGCAAAAGTCTCTAGTCTTCTGGGTCCATTTTGTATTGTAAAGTATCCCAGCTGGATACAGGGAGTCTGACCTTCCGAGCATCCTGACAAATGGCATATTAGATAACAGCCAGTGTTACTGGAGGCTGTCATGATGTGAGCTCCAACCAAAAGGTTAAATTTAATTTTACAGGAATTTGTACTAAATTGCTGTTCTAGGTTCTTTATAGTTAATGAACTAAGCTTGCAAGGACACTTATGTATGAATAAATATATGTGAGATACAAAACCAGAGCAGTTAATCTCAATTTTCAGTAAGGAAAGAAATGACTGGGTGGAACCTGAAGAACTTTTCTTCCTTAGGTCCCTTGTGCTTGTCAGGGCTCTCTGTCAGAATGAGGACAAGGGAGAAACATTACTAAGAGTAACTTTACCATTCTTGGTCTTTTTTTTTTTTTTAATTTATTTTTTAAAGCCAACTAAATGAAGCAACACCAGCAAAGCAGTAACAAATAAAAAGTTCTCAGAGCTCTTGGGTCCACTTAATATTCCATCAATGTGTGATTGTTGGAATTGTGTCATTACTGAGAGAATTTTGCCATCTAGTGGACAACAAAACTACCTCAGTTCCAAATTGCACTTTTATTTACTGTCTTTTCATAGTCTGAGGAGTTCCTTTGAACTTAGTACAGATATTTGTAAAAATTGACTTTACATTTTCATTTTCTAGATTTCCACATGACTGTGGAACATCTCTCTGAGGTTTCTGCATGTGCAGATTTTCAGCATTTAGAGCCTGAAGTTCCTGTGCATCATAAACCAAATAACTAGTGTTTTCTTACCTTCCATAAGGGTCTATGTGGCAAGGTAAAAATTGACAAAGAAATTGGACACCTAAAGTTTCTCAGCTTCATTTAGAAAAGTTAAAAAATAAGCCACCAGTTTAATTTTATTTTTCATTGTGGCTCTGTCCCTTTTTTCTGCAAAGATTTGGTTTGTCATTAAAAGTACCTCAGGAGAACTTACTTTCTCACCTTGAGAGCCTCACATTCTTTTTATTCCTGCTTACACTTTTTTCACAGTGTGCCCATTTATGTGCCCAAAAAGCATCTCAAGCTACTTCTCATATCTTTTGCCCACTCTAAGTGGTTTGTGTAGGCCAGGATTATCTGTATCTGGTTGTCAAAGTGTGTCATCCAGAATGTTATGAGAAAAGAAGTTGATATGCTGCTACCATCGAGTTCTGATAAACCTTGGGAAAAATAGGGACTCATTAATACCAGAACTCTCACTGACTTTAATAGTCAGGACATGTGGGGTTTTCCTGGGTTTCTCCCCACCTCTTGAACTAAATTATAAGCAGGAGACAAAGAAGAGAAAGCCCAAGGCATGAATAAGTGCTTACTTTTTCCTGTTGGGTGTGAGATTCGTGGGAAATGGTTGCTAATTTTGCCTTTGCCTCCTCTGTATTAAAGCAGTCTGTCTTCCTTATATAAATCTTAAACTGCTCACTCAAAAGACACCACAACCTGCAGATGTTTAGCCTGTGGCCTTCACACTGTGATCTTTTCCTAAGGCCACTCTGGGAATGGTCTTCTGGTCCTCCCTTGCCCATGGCAGTTCAGAGTGTGTACTCTCTATTGCCTCTTGGTGACTATCTGTAAGTCTGTGTTGAAATTTTAGATTTGTATAATTAATAGTAAACTTGCAAGTAGCACCATTACCATATTCAGTGTGTGTGTGAACCCCATAGTATAAACCAGAAGAACTTACATTGCTCTGTAGGCATGGAAGGGGAAGGACTTTCTGCAGAAAGGTCACTCTGAGCCAGAATTAACAGTCTGGAGAACTCTCATCTCCAGTCCAACATACTCAGGATTACAGTTACTAAGGAAAGATCAGGAAGCAAGGATAAGTTAATTTCATGAAACAGAAAAACAATCTTCCCATTTTCCTGTATTTTATTTTAAATTATTTAAGGTTCATTCATTAGATCACATCCTGAACATTTTAGTGTTTGGTGCTGATAGACTTAACTGTGATCAAGCTGTGGTATTAGACTGCTGGTCTCTGAGACTAGCTCAGGAACTTGCGTATGTTCTGGTGTTGCAGAAATGAGTTTGCTTTTCTGTGGGCAAAATGGACATGTTCAGAGCCAGGCATGTAAGGAAACAGAGTAGGAGGAGTGATGCTGGGGAGTTTTCTGTTTGTTTGTTTTAGGTTTTTCATAAGCTACTTAGTTTCAGTGAGTTAATTTTTTTACCAGCTTTCTTTTCTATGTTAACACCTGAGGCAAAGTGAAGAAAGAACCTTCTGTTGTGATTAATCACAGAAAGTTGTTGTTCTTTCTTTGTAACTGATGATCAAAGAATCTGAAAAACAGACATGTCTCCTCCTTGTTGTCTTTACACCCAGAAAACACGTCCTGATAGAAAGCAAGCTTTCTAGATGAGAGAGCCCCTTCTGGTTTATGCTCTTTAATAACACTAGAAGTATACTCTCCCTATTTAATTAGCATTTCTTGAAGTAACATCACTGTTTGATTTAACTACTAGTACTCCTAGTCAATTGGTACAGTAAAGCAAACCACTAATTCTAATATTATATGAACAGCTGAATTGTTAATTCCAGGATGTGAATTTTGTCTTAATTTGCTCCCTAAAAATAGGTTGAGTTGTGAAAGGTTTCTTTCCCACTGTTTCAATTTCAGGTAGCTGATGTTTATACTGAGACATATATTATGTATTCAGATATGTGGTTCTTCAGTCTTCATTCATTATCTGTTTCCAGTTGTTATTTTGGTGAAGAGACTGCTGGTTTTTCTTTAGAGTCTTTGTTTAAAACACCTTATTCTTCTTATGTAATTGTTTAGGGTAAGCGATGAAAAAGATGCTCGAGGTTATCTTCAAGCCTTGGCCTCTAAAATGACAGAAGAGCTAGAAGCCCTGAGGAACTCCAGTTTGGGTGCAAGAGCTACAGTAAGACTTTACTTCCATATGTCAGAGGGGTTTTTGTTTGCAAAAAAACCCACTAATTTGATGGTTTCAGCTGCCCTAATAATGTCTTTAGAGTCTGTGTTAATCAGAAGTTAAACTTTGCTAGAGCTTCCCTTCTAAATAACTAAATAGCAAATTTATTGGTTTTCAATTAATTAAACACCAATATATTTTAATGTGATTTTGTCTATTACATTGTTCAAGTAGCTACTTTATAACCGTATATGAATTTGTTGGAGGAAATCATATTTTGGTTCATGAAAACCTCTAAGACTTTAACTTTTGAAATGTGAATGTCCTCTGTAGCTGTCATTTGAATTGAGGCACATCAAAACTAGAATTCATAAAATCTCTTTGCTTTTGAGATTAGCATATAACATTCATCTTGCCTATTTATTACTAGAGTTCAAAAATAATACTAGTACTAACATTTTTTGTGTACTCTTAATTTTTAATTTTAGATTACTTTGAAATTAATGAATTCGTTCATTAAGCACGTAATAGACTGAGAAACGAAGTTGTTGAGGTTAGCTGCATTCTTCATTTTCAACTTTCTTTATGCTTACTTTTCTCCCTTTTTTTATTCTTTCCTAGGACATGCCCTGGAAGATGCGCCGCTTTGCAAAACTGGATATGTCTGCAAGGTTGGAGCTCCAGTCTGCTCTTGATGCTGAAATCCGAGCCAAACAGGCTATTCAGGATGAGTTGAACAAAGTCAAAGCTTCCTGTATCTCTACGGAGTGGTAAGACTGAATTGCTCTGATGCCAGTTTACTTTGATAACTCTCAGGAAATGTCATCAAATCATTTTTTTGACTTATCTTGTTTGTCAGAATTTGATAATGAATGATAATGCTGGTTTCAAATATCCAAATGTGAAAAAAAGACCATATCTCTCATCGTTGTGTGAGTAGCTGAACACTAGCTGGGGAAAATTGAAATCTTGAAGACTCCCAGCTGGGACACTTTCTCTTTAGTAATTTAGTAATCCTTATAGTGATAACAACTTAAAATCCAAGCAGAGTTTGGTTTTGTGTCTTGTGTTCCATTCCATTGATAGATGCATTTGGGTTAGCTGACTAAAATCAATTATTACATAGTGATTTGCGCAGTAATAACTAATAATGGCTATGGAATATTATGAATTCTTTTATTCCTTCTGTGGGCCTCTTTCTCTTTTCCACCCTATCACCCCCCAACAAAATTTATTCTGAGTTGGGTGAATGCCTGAAGCAGCATGGGTAGGAAGCCATTCCATTTCTAGGTGCCCAGCTTCAGTCTAGCTCAGAGCACTGCTGTGTTTTGCAGCGTTAGGGAAGCAGCTGGACAGAGCTGAGGTTCAAGTATGTTACCTGTAAAGTGGGGACACCTAGTCCACCTACCTTGCTTGTTTTTCAGGCCAGATAATGTGATGATAGGCAACATTGGAGATCCTCGAAGAACAGGAGAACCAGTGTTTGCTTTGATAGGCAAGAATAAGAAGAGTGCTCAAAACACATAGTAGTGTTACCTATCAGCTGTGAATTGGATAGCTCTAAAGTAACTGAGAAAAAAATAGTTCAGCATAATCTATTAGTATTCAAAGGCACTGAATTAACAAACAAATTTAAAATCCCCAAGATTTTAAGCATAAAAATATATGTGGTCTTTTTTTCTCATTTACAGGATACAGGCTCACGCAATTACATAGAAATTAGAAACACGAGCCTATTTAATGGGTAAATGGGAACAATGAATTGCTTTTTTTCTGGGTTGTTTTTTTATAAGATACCATACTAAACATATCCCAGTAGATTTCTGAATTCATTCTGGCATTTGAAGACACCACGAACCTTGCTGGGCATTAATTTTTAAATAGCATGCGAAGTTGGACAGAAAAAAGTAGTTTATCAATACTTACGTAAGTTTTTTGTCTGTATTCTTTTGAAGTAAATTGCAAGAATCTGAGAAGAAGAACATGGAGCTGTTGGCAGATATTGAAAGGCTGAAAAAGGAGACAGAAGAGCTTAGATCAGAAAAGGGTATGGCAGCTGATATCCAAGTAAATAGCATGTTTCACATTGGTTGGGTACATCTTACCAGTTAAGTTCACCTTGCAACTAAAATATGGTACCAACAGACTTTGGCATACAAAATGTGAGCACAACAATTGTGTGTTAAGATGTACCCACAGCAGTTGCATTTGCACGTTGAGTATTCGTAATACGCTTCAGTTTTGTTGATACACTTGAACCAGTAAGGTATTATTTGGGTTGGAACTGCGTTGTTTTCATTTGGCATGAGTATGTTGATTCACTGCCAGAAAACTGCTAGAAGTATAGATATATTTCTAATTCTTTTCTCCTTTATGATGGGTGAAGGTATTTAGACTTCAGTACTGATCATTTATAAATGTTTTGGATCTGTCTACACAGGGAGTAAACAACTGCAGAGGAATTTATAGCATTTATTTGTTTCTGGGATGACTTTGTTGATAGGCTTTGTAACCGCATAGTTAGCAGTGTGGTCATGGTTGCTTTGCTGTGGAATTAAGAGTATGTCCTTGGATTGCTGATGCATCTGACTAACAGTATTTCACATTGTTGCTGGGAGAAGAGACTCTTTTGGTAATTCTACAATGAAAAAAATTTCATTAAGAGATGATTAATGATTTGGCTGATTCTTTGCAGTTTCTGTAGTAGCTCTAATATTTGTATCTTATGAGTCACATGGGAAGAAGTACTTTTTAGGCCAAATGGAACCTAGTTTTCTGTAGGGAACTGTTTGAACTCCATAATTTCAATACCCTGGCAACAATTGCTACATGGGGATGTCAGATATTGTTCAGACTTTGCAACCTAATGGCATGTCAGTCTATAATGTATTGTGGTTAACAGTTATCTTCTATATATAGGCTTCCAAGTGCTGGTTGACTTATAAAAGTAATTCAAACCTATACAGGATATTAAAAAATTACTGGTGCCAATTAGCAAATAAGACTTAGGGAATTGATACTTATTCATCTTGATATTTAGCATGGATACCAGGATTATGCTTCTTCCAAGTACTTGGAGAGAAGCTCTTGTTAGCATCTCCCTGGAGACAAAAATACTTTGTCATGCTTACCTTTCATTTATATGTTCTTGAACCGTCTTAAGTATTATGCATGGTTATTTGACTTCTGAAATCTTCGTGTTAAATAATCTGTTATAAATTTATAATTCATACTTTATCCTGTATTTTCCCCAGTATTTAAAACTTTATTGTTTTGGTGAAAACAGAGATAAACATTTACTCTTTTCTTAAAACAAACAAGCAAAAAAAAGTAGTGTCCAAGGAAAAGTTAGTCATTTTTTTTAATGGAAGTAAATTAGTAATATTCTACTACAATTTTTCAAATATTTTGATAGAAATACATCTTAATCCAAAGTCCATATCATCCTTGGACTTGGTTTTCTCTTACAAGGAGAAATAATATGTTTGAATCATGAATTGTGTAGAGGATTCAAATGTAGACAGTGTACATTAGTACAGGAACTTATAATATGTGGAAATTTATTTCTAGGTAGGGATTGCTTGGGTTAGCACTTGAATCCTTTGCTCTTTATCAGTATACTCCAGAAATTTAGCAGGTGGGGAAAAAGACTGCTAAAAAATTATTATCAGTAACAGGTAATTTGAAAATTGTTTATAGTATTTTTGGGGGATTTTGGTGTATTTATATTTTAAAGAGGAAAGCGTTCTTGTAACCTCCTCGTTCACTATGGGTTATATTTAGAGCAAGACGCTGACATTTTTTGAAAGAAAGAAGTAACCTTTGATAGCGTCATTCTTTTGATATGCACACAGTCCTGCAGGCTTTGGTCATAATAAGTATTTATATGTATGTGTATGTAGTGCATTTACAGCATTCAGGAAGATAGAGTTTATACACATCTGTGATGTGTAAACACCCGCACGGCAACTTGAATTATGCCCCAAAGAAAAGAAGAAAAAAAGCTATGAGTTGAAGCAAGTTAAAGTAACAGTCAGGATGTGCCAGCCTCTGCAGCTCCGGGCAGTGCAGCATTCCTGCTCCTCTTGCTGGCTGAGCATCACTTCGATGATGCCGTGTGACAGAGACTTTTGAAGCTCTACCCAGGACTGTATTACTGCTGGGCATTCAGCAGTGAGAGGTGGCAGACTGACACAGAGCATGGGTCAAGGAACCCATCCAGTGTTCTCTGGATGTTTTTGCGGAACCTCGCTGTCAGCTCCAGTTGTCCTGTCATCATAGATATCCCACGTGTGACTAGAGCAGGGATGGCACCTGCTACACTAGTGTGTGGTGCAAATGGGCATGAGCACGTTAGAAGCCGCTGCCTTCTGTGTAGCAGACATGTGCATACAGTGTGTTTTCACACTGAATTCATACCAGAAAAACATCTTGGCTTGAAAAAGGTTAATTAAACATGCACTTGTCTATTAAAGAAAATCTTTTGCTGTGGAAAACAGACCAAATGTGCAACGTGTTTTCTGGTGGACACTCAAACCCTGGCAAGGCAAAGGTCCTCCATGAAAAGGTTATTTTTCTGTAGCTTAAAAACCTGCTGCTGTTTTCTAGGTGTAAAGCACCAAGACTCACAGAATTCTTTCTTGGCATTTTTGAATGCGCCTACCTCTGCTCTGGATCAATTTGAAGTAAGTGTTACAGCTGTTTTTAACTCTGTTAGTCAGTGGAACTGCTGTGGTGTGCAGGTTACGTGCATATTTGCTGAGAGTTTGCTACTGTATTTTAATTGTACTTCCCCGTTTATACTTGTGTATAATAATATGTGAGAACTGTTTGTCATTTACAGTGTTGGCTGCCTTCTCTTGAGTGCTAGTAATCATTGTGAATTCTCTCTCAAACCTTGAACGCAGAAATCTGCCTGGCTTTGTGGTGAACGTGCAAAGCATAGTTGTTCAAATGGCTTTTCTTTGTATTCAGAAAAATACTGAGTCATACAGATAGTGGTTTGATAAAAATGAGAGAAAATATGTAAATAATCCTTGATTGTATCCCCTGAAATCCTTGATACTGTTTATTAGATTGTTTTCATCGTCTGTTCATTTTACACAGATCTGTAAAATCCAGATAACTGCTATTCGTCTCCTCTCCACAGATCCTATATATTTTAAAAATGAATCTGTTTTATACCTTTGTCACATTTAGACAAAAGACTAGTTTAGGTAGAAAGCCTGGAAGAAAAAAAATTGAAACAATACTGTACATTTGTTACCTTCTTTTTTTAATCAATAGTAAGCAATCCATTATTTTCGTTTTAAAATAGCAGCTGGGGTGAAATCTTGATCAAACTGAATTCAGAGGGGACAAGTCACCACCTTTATAGCTATACTTTGGTCTAAAGTTTGCCCATTTTTTTCCTGATGTGTGTACAAGGTCATTGCATTTAGCTATGAAAGGGCATAATCACTGATGTTACTAATATCCCAGAACGTGCTTTTTTCATTATGTATTCATTAATTCATTGTTCTCTCTTGAAGTCCTCACAATAAAGAAAGTTTTTAAATTTTCTTTTTAATCATTTATCTTATAAGTTACTTTCAGTATGAGAATCCTCTTGGAGTATAGGAATATTATTTTATTGAGTGAGTGCTGGAAAACCACTGGGTTTTTTACAGATAGATTATTGATTAATTGTCTATGAAAGGCAATTAATGAAAACTTATTGAGGTAACTGTTACTGCCACTAATTATTTACAGTTCTTTATTTTTGCAATTTTATTTCTGTCGCACAGTTTTCTTCATCCATCTCTTTCTCTCTCTCTCTCTTTTTTTTTACTGCTGTTTTCATTAAAATAGGATTCCTTTTCCTCCTCTTCATCCTCATTGATTGATTTTATGGATGACGTAAGTCTGACTTTCAACCCAGTAAATCCCTTAATAACAGACCAGTTGATTGATTTGGAATATTCAGACATTAATGCAGTCAACTTAAAAAATCTACAAGTGCAGTGGAGAACAGAGTATTTCTCTAATAGCACACTTACGACTGTTTATATAGATAGGGTTCCATTTTAAGGTAAATGTTTTTTCGTTAGGTGCAGGTGAAGAATTCTTATTTGCAAGGAGTTTTGCTGATGGAAAAAAGCTGCTTTTAGGCCTTATCTATTGATATGGCCTGTGGAAAATGGTCCCAAAATCATTGGCACATTTATTTTATTTTATTCTATTGCTTCATATTATTCCTTTGTCATTAATTGTTTCCAAAAGATTTCTATTAACTTCTGTTCAAATGTTTTCCTTGCATACAGTTAATTTCTTTTTGCTCAAATAAAATATTGGCTCTTTTTTAGCCTGTACTGTGAGAAGTAATTTTCATTATAACTGAGGTGATCTTACTACTTTTTATTGCCGTTTGAGGTGCAGGTTTTCTGTCAGAACAGTTTAAATTTTTTAACTAGTTAATTGCAAACTAAGAGAATTGAGTTAAAAACTGAAAATTGACTGCATTATATTTCTCCCAAACTGAAGTAGTAGGCACATAAAAGTAATTAACAATAAACATTTTTGAAATCAAAGTGTATACTATGCATCCATGGTAGACACCCATCCATTACAACTTTGTAGGTATATTGTGTGTGTGTGTGTATGTGTCTGTCTGTGCTCGTATATTTGTTTATGCACACATATTTATACATGTGTATTTAACATAGTGTAATCCTATTTGCATTGAAATATGAAATAATTAATTTTATTTGAGAAATGCCTGCTCTGAAGGGTGTAGCAAAGAGGATATAGTATATGGGCCTATTCTACTGCTTTCATTTTCTTTCAGTTACTCTGAGACAATGCTTTCCCTCTGGATGCTTTTTCTCTGTAAGCTGGGTATATACCCTAGACAAAATGTGAAGATAAATCTGTGGTATCACAGAAGTCATTTGTCTGCATTTTTGTATAATGTACGGAAAAGTTTGGGCTTGCTGATGTTGTTGGAATTTTCTTACACACAAAAAAAGGAGGGTACAGTTTCTTGTCATGTAAATCCACAATAAATGAATAGTATTTATATCCTGTATGTGGATTAAAGAAGTGTTTTATGTTCCCTTAATATCAGGAACTCTTAGTTTGTATCAACAGGTTTTTTCATAGAAAGGTACCTTTAAGAATATCTAAAACTCTGTCCTAAAACCTGTTAAAAGAGAGATAAAGTACATATGTGGCAGAGTAGCTGATAATGTTTTACTTTTCAAGAGGAAGCTTTGGACAAGAATATTTTCCTGGTTGCTGTCTAGTTAGTTTTGAAGGACTTCGGCACTTAATTCTGTGTTTATTGTTGGTTGGGTTTTTTTTTAAAGAAGGCAGGATTTCTTTTTCACAAGCATTTTGACAAATTTACTTTTTTTTTCTCTATGCAAATGAGTAGTTTTCAACTACTGCTGTACATCTTTTAAGAACAATTCTTCATTGGTCCACACAGATCAATCTTTGCAGATACCCACCTTCTAGTCTGGGGTACAGTTTCAGGTATTAATGTGCATACTGTTGTATGGAGATGTTTTACTATACATGGAGTCAAACTTTCCCCTGTTCCATCTTCAGTTTGAGTCCAGCCAGGAGTGTTCTTTCTCTGTTTCATTTGTTAGAAAGAGAAACAATTATCTGCATTAGTAGGTGAAAGATGATTATCACTCACTTGTGCCTAAAGTCCATTCTGGATATTTAATTTATTGGACAATTACTTGATTAATTCATAGATATATATTCTCTGAATTATCTAAATGAATGTTTATTCATGATTTAGCTCATTGAGTTGGTTTAGTATCAATATATTAGATGGACTTAAAATAAGGGTACTAAAAATCCTTGCCCTCTGAATGTGACTCTTTTTGATAGTAGTTGCCTTGAAGGGTAGTGCTTCTTGCAGCATCTCCAGAACAATTAATCTGTGCTCAGTCAAACCTGAGAAGTGTGTGGGCTCCTTATATTAAGACCAAGGAAGAATTAGAAGTCCTCAGGTCATCCTCATGCAGTGCTGCAATATTGCATGGGTTTCGGGAAAGCCTCTCTTTTTTAATCAGGAACCCAAAGTAAATATTAATAATGGCCTGTAGTGTTTCTTCAGAGTCTATGCTTCATTTAGAAAGGACAAAGAGTGTTTAAAACTATGTGCAGTTTCAAGGCACTCTTTGCAAGATCTCTGAAGTCTGTTTAGCACACAGAAGTGTACACAGTGCTGGGTTTGCTAGGGTGGGAATGTCTTGTGTGTTTGCCATTCAAATAATCTAACTATTTAACTATTAACTAATAATCTAACAGCGCTCTGTGAGCATCTGAAATTAATTCTGATTCTTTGAGTGAGGAAAACAGTAGTTTTGCAATTGCTACTGGAGAGAAATAAAAACAGATGTTCTGCTGACTCTGTAGCCTGCAGATGCTGAGCAAGAAGTAGTAACTCACTGTTCAGATGAGTAGCAGTCACTGTTGATTCCAGCTGTCCTGCCTTGAAAAGGTACTTGGTCACATTGGCAGAACTGGTGCCTAAATCCTCGCAGCTGTGAAAGTCCAAGCAGTCAGAAATGACCCTGGTTATTTCTGTGCATAGCAAGGGCAGTAGGAATGGCTTCTGCAGTCCCTGGTTACTGATTTTGGTGGAGAGGGACATCACTCTAATAGACTAATCTCTAAATCTCTGCTGCTGTTTCTCCTGTGTGTTTCAGGCTGTCTCTCAGTAACATCATGTAGGTGTTAAGTCTCCTGTGTTCACTAGAACTGTCTGATAATGGAAGTGTTGGGTTTTGTTTCTTTGCCAGGTGGATCTTTGTGTATCTCACTAGCTACTACAAGCAATCAACTTACTTTATTTAAGGATGAATTTGTGATTATTTAATAACAATAAAATGGAATCCTACTTTCCCCTTGACAAAATTATTTTCCCCACATGCTCAAAGAAACTATTTTTTCCCCTGTTACTAACACGTTGCAAATTAAATATAAATTTCTTAAGTCCTCCTGCAGTCTGTCCTCACATGCAGTCTTCATGCACTTTAGTTTGACTAAACAAATCTGAACAAATAGCCACAGAATAAATGATGTTCTGAATTCTTATTATTGAACAGAATAAGCCACAGCAGTGTATGGTGAGAGCTTTGACTTTACCTGCACATTCATAATTAAGTTTAGTTTGGTTTGTAATGATACTTTAAATTGGACATATTGTGCCTGCAATAGATTACTTCATTCATCTTGTTCAAAGCACAGAGATGCAAATTAATAGTGCAACGTAGCCTGCAGTTTCCCTGCTATTATCCAGTGTAAAAACCAGACTTGAAATAGTGGTTCCTTTTTCTTTGTTTCTTCCCTCTCGTTGCCCCAGAATATCTTGTTTTTTAAATACTTGTAAAAATGAACATGTTTGTGTGTGTCTAAACACTATCTCTGGAGATGCAGAGCATGGAATTCTGAGGTGATCTGTGTGTCACTGTTCGGTTTTGTAACATATTCTCCTTTCTTTGTTAAAGCGCTCTCCTTCCTGTATTCCAGCTAACAAAGGCAGACGTGTAAGAGGCTGTCTTACTCTATGTGGCCCTTTATTTTTTGCCTGTTGTGTCCATGCCTATGTTTAATGTATGGATTGTGTATTTACCTCACTGCATGTCCTGTGCTGCTGCTGCTGCTGCTGTTTGCTGCTGCTGCTGCTGTGCTTTTTGTTGTTTTACAGCTGTGAGCTAAAAGCTTTTGGAGCGTTTCATTTGGTAGTCCTATGAGCAGAATATCACGGTAACTGGAGAAGATGCTTTGGGTGTTTTCTCATTTCAGTATGCAAGTTCTATGTGGAAGCTGATCAGGTAGATGCAGGTTGGGAAGATGAGCAAACACCAAATGAGGGCCTATTTATTTTCTTACCTTTAGCAGAAGGCATGTGTTAGGTTATGGGAATTGCCTATAGAAGGTTAAAATTTGGCATTTGGGAGGCACATCACAGCAAATGATAGAAAATATCACAGTACGAAGATAAATAAATGTGAAGTGGGGAATTGAGTAAACAGAGCATCGAGGAGAGTAGGAAGAATTCATACAGGGAAAATGGAAATGGATGTGTTGTAGTTGGTTAATCTGGAAAAGCCTTTGGTGTTTCAAAAATCATGATGGGTTTTTAAACATGTGTTCACATGTATTATCAAAGGTTTGTCAAACTTGAGTTTGCACCAGGTATGTTATGTCCATTTTAAACTCATAGTGCCACTTTCTTTTTCTTTTATAGACATATGGTGGTAGGAATAATACTGAATATTCAGTAAATAAGCAATATTACCCAACAGCTCCAATAATGTCCTTACCCATGCAGTTCAAAGCGCTGCACTCAGTGTCTTAGGCAAGCTTACAGTAACAGTTTTTGTTGGCGCTGCCTCCAGTTCAAGAGTTCCCTCTCCTCAAGGTGTGTTTATACACTGGCCAGCTTTGGCTCAGACCTGTGCAGGTGACTCATGCAGACAGCTGTGCACAGTCCTGTGGAAGACAGCAAGGCTGTTACAGTTTGGTAGGAAATATTGAAGTCTGCTTTTGATAATCCAGTGGATTTGTTTAAAACCAATTTGAATGGTGTTAACACCGTCTTCGTAAGCTGTTGACCGTAGTTGAATCACGTTGCTTTTGTACTTAGCTCTTCTCATTAAAGCAAGGAACCTGAGATCACTGCAGCAATGCAGCTTAAGGCCCTGTTTCTGCAGCAAAGGTGGTGGTTAAATTCCCTTCAAATTCTGTAATGGTAGATCAGGTTCAGTGTGTTTTGTGGGCTTTCTATGTTCATAAGTAAAGTAAAAATACATTTGTTACTGTTTCAGCAGTTGTCTTCAACCACAAAGGCTTTGTAGCACATTCCAGAAAAGTTCCATCATTCATATCAAGTTTGTACTAAATTTTTTTTCACAGACACCATGAAAATTCTTTGGTATGCAGATGCTACTTTGAAAGGGAAAGCTTGAAGTATCTGGAAACATTTATGAAATGATAGATTAGATCTCTGAATTTAACTTGCAGAAAAAAAGGAATGTCTGTTTCTTGCTATGAAAAAATTTGCCTGTAATTACTCATTGGGCTCATTTTTTGGTAACATTTTTAAGGAGAAGGTAGAATTGTAAAAGGTTAAACAGTCTTTCAGTGGACCCTAATTTACCACTTGTTTATGCTGGATTAAAAAACAAGGTTAACATAATTGAAACGTGTTTGGGGATTTACTACTTAAGGCATCTAATTTTCTAATACTGGGTTAAGCTTTCAATTATTATTTGCTTCTGATAAATCTGAGCACAAAATGTTTGCTTTACTGCTAATTTTTGCTTCAACGCTTGAAACACATGATCTGTGTGTAGTAAACAGGTGTATCCCAGTGTGAGAATTTCCCATTTTCATTTCAGAAATACTTGCAGGCATGTTACTGTGCCTGGGTTGATTAAACTGATGAACATTCTTCACCTGATAATTTTTTTTGAAGGCTACGGTAAAACTAGAAGACACCAAACTTATAACTCACTGCTGTTAAAAAAAACACCAAACCTAAAAAGAAATACTGCACCTGTTCGCTACTGTGATTGAGTTTCTGGAGAACAGGACTGTGTGTGCATGTATTAGATTGGCTTGGCAATATATCTGACTCCCAGAAAGCGGTAAAGTTTGTGGAATTCCTAGCACTGTCAATGGCAAATGAGATCAAAAACACTGGAATGTTCAAATGCTTCCTGTAAACGTTGCTGCATATTTTAGGCTGTCTGCAAGCTAGTCCAGTCCCTGGCAATGGAGAGCTGATGATAGCATTGCTTCAAAAACTCCGGGCATCCCATGGAGCCTTCTGGAGGTCTCCAGCTCATAGTTTTATTATTAGAGGAGAAAAACATTTTCACTTTTTTTTTTTCTTTTATATATGCTTGTACATAGAAAACTTTGTGAAGAGGTCTTGTTTTGAAGGGAGAATCGTGCCTTCTCTAATTTTTTCAGTTGGACTAACAAAAGATGATTGTTATCCAAGATACCTGTTTGTACCTATATGCCATGTTGTTCAGTGTAGCTCTGTGTTGGGCTTAGTTTCATTGTGTATATCAAAGACTAGGAAAATATTTCCCTGAAGAAACTGTGTGCCTGGTAAGGATATTTTTGTAGTTCAAATGGGGTTCAAAACCCCCTCAGTTCTCTGTGAATAGAACTAACACTAGCCTCAGGAAATACACTGTTTGCTCTGTCTTTTCTCCTTGTTTTCTCCTGAATATGTTGACAGTAATTTACATGGTTTGTGTGGGAATTCATTTCTAACAAATCCCTACTACCAGTGGACAAAACCCAGTAGTGTTTAGAAAATATTCACCCTTTAAAAATGCTGAATTACAGGTCTCTTCGAGTGTTTATCAGGCCTCTGACCTAGCAGCTTCTATGCATGTGCTCACCTCTCAGCAGAAGCCTTGGCGTGTCTGTATTCAATAATTTTCATTGCATTTTTGTGTTTTTTAATTAGGAAATTGCTTAAAACTGAATTTTTATCCTCTCAGTTCTCTCTTAGGAACCTACTGCTTCCATATCTTATTTTGGTAAGAGCTGAGAATTCTTTTTTAATGATGTCTTTGATTTATTTCTTTGGTTGTTGTTTTTTCTCTTGAATTGTTCTCCTAGATTGATTCAGTTGAGAATTTTACATTGTCTAATACTCCGTCACGGGATGAAGATAGCAAGTCTCACCTCCATTCAAGATCAAGGTCTCCTTCTACAGCTAGTGAGATTGAGCCAATCGAGGTACTTCACTGTTGAAAAATCTTTGTCTTCTTTTCTTTAGGAGTAACAGTTTCACTTGTACAAAAATTACTGTTGGAAATTCTTTTGTTTAGGATGAAGCTCACTCTTCTGCAGCAAGACTGTTTAGGACCTTGTGATAGCCTTCTGCACTAGTGGTGAACTGTATTTTGAGGAATGTTGCATTTCCTTTCACATATGGTTAATTGAATAGGGATGGAAACTAGATTGAATCAATTATTAGTTATAATATCTCTTCATAGCATATCCTCAGAATATTTAAGAAATGTAGGCAAAAAGATACTGTTATGCTGTAGGTTGTAAAAACACACCTTGGAATCCTGCTGAAAGTCTTGTTATTATGAAATATTAGCCAAACTCTGCAACTATAACAGTTTATCCTTTTTCCCTGTAAAAAAATTTAACTCCGTAGTTATTTTACATTAGAAAATATCCAATCAAATGCTTAAGATAATACTAAGTTGGTTTTGGCATTTAGGAGACGAATCGTGCGTGTTGTTTTGCTGAGGAACAGGATTTGGTTTTCCGAGTCCTTTCCTGTGTTAAGGAGTTTGGTTTCACGGGGTGGGTGGGACAATGTAGTCTTTTTCGTTTATTCAAGCTATCTTTGATAGTGTGTACTCGATGTCTTATTGATCCCTTGGGGACTGTTTTCAGGTTACAGATCATCCTCCCCGTTCCATGCACACACCGACCATGAGGACAGCATATATTGGATCAGGACTCTCTGCACCTAAGGTATTCTGTCAAGCACTCACACTCTTTATGTAGCAAGGGGGGAAATGTCACCCCTGGGCCACAGCTTCGTGAGAACTGTTTATCACGCTAATCTGACCAGAACCGCCTACCAAGGGTTGTTTATATGCAAGCTGGTTGCTTTCTAAAATTTAACTCCCCTCATTCTTACATTATGGAGCGTGACAAGTTGCACTAGAGAATTCCATTGTAGCAGTACACAGGCATTTGATTATAGGAAAAATGGTAGTTTGGACATTTAGAAAGAGTTAAATGAGCCAGAAAGTGAAGAAAGGTATCCTAGGAAGAGAGTGTTTTCTGACAAACCTGCCTCTGTATCCTCTGCATACCATAAAACTGGTGTCACTGCAGGCCAGGCTCGGATTATCACATCTGTGTGCTAATTAGATGCTTATTTTTGAGAACAGGCAAAGAGTAAGCCTAAAAATGGAACCATAGATTGGCATTTTTATGAGCAAGGTGGGGTGAGCATTACAGCCATCACTGCAGCACTGGGCTAGGAGAAGGGTTTCTGGGTTTTCTGTGTTTTTACTTGCATAAGTACTGATTTTACTTCAGTTGTTGAAATCATGTTGCTGTTGGCCAAGTAAGCCAGTCAGTGTATGCTAATTCCCAGTGAATTATGTATCCCAGTGGACTATGTATATTCAAGCAATTGTGGAGTAAGATACAAGCTATGAAAGGAAAAATTTTCTCATTAAACCATTGGAAGTGGCTTAAGAATCTTCTATATATTTTTAAAAATGACAGTTTTTCTGCAACTAATCAATGAAGTAAGTAAGCCTTTCTAATAGATCTGTTTCTCTGCTTTGATAAATTGCTAAATAGCAAAAGATTCATTTGTGTAAAGGAAATCTAAGTAGTTCGAGCAGACAGTGTTCTGTTGGCAGCCTATTAATAGATTGATTAAAAAAATACTGTAAGTGCACTTGGAATCATGTGAAGCAGATTTTACTCTACACATAATTTAATTTTTGCAAACATTTTGCTCAGTAAGTAATGATTTGCTTTACAATTTATTATGTCCTCTAAAGAACTTTTATACTTTTAGAGTGCCTCAGTTTTTAAAGCTAAGTATTGTTTTCCTACAAGTTTCCATAGAAGACATCCATCTCTAGACAGAAAGCTTCCATTGTAACAGTAAAGTGGTAATTAAATATGGATAAATTTGAGCCCTTAGCTGTGATACCTTAACTGTGAAAAACAGGAAAGTGAGTACAATTTTAACATACCTACTCATTAGTCTGTAAAATTGTCTTATGTCAGACCATGTACATTATCCAGGTTTTTGGGACAGTCTTTGCGTTCACTCTGTGCTCTGTCCTTTCTTTACCAGTAGTTACTTCGCTGGGATTTTATGTAGAAAGGCAAAGTAGCTTCCTGGATTTTATAGAAGGCCTTTTATGAGTCATACCGTCACATTACATAGTCATTTAGCCTTTATGTAGTAGCATCAGCACAGCCATCCTTGAGAGAGAATTAAACCACTTCCTCATGTGTTCTGTGTTCCCAAGGAATAACAGGAAGATAAGACCTTTCAAAATCAACTTCATCTGTCAACTTCAGCTCTTGCTTTTAAATTGAGTGTGCTGAAATTGCCTCTGCCAGACACCATAAAACAGAAATCTGTCATGCTTTCTGGCATAAAATTTGGAATTTTAAAGAAGTCTGCCCTTTTTCTTTGAACTAAGGCAACTCTCCTTACAGGGGAGCAGCTTAGAAAATACTGTTTTGGGTTGACCTTGACTGGCAGCTGGGTGCACAGCAAGCACATACACACACAGATCCGGTTTTTAGAGTGTAACGGAATCATTTTGGCAGCTTTCCTATCTGCAGTGGAAGCAAAGTCATGTTCTCAGGCAAGGTCCAGTTTCCATGGTTTTGTTTACAGAGGATGTTTTAAATTATCAACAGCCAGCACTGATAAGGAATTTTTTTCAGCCCACGTGTTCAGGAGCTCAGATCTCACTTCAGCAAACACAAACAAGCTGCCTTTTTAAAGGAACCTATGCACTCTTATGTCTGCGAAAAAAAAGAAACCTGTTCCTCAGAAGTGTTACAGGTGTCAACATCCTTGTCTGCTTGTTTCACAGCCTAAAGCCCACCAGTTTGTAGTGAAGTCGTTCAATACACCAACAAAATGCAATCAGTGCACATCTCTGATGGTTGGTTTAATACGACAGGGCTGCACTTGTGAAGGTAAGCACTTGTGAGAGCACGAAGTGTGAACTCAAGTTCTTACAGATGCAAATGACAGTAAATGTTGTGGTGTGGTCACTCAGTAGGCTTCTGTTTATATTTTGAACAACAAAATAGATTCTCACGTTTCAGTCTTTCAGCAGTAGAAGCCAAACACTTCAAATATCTTACCTAACAGAGTACCTAGTTATCTTATTCCAGTTGGTGGTAGAAGAGCTTAGTTCAGTTTACTTAAAATAGCAATAAGGGTCCACAGTCAGTGGTCAAGTATGCTGGCAGCAGCTTGTAGCTTTCTAAGACATCTATTCTGATTTATTCTAGAAAGAGGCAAATTGGTACTGAATGGCAGTTATTCTGTCTGTAGGTACACAGAAGAACATCCTCATTATTTAGAGGATATTCTAGCTTTTAGTTTACTAATAAAGTTGGGCCTAAAGGAAATCACAGAGAATATCTTAGGCTCCCTCTTACCTGGATGAAACCAGACTGTGTATCCATAAACTATCTGAAAATGAGAAAAACGATTTAGAGCAGATAAAAGTGTGAGCTGCTGCTGTGTGCAGACTTCTGTTTCTGTCTGGGTGTAGCAAAGTTCAGTGAGACTATTCAGATGTTGTTAAAAAACAGAAAGAGGGTTCCTGTATAAGCATCATCATCTTCGTCATAACTTTTGCACTGCACAAGAAATAACTATCAAATCTTTTTGTTTCTTCTTCTCCTCACAAGTGTGTGGATTCTCTTGCCATGTGACCTGTGCAGACAAGGCTCCTGCAGTGTGTCCCATCCCTCCTGAACAGACTAAGGGACCTTTGGGAATAGATCCACAGAAAGGCATAGGAACAGCTTATGAAGGACATGTCCGAGTAAGTGTCACGTAGCTGCATTTGGGGCACTTGGGTTAAATTCGTTGTTTTCTGGAGCTGGAATTATTTGGAATTAATTGCATTGTGGGAAGTGGATTCAGTTATACTTTAAGGTACTAGTTTTGGAAACCAAATTTTCACAAAGAAATTCTTAGCGTGTTCAGCAGTAGTTCTCTCTTCATCTCTGTTGGTCATTGTGCTTTGAGTTGGTCTTGAATAGTCTAGAGATCAGATCATATTCCAGGGCATGTGACTTTTTGAATCTTTCTGTTTCTTACTGTCTAGGGTATTGCTGTGGATACTTGCACATAAATATTAAAATAATTATCTGTCATAGTTCTGGCTATATTCCTGTTGACCAACTAGAGATTCTTTCTATTTGTTAATACAGCTCTGAATGAGTTTGTGAAATAAGAAGAAGGAATCTGTGATACTACTAACTTTTTTAATTATGTGTTGGATGCTCTTACTGCTTCTGTGTTATTGCTTAATGTTTTCACTGAATAAAAGCTTTTCAGCCCAGATGAATGAATGGATTTTTGTGCTTTTTGGTTTTTTGATTGCATCCAGACCTACAGAACGTTGATCAGAATTTATCTTTCTAAAGGTACCAAAACCATCTGGAGTAAAGAAAGGTTGGCAAAGAGCACTGGCAGTGATCTGTGATTTTAAACTCTTCCTATATGATGTAGCAGAAGGAAAAGCATCCCAGCCCAGCGTGATAGTGAGTCAGGTCATAGACATGAGGTAAGCTGACGGGGATGAGGTAAGCATGAGTGGTGCTGAGGGGGAGCTTTTCAGAGGCACTGGGAGATTTTGTTCTGCTTTTCCTTTTTGTGAAATCAGTAAAAAAGCTCCAGAGCTTTTATGCAACCCTGTAATCCATGTTGAGAGCCTCTGATTTTCTGGGGAAAAAAAAAAAAGCATCAGCTCTAATATTTATTTGAAGTTAGCCTGAACTACACTTTTTACATTGCTACATCATGTGCAAAGAGCATCTGTTCAGCTGTGTAGAAGATCTGGAATGAATAAATAAGAAAAAATAACATTGTTTTGGGGTTGAGTAGAGTTTTGAAAGACAGATAAAACTTTGTTATAGGATAAAACGATACAATTTTTGATTTTAATAGTTTATTCACACTGTCTTCAGTATTACTGAAATGCTACCAACCTCACTGAAGACTGAGAGCATTTAACATAGCACCTAAGTAAAGCTCATCTCTGATCTAGGTTAGTTAATCTATGAAGTCTCAAACTTCTAATGAGTTTGGATTTTTATGAAAGAGTTGGAAGAGGTGTTCTTGGTCCCACTTATTTTTTAAGTTGGATTTTTTTATTTATTTAAAGGTTTTAATTTATACAAACGGAAACCAGATATAGGATATCTAAATAGATTTATCTCCATCAGCATTTACCAGGAATTAATTATACAGCATTGCATTTGTGAATTTCATCTGCAGATACAGAGGAAAGGACAATTTTAAAAATTAGATTTCAGTGTTGACTTACGTTCTTCACAAAACAAGACTGTTAGAAAAGTAAAAAGCAAATACACAGATTTTAGTCTTTAACTCTTTTTCTATTATGTTTGTGGTCTCCATAAGGGATGAAGAATTCTCAGTGAGTTCTGTCTTGGCCTCGGATGTCATCCATGCAAATCGAAAAGACATCCCCTGTATCTTTAGGGTAAGTATTATGTCTTGATCCTGCTAACCCAGATGTGCAGGGTTCCACAGGGTGATGTATGGTGTGCATTCACTGACAGCTTGCTAGTATTTTATTTCCTTGGCAAGTTCTGGCCATGTGGTATCCATGGCAGCAGCAGCAGCAGCAGCAATGCATAGGGATCTGTACATACATCATTTTTGTGGTAAAAATAGCATTGGTACATTTAGACAACCCCTCATCTCCACTGTATGTGGGTTGTATTTTTTAATTTTCACAATAAGATGTATTTTGTATTCTTCTGTTCATCATGACCTTCTACATTTTCATTTCCCACAGTTGCCCTCTGCTCTGCAATTTAACTGGTTATGTTATTCCTGAAGCCTTTATCTTAGCTATTTTTTTTAATACGTGAATTGGCTATCTGAAAACTCCTGTTTATCAGATGGTCAGTATAGAAATGTAGTGTAAAATGCTCATAAAAATTTATGTCTAGTATCTGGTATCAGGTTTTTGCCATCATTGGTTCTTTCTAATATTCTTATTTTTACTAGATAGTCTGTTGAAGCTTTGACCTCATGGAAATCTCCTTGGTGTCTTATTAATTTCCCTATAATTTCTTTTTTGTATCATTGCATTTTACTCCTTGTTTTTCCAGTTTTCAGACTGTTCATCACTTTGTGTGCTTACAGGAGATAAACCTACAAAAGGGACTTTGACTTTTATATGTAGTAGCTCTGTCAAATACGTGGAAAGGAACACAGATCATTCATTCATAAAGACCATTCCCGTTGTGTTGAATTACTAATGAAATCTTTTGCTCTTAAAAAATACAGAATGCTCTGTAAGAAATGCTTTTTGTTATAAAATTGCTGTGAGAAACAATTACTACCTTATTTAGAGCAGACATTTGTGAATTATAAATACAAATGCATTTAGAGTAAAGCCAACATTTTTTCTGCTCTGAGTTATTCACATCTACAGGTTTTTCTGCTGTGGGTTCTTAGAATAGGATAAGAATGTTTTCTGTTAACTAAGGCTAAATTTTTGCTTTCTTAGTTCAAACAGCTAATTAAAAGGGCATTTACAGACATGATAGCCTTGCAAAAATGGTCACGAGGAGATTTTTCGCATATGACTTAACATATATATTTTAATTTTTTACAGGTTACAGCCTCCCAGCTCTCTGCATCCAGTAACAAGTGTTCAATCCTGATCCTAGCAGACGGTGAGAATGAAAAAAGCAAGTGGGTGGGCGTCCTGAATGAATTGCATAGGATCTTGAAGAAGAACAAACTCAAAGACCGCTCAGTCTATGTTCCCAAAGAAGCTTATGACAGCACCTTGCCCCTCATCAAAACAACTCAGTCAGCAGCAATCATAGGTATGAGATGAATAAGAGGAAAGTTCTGAGAAAAATGAGTATGCCTTTAAGAGCATGCTTTTTTAGAAAGAAAACGTATTAGATTGTGTTATGTACTGGATAGAGAGTGATAATGTAGTGGGTTTGTCCCGTATGGAAATGTATATAGGCTTAAGAGAGAAGTGTAATTTGCTACCCAGTACTTTTGTCTGATCTTTCAGGAAGGAGTATTCCCTTTGTTCACTGGTATTCATAATCATGAATAATTTTGACTGAGAATTGGGCATTTCTCTCTTGTGATTCTGGTAACATAATTCCCTAACTGGGCAAAATTAACACTATAGAATAGATGCAAATCACTGACTTTATAGAATCTGCTGGTGGGACCAGAGACAAAATGTAAGATCAGAGAGTTAATTTAGTCATTTTAAATGCTACTGCATAAAATATGTTAAACTCTGATTATTTAAATTATTTAAATATTATTGTTATTTCAAAGCTGGTAGTACACTGAAGTGCTTTGAATGGTTTGTTAAAAATTATGTTTCTTGCTGTTACTTTTACAGGAGAAATGGGAAAAGATGTGTTTTTTTCAGAATTTGAAAGATTGGGAGGTTGCCAATTTGTTTTTTTGGTTACATGAATGTATTGTGTTTGGCTTTATATACATTTATTTGAAGATATTAAAAAAACTGTTGATGAGAATTATCACTATTGTTGAAGTAATTCCTCAAGTTTTTCCAAAGAAAAGTAACCTCTTCTTTTTTTTTTTTTAATGTCATAGACCATGAAAGAATAGCTCTGGGGAATGAAGAAGGGTTATTTGTTGTGCATGTCACCAAAGACGGTAAGAGATTAGGAACTGGTAATAATTTCCCTAATACTAAATAATCAGAAAGTGGCTTTTTAACCTTTTTTCTTGTTCAGTATCCTCTGGTTTCATTTTCCTTGATTTACTACATTATCAGCTGGACAGCTCCATGAGAGATCAGAAGGTGTTCTGTGTGCTTTCTGGTTTAGGTGTCCTTTTCAATAACATTGATCCAGCATCTGGAATGCAGTTGAAAGTTTTTTCCCCAGTTTGAATTCAGACCAGGTCGTTCAGGACTTTGGCCAGTTGGATCTTGAAGATCCCCAAGGACAGTTTCATAATTTTCTGGGCTGCCTGTTGCAAATTATTCTCACAGTGAAACACTTCCTTCATATATCCAGTCGGAACCTCCCTCATTTCAATTTGTGACTGTTGTACCCTCTTCTCCTGCTGTGCACCTCAGTAAGAATTGTGTCTTAATCCTTTTGTAATCTCCTCCTTGGTACTGGAAATGAAAATTTATGTTCAGTATTGTAAGAAGTAATAACAGATGCCCAAGCTAATTCAACAAACAGCATGTTTAATTGTTGTGTGCTCAACAGTTATTCATTTTTGAGGGTTTTCCTTTATTCAGTAGTTTTGTGTCTATAAACTGTTTTTGAAATGAGTCCTGAAATGATATAGCGGTTTTGATTGCATCAGATCTGCTCCTCCTGCTTCTGGTGAGGAAAAGCCAAAGGTCTGTCCAGAACTGCCACATCTGGTATTAATAAAATACAAGTTTTGATTCTGTGCTTTTTAATATTGCAGGGAAGCAATAAAGGGAATTTCTTGGGTTTCTTTCATAGTTTATCTTTGCAAGTGCATATGTTATAATCAATTCACACTTCAACCTTATTTACTTGGATTTATGGTTTTGGGGGGTTTTCTCTTCAATTTTTTTCAGAGATTATCCGCGTTGGTGACAATAAGAAGGTTCATCAGATTGAGCTTATACCAAGTGAACAGCTCATTGCAGTAATCTCAGGACGGAACCGTCACGTGCGGCTTTTCCCTATGGCTGCCCTGGATGGAAGGGAGACTGAGTTTTATAAGCTGGCAGAGACAAAAGGCTGTCAGTCAATAGTTTCTGGACACGTGCGCCACGGGGCTCTTACCTGCCTGTGTGTAGCCATGAAAAGACAGGTCCTCTGTTATGAACTAAATCAGAGTAAGACGCGTCACAAAAAGATCAAGGAGATCCAGGTCCAGGGGAACGTCCAGTGGATGTCGATCTTCAGTGACCGTCTTTGTGTGGGCTACCAGTCAGGTTTCCTAAAATATCCCCTTCATGGAGAAGGCAGCCCGTACAGTCTGCTCCATCCGGACGACCACACGCTATCATTTATCTCACAGCAGCCAACTGATGCCATCTGCGCAGTCGAAATCTCAAATAAAGAATACCTGCTGTGTTTTAGCAGCGTCGGGGTTTACGTTGACTGCCAGGGCCGAAGATCGAGACAACAAGAGCTGATGTGGCCCGCAACTCCATCTTCTTGCTGTAAGTTGGCACGTCTGTCAGTCTGTTTGCTCTTGTACAGTGAAATGGTCACTGCTTGTATTAATATCCACAGGAAGTGAAAGTCAAGGCTAATTACCCGGCAGGGAAATGAATGCTCTCAGCTTCTGTTAGCATTTTTAATGTAGTCAAGAGGCTTTAGTGCTGATCTCATTTATGCTGGTTTTGACAACTCTGTCACTGACCTATACTGCTGGAACACAAAGAGGAATCATGAGTCAGGATTTCTAACTCTGATGTCCAACTTCTAAATGCATGTCCTGGTATCTAAAACAGCCAAAAGCTTCAGGTTCTACAAAGGCCAACGTGTTCTTCCTTACCACCAGTGCTGAACTGCTGTTACTTAGTCTTGAAATTTCTTTATACTTTGACTCAGCATTGTGGTTCCAGCTTTGATGTTCAGAGTCATCAGGATCTGGTAGTTTGACTTGCTTTTCTGTAATGGTGTTTATTCCTACTTACTAGTTTGTCCTTTTTTTATTCTTTCATTCTCTCTTTCTCAGCAGTTTTTGTCAACACTCGTGCCCTCTCTGCTTTTTATAAAAATCACTTTTTAAGTTTCCTTCCTCCGTCTCTCTCTTCCTTTCTGAAATACAATGCATAACACGCAGGATAGAAAATACATTTCATAACCCTGAGGGAAAAATACTGTAATTTTTCAAGATTCCCATTTTCACCAAGAACTGGAAAAGATTTATTGCACCTCTTTTTCAAAGCAGGGGCTTTATCTCTGTGACAGTTTGAGGGAAAAAAAACCACCAACCTGCAATGTCTATCTTCTTTTTAATATCTTTCTGAATGCAGATAAAGATTAGCCAAGTTTGCCCTCAGAATGTCTGTGAATGAGCTCAGGCTTATGTTGATTTTCAGAAGTCTGCCTTCTTACCTCATTCTGGCGGCAGTCCAGTCACACTGCAGAGGGGAGGAATGTTTGACCTTGTTTGGGTGAAGGCCCTTCTGAATGTGGAAGGAGCAACTTTTACAGGCTGTTTGTCACTTCTGGTTTTCAAGCAGTTTTAAGCAATTGATTATTACAGTGGGCTCAGAGAATGAATGAATCAAAAGAGAAGATTTTGTGATAGATTGAAAAATGGGTATTTTTTACAGGTATTTAATCTGTACTGATCATTGATATGTGTGTTTTTTGATTGCCTTAAATAAAGCAACTTGATGTTATTCCAGTTCAGAATGGAGGTATATTTTATAGTAAAAGCTGTTATATTTAAGCACAAATTGAATGGTCTTGTTAGTCTTGGCAGACCATGTCAGTCTTTTTACCGACATGGAAGTACTGAGTTCTCCTTTAGAAGTGGTCCCAGTGGAATAAATTTCATCCTGGGAAAATGTGCCAGATAAGTAGCACAAGAATTCTCTTTACAATCCAGAAAATAAGAAGAGAGAATTAAAGCTAGAAGGAAACATGATTTTTATGACTGTGTCATGGTGCTTAGTGCCAGTAGATGGTCGTTTAGTGCATAGTCTGAAGACTAAGAGCTGAGTTCATTCAAATGGCAGTTATTAAATAACAGTATTATATTTTCCTACCACATCATTTACAAAATATGAGCTCTTGAAAATAGGGCTTTTAGAGGAAAAAAAAACTTTGAACCACATCAGTGTTTGGCAGAGTAAACTGTAATCTCTTATAATTCAGCAAGTAGTTGGGTTTTCGGCAGAGTTAAAAGGGAAGTCACAGAGATTCCAAGTTTTTAGGTGGTGCTGGTTTGCCTTCAGAATAAATTTCTTGGGCATATTTGAGTTAAAACACATTTTTCAAAGATTGTGGTTGGATTGTGCACTGTTGATTTTGTTGGGTTTTTTTTTTAAATAAATACAGTTAAACCATAAGGAATTAAGCGTTTTGGGCTGTGTCTAAAAGCACGTGACGCTGTACCTACTCATTCCCCCTCAGGTTACAATGCACCATACCTCTCTGTGTACAGTGAAAACGCTATTGACATCTTCGACGTGAACTCCATGGAGTGGATTCAGACTATTCCTCTCAAAAAGGTAACTTGCCAAGACTCAACACTGCTTTGCTACAGTTGTACCAGTTTTTTAAGTGCATTAGAAGCCATCACTAAAACTGCTTGTGTGAACATAACTGAACTGAAAGAAGAGCTACTGCAAAGAAGCTTAATGCTTTTTTGTTTGAAATAGAAGATACAAAATGTGTTTGCATGTGGTTTCACTGTTTTAGATGAATGTTCAATGTTGGAGCATATGACTGTGTTAGATTTAATAATACTATTGTGATAATGAGAGCAGTTTCTTGCTATTAATTGCATATGGCTTCATTAGGACTGATTGCATCTCTCTTATTGCCAGAAGATGGTGGACGTTAAAATATTTAAACGGGTCTTCAAAAATCCATCTCCTGCTGCTTGAGAACATTGTAGACAGACAGGGTTAGAACATTTTGTTTTAACCACTACAAATACTAAAACTAGGATGATGTCAGGTTTGGATCTCTTATCAAAAGTTTCTGAGAACTGACACTTCTTTGGTATTTTAATAGGTGTTTGCTCAGCTGTATTTGGAAAGAAATAAGAAAAGTTTTTTTTCCCCATAGTTTAGACTGACTTCAGCTTCGTGCTAGTGTCAACATAATTCCTTTACTGGCATTCCAGTGACACAGAATTACAGGACATTGCCCCTGTGGTCTTGTGTCAATCGTTCAGTCTCTCAGATTTCCCACATGTCAGATGCAGACCAGGGTATTCTCGCAATGCTGTAAGAATAAATAATGCAAAAGATCAAGGTGCTCGGCTATTAACCATCTCAAGGAGAGAAGAAGAATCTGGAATTTAGGGGAAATTTCTTTCAGATGTCTAAACTCTGAGTTATTAAGCAGTTGGATCGTTTTTTCCTACACAGTAGGAATGTGATTTAGTACTTGGATTAATATTTGGCTCAAGACTTCCTGTTTGATGGATGAAGCTACTTACATCGAACAAGAATTGCTACATCTGAGAGATACAAAAATGGCTATTTATTATGAAGAGCTGGTTTCTAACACAATTTGCAGACTCAGAGTGTGGAATGCTTCTGTCATTTTTAAGTTGGAGATCACAAATACCAGTAGTTTTTAGCAGTCTGTATATGCACTTATCAAGTTGCAGAGCACAACTGTGACATGGTACTAAGGCAAAACAAAAGCCCAGCTTATTGCTTTGCACACCTAATAGAAAAACTTGAAATGATATATGAAGTAGACTTCTAACAGAACTGTTTATTTAAATGCTGGGAGGAATGGTGTTAAGCCTGTGTCTTAAAGTAGAATTTCAGGTAACCTTCTCTGTACTCATTTTCCCAAAAGAAGTTTAAAATCTCAAATTGTTTTAACTCTTCTGTGTGGCTTTAATGACCTGCAGTTGCTACTCTTGAGACCTACCATGTGTTACTGGAGATAGGAGACCCAGTTTCCTGTTTGACTCTACAATGGTGCTCCTTTCATGGCATTTATGATGCATTTTGGAGCTTTCAGAATAAGATGCACGAGAAAAATGTGAGTTATTACTGTTACAAAGACTGTTTTTTCTTATTTCAGGTACGACCCTTGAATACAGAAGGATCACTAAACCTTTTAGGCCTGGAGACAGTTAGATTAATATATTTCAAAAACAAAATGGCAGGTAAGTAAAGAGAAACCAATTTCCATCATGAAAATTTTTGTTTGGAGTGTTTTTCTGTGCCTGGGACTACACATTTTAGAAAGTGATCTTTCAAACATATGTGTGCTTGTTAATTTGGGAAAAAGCCAAAGCTTATAGATTCCACAGTGATTTCAGTGATGTCTACTACTCTGAATTTTTTTTCCTTTTGAATATTCAATGAAGACTTGAATGAAGACTGGAAGTAGAAGATAAAATGACTAGATGCTCCCTCTAAACGTGCGATCACCTGCCAGAATGCTGTCTGAAAGTGCCTGCACAATTAAAGACTTTAGTAGTGATCTTGGCAGTCCTAGATTAAAATTAATACTATACATAACCTAAAAAAAACCACATTTCCCAATGATTATAAAGTAATGTAACATTATGTATTCATAACTTATTACCAGGGCCACTATGGCTGTGTGCCACAGTTTTAGCTTCACGAATCTATTGTTACTATAAGTCTTTTTGACTTTTTTCTTTTTAGAGCCCATTTCATAAGTGTACTCCTAAGGAATTTCCTTAAGTTTAATCTCTTAGATGGAGTGGGAACATGCTCTGTTTCTACAATGAAAAGCTATAAACTTTTGTTAACAACTTTCTGAAAATAGTGGAAATAAACGCTCTAGAAACATGTGCTGCTGTTGGCAGTGTTTCAGTGTTATTTAAATTGCTGGCAAATTAGTACAAAAGCAGTCACAGTGGTAGAGAGGAGCAATATACTAGAACTGCGTATAAAGAATTTTCAAGTCTAATGAGGATTGAACGTTAAAAGGGGAGCAGAAGAGAAGGAAAGCTGGAAAGCATGGGATCAGAAGCAAGTAAGGCTGATAGTTTTCTCCTGAATGTTGCCTAAGCAGTGTATCTCTTTAGAAGTCTGCAGGTTTTTTTCCTGAAGCTACTTATCTAGTAGGTCTCACCCTTCAGGAAATCTCCAGTTGATCTCACGCAGAGTTTTCAGTTCCGTTCAAAACCTGTTTTGGCAGTGAGCAGTAGGCGTTGGGTATGTTCAAGCTTACTAAGGGTAACTTTAGTCTCCACATAGATAGGTAGGTAGATAGATAGATATAGATATATAGGTATATTTATGGACTGAAGTTCATGTATATGTATAGACTAAAGTATATATATGTAAAAGAGCAGTTGCAGCATTCATTCAAAGTAACAAACAATCCTACTGTATGTACTTTTCATGTCTTTTTTTAAGATGCCATGGCCAGATGTACACATGTGGAAAAAACCCTCTGTTTTCCCACAGTTGCACCAAAATACAGCACTGTTCAAACAATTCAAAAGGAGTAGTCTCTTTGGAGCAGGGAGTGAATGAAAGAGAATCTTGCATTGAGTTTCCAGACAGTTGGCAGAACAAGACTGTTTTAGTGATTTTTTTTTTCAGTGAGAACTGCCAAGGAAAATTTGAGACAGCGGGCTGAGATCCTATCCTGCCCACCTCAGTGTTTTGTTTGAGAGAATGAATCAGTGGTGTTGTGAGAACACAAGTGTGGCAGCTTGTGTGTGAAGAAGGGTGAAGTCTACTGCTACATAACAGAGTAACAGATAGTTGCCAAGAAAACCCATGAACCAAAGAACGTTTGTTCAGATTTGATGGGAAGTGAGTGGTGTTCAACACTAGTGAGGGCAGAGGAAGAAAATGCATTTGAATTCAAATTCCATGCACTGTCCCACCGAATCACCCTATTTGTGTTGGTTTCAGAGGGTGATGAACTGGTGGTCCCTGAGACATCAGATAACAGCCGGAAGCAGATGGTTCGAAACATCAACAACAAGCGCCGCTATTCCTTCAGAGTCCCAGAGGAGGAGAGGATGCAGCAGAGAAGGTCGGTATTCAACATGTACTTGTCTTCTGTACATGCCTGTAGGCCCTGAGGGACAGTGACTGGTGCCAGCGTAGTACTTCATGCCTTGCTTTCTGGAATGCCCATTCTGATGTTTCTGTCTCTTCACTACCGTGTTAATCCTCAGTGTTTAATCTGTGTAAATGCCAGTATGGATATGGATATGCACTGGATGCACAAGTATTCATCAGTTCAGGTTAATTACGTGAAACAGCTGTAATTCGGAATGCATGTCTCCACATACTGTATATAGCTGCATAGCTGTGCACATACACTGTGTATATAAACCTCTCTAATAAACACTTTGCAAATGGAGATTGCATTGCTCACTATGCATATGGATTAATTACATTGAGACACTGGTTCTGCTTTTCTTTCTGAAGGCTCTTCTACTCTCAGCAGTACTCCAAGGCATCTGCTTTTTTGATCTATAGATTCAACTACATAAACTTTCTGTAAAGCTCACAAAACTCACCTCATCAGAGAACACAGAACTTCAGGATGTATTTCTAATAGGAGTGTTGAATAGCTTGGGAACAGTTTCCTAAATGGCAACAAAAATAGGTCTGTACTACTTGCAGAGGATGTTACTGACCATTTAGTATCACTCACTAAAAATGACCCGCTACTGTGCTAAGCCACACTCTAAGAACTGAGTGTTTCAGTTTTCTAATTTTCAACATCTTCCACCAATAGTTGGCTTCCAGCTTGTCTTTCTTTTTAGCTCTAAGGAAGGTAACAGCAGTATGCAGTGGAGATAAAATTCTGTTTCTCGTCCTTGCCTTTTCTGAGTTGATTGAAGTTTGGTCTCTTAAAACGTAATTTATTCTGAGTTCTGAAATGCGTCCTTGCCATTTTGAAGAGCTTTTAGTTCTGACCGCAGGCTGAGAAAGGTATTGCAGTATTATTTTAATTCTGTTTTCATATTTAGTACTTCATTTTCATCTCCACTTTGTAACACATCACAAATGAGTTCTGCTTTTACTCATCTTACAGGATTTTTTATCAACTCATAGTGGTTATATATTCTCTGGATGTTGGTAACTACTGGGCATGGGCTCTTAGCCTGCAAACAGCATTCTTTTATTCTGGCCCCTTGTCCTCTCTTCAAGCTGGAAGCTTCTCCATGCTTGTGCTGATAGCGGGGGGTTATCACTCTTAACATGGTTAAATAGAGTCATAAAATCATAGAATCGTTAAGGTTGGAAAAGACTAGTTAATATCCATTTAAAAGAAGCTGATAATCAAAGCTGTACGTGTTTTATCCATGCCCATCCTTAGGTAGAGCAAAATATCTGAGCCAAGTGTTTTCTCTTCCAGGGAAATGCTACGTGATCCAGAAATGAGAAATAAGTTAATTTCTAACCCAACTAATTTTAACCACATAGCACATATGGGTCCAGGAGATGGTATACAGATTCTCAAAGACCTTCCAATGGTAAGTACAAAAGTACATGTGAGAGTGACTGACTGCAACAGAGGCTGCAAATAAGTGAGAGAAGAACAATTACAATTTTAATGTATAGTTAGAGTGTTGATGTATTTTGTATCAGGAACAGTGTAACTAGGGAAATGGAGCTAAACGTGTGTAATGAAATTTAACCAAGGAGGATGACACTTCAGCATTGAGGGGGCAGAGGAGTAGGAGTGCCTAATGCCCCTGGAGTTTCCAGGCAGATTGGCCTCACAGTGTTGATGATAATTTTTATGACTGATACGAAGGGACAAAATTAAAAGGATATGGGCCTGTGTTCTTTGTGGGTATGGAAAGAGAAATTCCTTTCTTTGTGAAAAGAATTCCTTTTTTCTTTTCCAGTCTTTAGTTTCAACTTACTAACTCTTTACAGCCCGTTTTCCTGTAGCAGGTTCGTAGTGTGTAGTGCCCAAATTTTTTTTCCATGCCTGCTATGCTATTTTTCATGTTCTCTCCAGGTGAACTAATCTCAGAGAAACAGAGAAAAAGAAAAATACGTAATAGCACACACACGTGTTCATTTTCAGAAAACCTTATGTAGGAAACACTCACCTGGAAGTTAATGAAATTTTTGATGAGCTGAAGACCAATTAACGTTTTGTTCGTAAGAGAGTGTCATGCTACCTTGAGCATCTTGTTGGAGTGTTCTGTGTTGTTCTCTACACTCATCCACAGTGACACAGATGTGATTCAGAAAATGCTAATTAGCACTGTAAAAAAGATGAGGTGACATGATATCAAACAGATGATGTGAGTACTAGCATGAAACATAGGCATTAGTACAGAACTGCTGTCTGAAATGATCATCATTACTGCTTGGAGTTTGTGCAGAAAGTAGAGAGTAGATGCTGAATTTGGAATTTTCTGATGCTGAAAAGCCCAAAGGAAACAATTAAGACTGGAAAATACCGTGTGCCATGCAGTAATATCAGTTCAAAAGTTTAGTAGCATAATGTCTGGCCTTTGGATACTCATTGTACCTCACTTTTGAAGCAAATGGTACTCTTATATTACACTTGGCTGTAAAGTCAGCACACTGACTTACTTTAAATCTTGTATTAGACACACTGAGAAACGTGTCAGTAATAAATATATTCAGGGTAATGAGCAAAACCCCAGTATTGATTCTGTGTTTATAAATGAATAGATAATGAAGGAACTGCTTCTACAAGACACATGGCAAATCCAAGGGAAGTTGGCAGGTAGTGTTTATCTCACCTGGATACAGGATTGCATATGTCTAATGTTAGACAAAGAATGGTAATTTGCTTCAGGGCAGGCTGTAGATCAGAACCTTTCTTCATTTCTCCATTTCTGGTGAGTTCTTTAAAATGTCCGTGGCTTTTCTCAAACGGAGAAAATAATCTGCTACCTCTAAAGGTAGAGCAAAAGACATTCCATGTCACACCATCAGTAGCTGAAAGTTCATGGGAATCAAAAGCTGCAAGGACTCTTAACCCAGCCCCAGATCTGACAAGTGTAAAATGAGGAACGATTTTATCTATAGAAGAGGATTTTCTGTATTTAGATGGATTAATATTTCTTCAGCTATGTCATCTCTAAATGGCTTTTAGCTTTGAATTCATTCTAATTCCTCCAGCCTTGTATTAGATCAAAGGTCATATTTTAAGTCACATTTTAAGAACTTTTACTTTGCTGTTACCGATCAATATGTTGTTTTGAAAGAAATTCATGAGTCACTTTCCACACTTAAAAGTAATGAGGAGACATTAGAAAATGCGTACAATGTTCCACTGCTGCAGCTTCTTTTTTTTAAAGTTTCTATTTCTTCTTATTGCAAGTAGGTATCAATCTTAATGCTGGGAGATGTCACTGCAGATAAAGTGAATTTCTTGTGTATTTTTCTGGCAGCTCCTTGCAATGTCATGTTTTGTATTTGCATTCCTAACTTAACGGGTACAGAATTGCGTCAGGCACGGGACTTGAAAGTGTGTGAATTTGAAAGTGCAGCTTGAAATTAGGAAATAAATGGTCTGTCAGGGGTCGCTTAGGTCTAGGCAGATTTTTCTTTTCCAGCACCTTCCTGTAAGGTATTTATGTGGACTGAGTGTTCATTTAGTTTGTTCCAGACTACATACTTGACTTCTCAGGCACAAAAATAAAAGGAGTTATGTGTGCATGTGAGGTAAGGTATTGAGTCTAATGTTTTCTTGGAAAGACAAATTCAGAATCAGAAGAGGGAGTGGAAACAGAGGATGTTTCCTGGAGAATCACTACACAAGGTAAAGAATGCTCGTTGAACCCTGCGTACAGTTCATCTGTATGGTGGTTCCTTTACCAGGACATGGAATTATTTCCCTACTTTCATACCGTATTCCAAAAAGCTCAAAAACTGGGTTTTTTTGTGTGCTGTTTAGCACGTGTCATGATTTTGCAGCTGGACATCTTTCTATTTTGAAATCCATTAGTATGTTTCAGAAGATAAAGTATTTCTTTTTAATGAACTACGAGAGAGATTGCAGAATTTGACTTTGGGAATGCCTGTTTTTGTTTATGGAGGTGGATGGTAAAATACGTTTTTCCATTGAAAGAGAGCTACAGCTAGGGGGAGCAAGCAGTGCAAGGCCGAGACTTCTCACATTCCCTTCGTCCAGCACTTTTAATGATACAGCTTCTTTTTTTTAAGGGATTCTGGAATGCAGAAAGTGTATGAAAGAATGGAGTGGGCCTTTTTATTTGGAGTTTTTTCTGGCTTACTTGAGTGCTTTCAAATTTGGCTGGAGCATGAGCTCCAGCATGCTCTTTCACTGAAGTCAGTATAAGTGGCAGAATGGTCCTTAGTAATAGATAGGTTTTAGTAGAGCATAAATATTGTAATCTCTGTGTTGAATGAAATTGTCACAAACTAAATAGCCAGCTCAGACCAGCTTTTATCTAGCATCCATGGATGCACTTTGTAAAGCAAATGACAATTTTTACATATACGTATTTATATTTATTCATTAATATATACATATTCACCTCATATATGCAATGTGAATCCAACCAAAACTTATCTCCACAGTCCCGCTAACGTGCTTCTGCTGCCTTTTTCAGGGGAAATGCCAAAAGGTGAGCAAAGCACAGAGTTAGAACTGATGTCAGTGGTCCTTGGTGGGTGGGCTGTGCTGTGTCAGTGGGCTGGAGAGGACAGGCACTTGTGCTGGCCTAACCCGTGGTGTTACTGCCTGGTGGATGCAGAGCCAACAGGAGCCTGCTTGCCCTCTGTCCACCACTGTTCTTAGTGATGTCTTTTAAAAGACCAACTTCAAGGAGTTGAATTTGTATTGTAACCGTACAAAATAAATGGGATAAAAGGAATGTTTTGAACTCTTTAGGGCTATTTGATGTGGTGTATCAGGTGCCTGCATATGTGCAATGTGTCTGCCGCTGTGCGTTTGCCCTTGCTGATGCAGCCACAGGGGGAAAGGTGTGTGCGCTGTTTCCAAGGTCTTGCTATGCCCCAGACACGATGATGTGTTTAAGGGAAATTGCAGTCTGTTAACCTAGTCCCACATGATTCTCTCCATGAACAGACACCCTTGACTTCAGTATAGCCCTGTGTTTGGGCAGAACCATGCCCAAGGCTCAGAGAGAGAGAGATCAGATTTTAGGAGAGAAAATATTAGGAATTTTCAGGACATTTTAAGTTTGCATCCTTCTTTTCTTCGTGGTGAACACTTACGGTCTGGCTTTGACGTGCAACTTTGTGGGCTGCAACACAACAGAAACCAGAAGTTTTTGTTTGCTATTAGCAGCGCAGTAATCAGTACATATTTGTATTTTATTGATGTGGATCTGGGTCATTGTCTTGTTTTGTACAATTTAGAATGGTTCCTGTTAGTATATCCCCAAACTTATTTGTTTACATGTTTTTCTTCCCTAGCAGCCTGTCACCAATTAACTGGCCGTACAGTCTGGCCTCCCTTCTGCCCTCTTGTCCCTTGAAGCCACTTTATCGTGGATGCTCCTTTGTAGTGAAGATCTGAAATCTGGAACTGCACTTACTGCAGCACAGACCACCTCTCTGTGTACATCAGATGTACAGGATTGATTTTGCTTTCATATTCTGCATGCCTAAGTATTTTTATATTCAAAAGCTGGTCTTGACTGCCGTTATATTTGAACATTATGCTTCAGTTTGACCTCATTATACATGAGCCATTCTACTTCCATTCTAGATGATGTGTGAAGCTTTGCTTGTTTCAATTGAGAAACTTTTAGAGTAAATGAATACTTATCTATATTTGGTATTCTTTAAAGAAAGTGGGAACCCCATGCATGCATCTAATGGTGGAGTCCATGGAGAAAGTTCCATGGAGGATCATTTTTAAAATGCTGCCATATCGTGGCTTTCTCACATTCATGAATGCTGGCTAAATATTTTCACGGTCTGCAGCTGGCCTACCCTCTGCTTTTTAGCTTGTGATTTTAGACACTGCCATATCTCCCTTATTGGCTTTTAGGAACATGGCTGGCTTTGCTGCCAGTTCTCTGTTGTGAGCAGATAACTCAGCAAAGTCTGCTGTCCTGGACCATTTTGGAATGGTGGCTTCTTGTACTGATATTTAGATGCTGCTAAACTTACTAATAACAATTTAATGTATATTATGTCTTATATGCCATAATGTGGTAATTGATGTTTTGGTTAACAGGCAAAGCCTCATAATAACCATGTGTTTAAAAAAAAAAAAAAAGTTGGATTTTAACCAGCTGAAATGAAGAGAACAGTAACAAAAATGTTTGATACAGTATGTATTTGGATGTGACTTAATGTTCTTCCAGACTTTAATACGTTCCACATACAAAAAGTAGTGCCTTAGGTTTAGTGGAGGGGTAAGCTATATTTTTACCATATTTTATATTTTAAGTCCTAACATTTCTAACATTACTCAGAAATGTTTGTTTTAAGGTGACGAAATCAGTGGATGAGGGGAAGAGGAACTTGAAAGTTAGAAATTAGAAAAGGTGTTGTAATTTGCTGGTGTCCATCAGCGAACCACCCCAGTGCAGGCTGACCTGCTGAGCATGTACAGGTGGCACAGGGAGGGAGACCGAGCCTTGAAACGCTCTCCATTAAATCTGGATTTACGCGACTTTAAATTATAAGAGCACTTGTGTCAGCACATTCCATAGAGGTAAATCAGAAATAATTTTTGTTTAATTTGCAGGATTATTTCTCCCCTCTCCTTCTTTATGTTGCACTTGGGGAGCACATTGCTCAGTTGACCTTTTAACAGCATCTCAATTTCCCAATACTTTGGCACCTCTAGGTGCGAAAGGCCTGATCCTTGCACAACAGTGCAAGGTCCCGTCATCACTAAGCACTGTCAGGACTGTGCAGAAGGACATGGGCCTGGTGGCGTCTGTCTGCAGCAGAGTGAATTGTCCCAGTTGTCTGACACTAACCAGTTCACCTTCCCACACGACCTGTGTCCCTGCCCTGTCAAAACACTGTTCCCTCCTGTTGGAAATACTCTGTGTTTGTTGTACGGGTGATAATTTTAATGGAATTGCTAAAATGCATGAATAACAGAAGGAAATCTCTTACAATCTCTTAACTGCTGTGTATTTTCATCTTTTCTTCTCCCCACACCACCTCACCTGTGTTCACCTTCCTTTGTTTGTGTTATGTCTATTTTAGATTGTAAGCTCCTCAAGGCAGGGAACTGATGCTTCTCAACTGTCTGTAAAGCACCTTTTACAACTGTGGTGCTCTTTGAAATATCAAAAAATAATAAATATTAGAATCTATTCCCAATGAGTTAAAAGTTTTATTTGTTTTTAATGTTTTAGCAACAGCAGGGGCAGCAGGCCCATATGACTCCGTGTCAGGAAGGTGCTTAGAGGACTGGGGGTGACAGTGTAAGAAGCTGTGTGTTGACGGCGAGCAGGGTTCTGTCTGCTGTCCCTCAGTGTTTGACTGCTCCTGTGGGCTGCTGTTGCCAGTGTAACCTGTACAACCATCCTTCATTGCTTTCTCTCTCTGTTGTCTTTGATAGCAGCGCTCCCCTTATCAATTCCCTCATCACCACTCCCGTCTGATCTCCTCTCCGAGCAACTTCGAGCACATCTACCACATGACCGTTAATTCAGCTGAAAAATTCCTCTCTTACGATTCCATAAACCCTGCATTTTCCCCGCCTCCACGCTCTGTCCGCGGTACTCCAGACTTTATGACTCTGAGGGTATGAACGGCTGAGTCAGGTGTTCACTCTACTAATACCGTGTGGTTTTCCTTTTGCCTGGCTATTAACATGGGAGAAAACCCCTTGTAAGCTGTTCCTTCACCCCTTAACTTTCTTTTGTCCCAGACAATTTACTTTGTGCAATCAGCTGTGGTCTTCCCACAGCTCTGACATGCCAAGAAAAAAAATATTTCATGGCTTTAGAAAAAAAGAGAAGTGCATAACAACTGGGCTGAACCTTCTGCTATGAAAATACCATTTTTAATAACCAGGAAGGATGTTGGCATTTTGAAATGATAAGTTCTCTGTTCCACATTGTTCATCCTCCAGCAGTCAGTAGCAGCATGCTGCATACCAGGTTGAATTAGGTAAAGGTTCTGGATCTGTCTTTGTCAGACCAAACTTTCAAACTGATTGTTTATGATTAATTCGTGTGCAATGCAAGAATTTTTACACAGTACTGTACACAGACTGAGAGAGACAGACAGGTCATGCCTCAGACGGTTTCTAGGTTAAAATAGATAAGTGAAATTAGAACATGTACAAACAATATAAAAATTAAAGATGATGGCAACTCGCTGATGTAGATCCTCCTAAATCCTGGTAATTTTAGGCAGAGGCTGAGGTAGGATACTGTTCTGTAGATATCCTTCAAGCTGGAATGGAAACTGGAGAGGTGGAAGTGGTCTTTTCTTTTTTCTTGTATTGTGCATCATGGTGTGACAGCATGGGGGTCAGTACGTCCATAGAAATACAAACCAAACTAAAACAGGCACACAAGTCCCTGCTGTGCATCGTGACTGTGTACTGCGCTGTGGCCTGCAGTTCTGCTTGGAGTAGATTCACAGATAAATCAGGAATAAGCTGTGAGGTAGATGTGTGTGATGGTGGTTGGTTGCTCAGGGTTTGTGTGGCTTTGAGCCATGTGCATTGCTGTGATGGAAACATGGCTCTTTTGGCTTCTGTGGCCTTTGGACACCCTTCAGACATGCATGGCAAACCTTCACTGCCAGGCTGCTTTGAGTGCCTTTGGGCTGCTGTGCTAGATCCCTAGTGCTGGGAATGTTTTGGAAACATACCTGCATATGATACTAGACAGAATTTAAAAATGCAGGAGGAAAATAAGTCTCTTCCATATGGCTCCAAAACCACTTGGCACAGCTAAGCTTTGACTGGTTTAGTGCATGGTCATGTGTCACTGCTGTGAGGGCCCAGTTGTCACAACCATCAGTGTTCACAAATTAAGTTGCAGCATTTTAGAAAACGTGCTCTGTGAGGACAGGTCTGCATCCATCCTGGTTCTGCTGGTAGGAGGAGAGGTGCGGATACACAAGAGGAGCACTCCTCTGTTGAAAGGCAACCCAAAAAGTATTGTTAGGCCGAATTGAAAGCTGTTTCTATCCTAGAGAGTCATTATAGGGTCACTGAAGTTCTGATCATATTTCAGTTCTGGTTTTAAGAGGTTTTTTTTAATCCAACTGTACTATAAAATGTTCTGTGTTTAATATGCAGTGATGTATCACCAGACTGTGACCCTCCCTCTACCTTCCCTTTCTCATGTGAGTAGTTCCCCTGGGATCGGTAAGGAATGATCCCCCATGTTTCAGATGGTAACCCTCAATTTTTTCTTTAGGAGCATCCTTCGGGCTAATACTGCAGCCTAATAGCATAACTTGGAAGGGAAAAAAGAGTGAAGTGGGCAACCCAGAGTGTCAAGGTCCTGTCCCTGTTAGCTCTGTAGGGCACTAGAGGTTTAATCTTGTATGAAGAGAAGTGTTTATCTGCTTTGTGGCTTGAGGGTGGAGATGCCATAAGCTGTATGGAAAGCAAGGCTGTGAGTTTGGATTCATGTCTCCCTTTGTGTTTGGAGATTTTAGTGTAAGAACGGTACCATGGTCCCGGGTACAGATGGGTATTGGAACCAGAATAGTGTGGAATCCACGGGGGAGTTGAAAAATGACCTATTAAAGTAGGCTTTTAGATTCTGTCGTGTTATTTCATGGAAGAATTAAAAACTGAGGTTTATAATGTAACGCACAGAACACTACTTTAAAACAAAAAGAAACCCCAAAACAACAAGCAGCACGATGGACAGAGGAACAGAGGCAAGGAAGCTGCTGCCAGTGTTGTAGCTGTTCAGTCAGACCCCGCAGGAACGTCCGCACCCCACTGCCAGGGAAGGCAGCTGGAGAGCAGCTGGTGCGGGAGAAGGAGCGGAGGCTCCGTAACGCTGCAGAGCTGGGAGCGTAGCAGCGACTGCCCCTGCACAACCCACAGCTCCGTTCTCCGACTGGAATGGAAGGCACTGAACGAATCTGGGCCTTTGACCCTATTTCACAGTCACTCACTTTGCTCAGCAGCAGCTTCTCTGCTGCTGCTTTTTTCCCCCTGTTCTCTCACCTTTCTCTGTTTGGTTCAGCACTGGGGATGGATTTTCCTGCTAGGATTTGAATTTTTGCTCTGAATGAGGGGGTTTTGTCTCTCTAAGTAAAGCAAGCTCAGGTTTCCTTTTGTTTTCTGTGTTTTTAACTCGCTGCATTGTGCTGCTTTATAACTACCGCTAATAACCGCCGTTTATTTTCCTTTGAATCCCCTTTCTGCATCATGTGCATATGACTTCCAGGAGGTTTGGTCCAAAATGCCAGCATCTCTGGCATGTGCTTATTTTATTTTTGGAACGAAGAACAATGAAAGATTTGCTTTGTGGAGAAACTTTCTACAAGGAATTACATGGACGTTGCAAACTGAGGTCATGAAAAATAATCATCATTAGAATATGCTATGAAAACAAATTGCTCTCTTTCATAGACCCCCCCCATTGCCTCCTTCCCCTGATGCCTGTGTGTTGTCTGCTCAGTCACTGTGAAGGAGGTTAATCACCTTATCACTAAACATAATCGTTCTCTTTGTAAAATAAACCATTGTGGGTTTATACAAGTACAGAAGTCCAGCCTTGCAACCCCAGTGTACTAACCCCAGTGCACATGTTCGCACGGTGCTGCACTTGGCTTTCCTTTCTTTCTCAAAACACAGCAGTAACTTATTCCTTAGCCCATCAGTTCCTTTGGCTGTCCTCAGGGGAGTGAGCCTCCATGGTTTAGGTACAGCCAGGATGCTTATACTCCGTATCTCACATTGTTTATTGCATGGTGAAGGACACAGGAACAGAAACCTCAGTGCTTTGTGCTACAAAGCGGGTTGGTTGTTCACATTTATAAACAAAAAAAAGAAGGGGGGAAGGTAAGTGAGAGGCAGCAATATAACTACAAAAATGATTTACGAGACTTTTTAAAGCCTTTAGGTATAAATCCTTACAGTGCAGCAAGGGATGAGGGGAGAATTAAACAGGGCTTTTTCATTGGTAAGGTCTCTGATTCTCTTTTGCTGGTGTTATAGAAAGATCTGGGAACAGAAGGAGAGATTTTAATTCTTACTTGTTGCAAATTAAAAATCAGCCATTTTCTGGAACCCTCTGGGAGAATGAGAATCCAAAATGACTGTAAGATCAAAGGTGTCTGTTAGAGCAATGACTATAAAGATCATTGTAAGACTGGGTTTGACAGCAGGTTGGTAATAATTATGTGATAAAGACTGAACTGTATAAAATCTGTTCCTTACAAAGCTTCTATTTAATTATCTATTTTAAAATACAGATAGAGACATGAGTAGTACCTGAGGGTCTCTGAGAATACTCTTGTGGGGGTGGAATCTTTGTTCTGATCTGAAATTTTCATAACACCCCAGTTTAAAAAAAGTATTGCAATTGCAACTGTTGTTTTAGGTGTGGCTACTTTATCTCAGAGTGG
This sequence comes from Pseudotriccus pelzelni, assembly GCA_035584735.1. NCBI lineage: Eukaryota > Metazoa > Chordata > Aves > Passeriformes > Tyrannidae > Pseudotriccus > Pseudotriccus pelzelni. The sequence goes on along the minus strand of JAWMRA010000113.1, from coordinate 8,294,155 downwards.
GGGTGGGAGACAGATGTAAATAGGAAGAAATGAACAGTTATTGCAGGGAGGGGGCTTCTAAAGGGGAAATAAAGTCATGCTCAGAGCTACTTGCAGCTCTTTTGACATTGTGCATCTGTGAGGATTCCTTGAACCTAATTCTAGTTAATTGTAATGACTTAATAGTGCAAGTGATGCTAGCAGCAGGATCAAGTCTCATATTTAGCCAGAGCTAAAATGATGCACATAGGCAAGTCCCTCTGGGCTAAGAAGTCAGCTCATTCAGAGAGATGGGCTAAATAGTCTGAGAAGTGTTCTCCTGTAAGGTCAGCTGTAAGTTAACAGGAGCAGGAATAAAATCTCCAGGAACTCACTTCAAAGTATTCTTTTCTTTTCTCTTAAAGACAGCTTATGTTTCAGGAGCTACCGTATTCAAGTAGGGAAATTGTGGTTTATCTCTTCCCTCAGTAAAGGACACTTCAGTCTAGGAACTTACTAATTTAGAAAATCACACTGGAACTCTCAGGAGGCAAAACAGGAGCGTTAACCAAAACATGTAGACAAACAGTGGCACGTGCTCTGGTCATCCTCTTTGAGCAGGCTGAAAACAGGAGCCTGATTCTCACTTCGGCTCAGCTGGTGTAGGTTTGGAGGGATGCTGTTAGCACCTTTGGAATTACATAAGTAATTGCTATACAGATTGATCCACTATCTGTAAGCATTAGGGATTAACCTGATTATTGTATAAAGTTACACGATCATGTCACAAGTGATGGCATCAGAGAGATAAATTTTAATAAGATTCTTGGAAGCTTGTGTTCAGAAAGAAGGCATTATGCAATATAACTGGAATATATCTGTAGCAGCTTCATTAGGCTTGCAAACCATCCTTTCAAGGAAATTCTTGATTTATTAGACATATTCTTTCAGTTGTCTGCATATGTCCATGTAATTCAGCACTTCACTACTGCGTTGCGTGTGCTGCCAATCTCTGCACTAAACTGCAGAATGTTATTTTGCACATTTTGCTGACTTGCTGCCCAGATATTTGGCTCTGGTAAGGTTGGGGTTTTAATGTGTTTCGGGGCCTGCCTTCGTAGCACCCAAGGTTGGGCCAACAGTCAATAAGTAAACGTGTCGTGTGTCTGCGTTTCAGAACCTTCGGCCCCAGGAAAGCCGGACGGTGTTCAGTGGCTCTGTCAGTATCCCGTCGATCACGAAATCCCGCACGGAGCCGGGACGGTCGATGAGCGCGAGCAGCGGGTTAGCAGCACGTAAGCAAACAGAGTTGTGTCGCTTTTGGGTCTGCGCACGAGTATTTTAGGGAAAGGGGATGCCTGCTTGCAGTTTGCTTCTATCCACGCTGGACAGGGATTTTCAGAAGTTATGGCTGGCTGTTCTGTTGAGGGCAAGCAGAGTGTTTTAATCTTGCTTTCGAAGGAGCACATGAATAAGCAGGTAGCATTTTTGAGAGTCCCAGATCAGTAAACTTGACAAGTTTTTAGAATTGACATTAGAATTAAAATTACATTCTTAGCCTTGGGACTACCTTTCTCATGCTTAAGTGTTTTAAATCAGTGACAAGTTGTTCACAAGCTCTATGGTTATTGACTTTGTTGCTGAACTGTGTAGAGCTCTTGATGCCTCTCTTGCTGCTAGTGCAAAGAGAAAGCAATAGAAAACTGGCTGCTGGAATAGAAGAGGTGCAGTGGATTGGAAACACCTTGCTAGTTCTGCCATGCCGTCTTTGTGTGCCACGGTCAGCACAGTGACGTGGGCCAAGACCAGGCAAGGGGCTAAGTAGAAATAGAGGCAAAGCTGGTATCCCAACCTTCCTGGTTTTTCCCCCCCTGTGGCAGAAACAGTGCTCCCTGCACGTTGCCAGCTGCTTGCAGAAAGCATGTTGTGTGTCTGCTGATACAACCCACCTGCGCCCTGGAAAAGAGGCCACTGGAACTAGGCTGTCCCCACAGCCATTTCTACAACTGCCAGCTTTGTCAGGAACACATTGAATCTGTCTGTGCTGGGTAAAGTGTTCTAATGCTGACGTACCAAGGGAGGGACTGGAGAATCCATAGGAAAAACTGCAGCAGGCAGCAGACAAGATAAATAAAAGCCCAGACAGCCGGCAAGCTGTGAGCTGAGCATCCTGGGACACGCTGGAGGAAAGCAGAACTAACCAGAGAAACACCTGAACAAATTTCTGCTGCGTTAGGAGGGCGTCTGTCTGTGACACAGTTTGATTCCTCCGTGTGTTTTAGGATCGTCTGCACAGAACGGGAGTGCTCTGCGCAGGGAATTCTCAGGAGGGAGCTACGGAGCAAAGCGTCAGCCTATGGCATCGCCCTCAGACGGGTCCTTATCCTCTGGTGGCCTGGACCAAGGCAGCGATGCACCAACAAGGGACTATGAGAGAGAGGTGAGTGACTGGAGAAACTTTTAAATGTATTGATAAACATGAGGAAGTTAAATCCTGTTGTGGGTTCAGGAGTCATTGACAATGAAGACATGGATTTCCTGTATTTCGAGCTATTCTGACAGAAGACTTGGGTCAAGCTGTGTCAACTCTGGTCCTGGCATTTACCATGCAGAAAAAGGTCCCTGCACTCCCTACCTATCTCCCGAGAATACTGGCCTAGTATAGTAACAGCTTGATAGCAACCTATTGCAGCTTGAAGTGGTGATATTCCTTCTGCCCTTTATTTGCAAAGATTCATAAGCTATCTTAGAAACCATTTCACAGGAGATATTTTGTAGTCAGAAGTTAACAAGGTAATGTAAATGTTGTCATATCATTTCATTTAGAGCAGGAACTGGATTTAGTAATTCCTATTCTGTGCAGTCGAGACTATTGCTATGATAGGACTGAAATCCTGCCCAGTGCTAAACTCGGTCCCTCCCAAGACTGTTTTACGTGGGAGGGTCCAATCTGAAGTTGGCCAGCAGAACTTTCCCAACCCATTTTCTTATCAAGGAGTGTGAAAATTAGAGATCACGGATTTTTTATTGTACTGAATATATCCTGCCAGTTGAAGCTGGAAAGCAACTGTCTAGCCAAATTCAAGCTCAGACAGAGTTGTATTCTACTGTACTCTGAAAGGTCCAACTGGAGTAACTTGATAGGATGCTTTTGATTGATATCCTGGGTGTGACACAGAAGAGTTAGCTGTGATGAGAGGTGTACCACAAAGATTCCTCAGTGTAGTGCAGGAGCATCTCAGATCATAATCTGTGAAAAGGCAGAGCTGTTGTAGCTTCACAGGCAACATAAGTTGCACACTCTGCTGACCAAGCAGCCCTTGGCAATACGCAGACTGCCAAAATCCCAGCAGTGCTGTGTACTTAATGTCAGCACCACTTATGCCTGCTGAAAGCAGAGTGATGGGCCACTGAAGTCTTGTGTCTCCCTGAACCAGGAAATTCTGAGAAGAAAAAATCCCTCAGTATTTTTGGACACAAGCAAAATCCACAGAGGCCTTTGAGTCCAGTCACCTGTTGTTCAGACACCCTCAGTCACTCTCAAACTTGCTATCCTCTTACTTACTGGTGTTCTTGTGTGTCTTTCAACTGCAGGACTCTGACTCTCCAAGACACTCTACGGCATCAAACAGCTCCAACCTCAGCAGCCCTCCCAGCCCGATTTCTCCTCACAAGACCAAGAGCCTCTCCCTGGAGAGCTCTGACCACGTGAGTTGGGACTCATGAACTGCTTCATCAGCATTCAGATTTGACATCACATCAGCTTGCTGTCCCCATGGCTGTCCCCTTCACTTGCTCCAGTTCTCACCTTCATCATCCTAACCCTCCCCATTCCCTGTCTGAAAGTGATCTGGGAGTGGGGTACAGAGGAAGGTAAAAGCTGGTTGTCTTCAGCACCGTGCGGCACTGCCTCACCCTCCCTTCCCCAGATTTGACAGCAGCAAATGAGCAAAGTTAGGGTGTTGGTAAATATCAGATGCTGTAGATTTGTATTAGCATTGGTTTCATTTTTGTGGTTACAGCTGCTTCATTTTTAAAGACATATTTATCCCACTCCCCTTCCACTTCCCAAAAGGTAGCATAAGTAGACCAGACCAGTACCAATAAGAGACAATTCAGAGGGATTTTGTTTTCATACAATAGCTCATTGTACTGTACAAAAGTAGCACAGAGACCCCTTCCCCTGCATGGGGAATGATCAGTATGTCAGAGGCACATAAAAGCTTTCAGCCACCACGTTTGAATGTCAATCTGATTGTCGCCAGCAAATCCTTATTGATTAAAATGATGCATATTTTACTACAGTACAGAGTTTAAATAAATACGCAGATGTTAGAGTAAAATACGTATGTATATATTCAAAGAAAAAAAGCATTGTGTATGCAGCAGAAGATGGATGCTTATTTAAGAGAGCCTTTAATTTAAGATTTGTGTTGTCCCTGTTTTCATGCTCGGTAAGATACAGACTCGGAGGCCTGGCCTAAAACCTTCCGCAGGACAGAATTTCTGTCTGCGCGGTGCTCGCCGCACTGCCGGGAGAGGCCCCTGCAGTGCTTTCACAACATTTCTTTACTTCTGGCCGTAGCATAACTGAAGCTGTAATTCCTACTTTCGTGTTAATCCCCATCCTTTGCAAAAATGACAACAATTGGAAGCAACCCCCTGCCCGGACAGCCAAGGGCCCCGGTCAGCCCGGCGGCTGCCCCGGTTTCAGTCGTTCTGGCTGTGCAGCTGGAGCCTTGCAGCATCCTACAGGAGAGGTCCTTCAGGCAGCAAGGAAGTTCAGTGCAGCAGGATTCAGCAGGAAAACTGTTTCCATGGGTCAGGAAATTTGAGCAGGTTTAACTCGGAAGAGAGCAATCTTCCACATCTCCTTGACCATCCCTAAACAGAAAACTGTTACTGTTGTTACCAAATACTAGATGCTAATACACATCAGCCAAACGAGTGCCCTTAGCCCAAAGCTGGTCCTGGCTGGCTTTGCTGTCGCTGTAGCAACGAAGAACCTTGAAGACTGACCTCACACTGTTCACACTGTGGTAGCTGGAGATGCCTAGTGACCCAAAACTGCCACGCTGGCAAGGTTGGTTTTCCTCTCCCTCCCTACTCGTGCTGTGGGTTTGTGCAATTTGCCCGTTGTTTCTATGTGCTCACCTGCTGTTTGGTTCCAAAAGCAGGGCAGGTTGGAGGGCGGAAAGTATTGCTGTGGAAGACAGAGCCCTCTGAAGTTGCAAAAATAAATAAAAAGCTGAAGCTGGTCACGCAGTCAACAGAATAAAATGACAAACTGATGTACAAATGGATGGTAAGAGGAAGATGTCTCTTCAGTTAGCAGGGCAGATGCGTTCTTTATTTGGGAGTGTGTTCAAACGAGCCTCTCTTCTCAGTAGTATTGTTGCCGACTTTATACTATGACCATACTCGAACACGCAAGGGCTTTTTGTATTTAGAATACTGGTTTTTGTGGGTTTTGGAAACTCGTTATTGCTCTTATTAAGCCATTCCATATTCTTGCAGTCAGCAGTTATGTGGTGTTCCACCCACATGGAGATGTTTGGAGTTTTCCACTTTCTGTTTTCCCTAATAGAACTTATAGGTAAGTTCAAACCATGTACAGTAATTTCCAGGTATGATCTAAGTGTGATATAGGGAACAAGACACAGATCATCTAATCCATTTAATCATGCTGGGTCTCCTAGGTAAGATTTCTCTTTCACTCTGAATCAAGAGGTTTGTCTAAGTTTAAGCTCATTCAGTGTTATTTTGGGACAGGAATTCAAGAAATTGTTGTAGAAACCATCGTATCAAAAGCCTGTCTCTCTCCCATTTGGGTATTTCAGAGTAGCAAGCTGGTTGTGTTGTTTGTTTTCACTTCAAAGCTACTACTTTTGCAAGTAGTAGCTGGCATTTGAAATTAGAAGCTTTAGCAAAGAGTTAAGCACTTGAAAGTAATTCCTCCCAGAAGAGTTTATGTATTTCTGAGGAACAGATAGGCAGGGCGTTATTGGCGTTATTAAAATTCCACATCAGCTTCTTTTTAAAGGCTGCATATTGCTTCAAGTATAGCCACTGCTTTTTCCCCACAATTCCCTTGTTTTGGTGAAGCATGTCCACACTTTTCAAAGCCTTTGCAGACTAGTTTGTATTTACTGTATGTTGTATTTAAACAATAATCTTATTTTGATGTTGAGAGAAGGCGTTTAAACAGCAGTCACTGAAGACAGAGCAGCCTGCGTGACAGTCCCCTGAGAGAGGGTCACAGGACCTTTTTTTGTGGATTTTTTTTTTGCAGTTGTGCTAAAGCTCTATCTGAAAATGGAACCCAAAGAGCCATGACACAGCAAACAATTAAATCAAGTAAACCCCAGTGTTTACTCCATTACAGTGCCTGCAATCTATTGATATCAAAACCTGACATTTTCAGGCAGAGTGTAGGTCAGCTGTGTTACAACACTAAGCTCCAGAGGGTGAGAGCTCCACAGGCCTACATTGTTTGTACACTACAATTTCTAAGCCTTGGCAGTCTCCTTTAGGATTACTGTATTTAATTATTACTTTGGTACTGTACATTTTTATACACATCTGTCCAAAAGAGAAACAGCAACTGTGCTCTCAGTTGAAAAGCAAATGACCACATCAGTTATTAGAAAAGAGTAAAATTGTCCTAGGACTTACATAGTTTTATATATTTGGGGACCATTTGATTACAGACTCAATTTTAAACCACACTCATCTTTTTTTCGTTGGTATGCATACTGCAGCTGAGCTTTTTTCTTAAATACTCATTGGGCTAGGAAAAGTAACTTGGTCATTTGAACTGCAGGACTCTTGGCTGGTATCTCCGAGACAGTTGTCTCCCGAGGTTTGGTGTTTGCTCCTTTGCACTGTAGCACTGCTTCAACTTCACGGTTTGAGGGCTGCGTTTTGTTCAGGGAGCTTAAAATCTCCCACTGCATTTCTGACTGTAGCTCATGTTCTCTGTATACAGTATGTATCTAGGTGATTTTTTTTCCTTTTGGCTGAGACTGAAGGTGTTTGTTTGCATTTTTGACAGTGCTTAAAACAGATGGGTTGTTGGGTTTTCGCATTTTTTTTTCTTTTGATGGCAACAAGGATCTGAACCCAGATTCAGGCAGCTACTAAGGATTCCAGGTTATAGAATGGAGTAAGTTTGGTAAATAGTTTTCCCCTGCACGTGTGCACACACAGATATGTGGCTTCCTTCCACATTTCATAAACCCAAAAGCAGGGTTATAGTACTTCTTCTCTCTTGCCTTTTACCTGTAGAAGACAACTGGTGGTTTGAAAAAAACATTCCTGAGGCTGTGGTGAAGTAGTTGCTTCTTTTCCCCTTCCAGTAGTTGCTGTGGCTTGTTATGAATGTGCATTTTGCCCATTTAAATGAGTTTCAAAACTGAGTCAGGAATGTATCTCTTTGATTCTGATGAAATTACAAGCCAGGTGTTTTATTCTCAGGTATATGGCAGAGGGAAGTTAAGGGTCTTGTCATACCAAAAAAGTCCAAAAATCATAGTTTATTTATAGAAATGCAGTTTAACTGCATCTAACTGGTTCACAGCATGTGTCAGCCCTTCAAAACAGAACAGTTGGATCATTAACACAGAAACAGATTCTGGCACCGTGTTGTCTTGCAGGGCCAGACCCTGAATGACAGGACAAACGTGCTCTTGGGTAAAAAAGGGTTTCTTTTCCATTTTATGAATACTGTTTAATTTTAAATGAATGCATTAAGGGTAACATTTATTACAGTGCAAGTATCCACAGCTCCTGAGCCTCGCAGTCTGAGAATCAAAGCGGCACAGGGTAACTCCTGCTGTGGGTTCTTTTGTTAATATGAGTCTGTTCCATGGAGGAACTGCGACAACTTCCTGCACTAACACAAAATGCACTCCTCTGGGCACTTTGTGTTCACACTTTATTTGATAAACACCCCTAGAAACCGCTCTGCTGCCGGCTGTCCTGTCTGAATTCCAACTCTACTCTCTCATTCCAGCCGCAGCTCAGTACAACCTGTTTTCATTCTGCATTTAAAAAAAGTCTCATCCACAGGGAAGAAATCCACAAACAAACCAGTGTTGGTATTTCAGAGCAATTATACCTGCCTTTTTATGTATGACAGTTTCATATCATTTATTTTTAAAATATGTTTTTTAGGTTTTTCATTGTAATATTATTGTACAGTTTTGCATGGCATAGATGTAATCACTTTTTTGTTTTAGAGTATAAAAGCTGACAAGTGTGCGTGTGGGGGAAAGATTCTGCTTTTTGCCTCTTCTCACTCTTTTGTTTAATGCCCTCGATATTGTAGGGGACATTGTAAGAGATTCTCTGCTACAGAACAATGATGTAGATTCTTTTGCACAGAAATATTTAAGGTGGAAAAGTCAACAATGTAAAAATGACTTACCACCAATATTTTATGTTGGTAACACACTTAATATTAACCTACTTTGATGTACTGCAATAAAACAGGGAACTGTTAGAAATGCAGATGTTTTGTCTTTTTTTCCTACCTCCCCACATTAAGCTTTGAGGAGGAAAGGGAAAGGGGAATAATGGTGTTCTTGATGTTAAAACCAGCATGTTGTAACACTTCTGCACAAGTGCACAGTGGGAAGAAAAGGAATATGTGAGAAAATAGATTTACCTTTAACAGTTTTCAGAAAAAGTAACCAGAACCTTTTGTAAAATACAAAAGTGAAGTCACCTTATACTTTGCTACATTGAACTTCATCAACTATCGTTTTCCTGACCTTTATCTTAGGTCATCTGTAGTGACCTAAAAAGTAGGTAGTTTTATAATTGTAGTCTGTGTTTCTGATGTTCCTCTTTCATTTGTAGTTACACATCAAACGGTTCAGCTGTCCTCGTGTTGGTAGCTCAGAACTAAGAACACAGCCTCTAACATCAAATTGACTTTCATTCATTTTTAGGTACCTGTGAAGTTCTGTGAGTGCCCTGACCCTTTCACATCATTCACCACTTCCTCAGCCTGGAATTTTCTCCACACCAGCAATTGTTACTTCATCTTCCTCTTCATTCCTTACCCTGTTACTGTAATGTTGGAAATGGCCTCATTGTGCCAGGGGAGGTTTATATATTTGGTAAAATTTCTGCACAGAAAGGCTTGTGAAGTATTGGAACAGGCTGCCCAGGGAAGTAAGCGGTGGAGTCACCGTCCCTGGAAGTGTTCAAAAATATGTGAATATGGCACTTGAGGACATGGTTTAGTGGTGAAGATGGTGGTGCTACGTTGATGGTTTGGACTTGATGATCTTAGAGGTGTTTTCCAACCTTAATGATTCTGTGATAAATCCTAGCTTTGATCACGTGCTCAGTCATCCCCCCTGCAGCAGAAACACAGGACTAGGCTGTTACTGATCCCTGCCAGCCTCACAGCTTGGGCATTCTCCCATTATCAGACTACCAGCAGTCACCTCCAGGAAGTCACCACGATTCCCACTTCTTCCATGGCCACAGGCTACCCTACTCCTATAGGCAGATCTAAGCTCATTTAGTCCGCTGCAGGTCTCTCGTGGCTGCTGTAGCTCTGGGAAATACCATGTTCCCTGTGCTCTGACTTTTCACTGAGTGCATTAGTTCTCAGTTCCCAGGGGTCCAGTTGCACCATCACAGCTGTGAAGGTCTTGGGAAAGGAGCTTTCTAATGTAAGGGGTTTGGGCATTAGAAAAAGCAGAACTGCACATTCAGGTCCTGTCCAGCTCCTCAACATTTTTTTCCATTTTGATGCAGCAGCCAACTTGACTTAAGAAAGAAGGTAGGAAAATCACTGCTACCCCATGTAGCCTGAATCTCAGTTCTTTAGAATGGAAAAGCACTGGCTTCAGAGAAGCAGCTTTAACCTCCACCTTGCCCTGTGGAATAAAGAACTGGATTTTTCTAGAACAGAAGCTTGCTGCAGCAAAGTCCACATCCACAACCTACCTGTGTAGTTCAAGCAAATGCACTGGCTGGCACAGAGCAAGCCGTGATCAAGTGTTCCTGCTCACTGTAAAATGTCACGGTTTCTTTGACCTGAAGCCAGAGCACAGTGTTTCCAGCTCACGTTTTCTGCGCGGCTGTTACACTGACACACAATTCCTCATGTCACAAACCTCTCTGGACAAAGCTGCAGCCATTATTAATGTTTTCAGAGCGAACACAAAAGGCCAGGAGCATTAGCGACAGGGAGCTCTAATTAGCTCTCCTAATAAAGCAACATCTTAGCTTCTGCTAGTTGCTACCCTTTCAGCAAATGCAAAACAACTGCACTGTTCTACCCGACGTTATTATTAAACACAGTTTGCCTCTCAGGAAGGGAAATGTTTGCCAAGAGTTAAACACTGTCGCCCCAGCATGGTATACAGAAGATCCGTGCTCACATGAACAAATGCATACCAGTCTCACCTAGTTGTCACTGGAAAAGTGACCTGTAATGCTTGAGTTATTTTGCCTTCTTTGCTTTTTAAAAAAACTGACAAGGGAGCTTCAGAGCAAATTCTGAAACTGAAGATTCACAGTCAGTACGTTCAGAGAACTTGCAAAGTATAAACGTTAACATCTCAAACAATTCCACTGTTTTTACAGCTGCAAGGTCTAGATGCAAAGGAGGACAACCAAACCATGTCTATTAGAACTTAAAACAACAAGGAAAGTTAAACAGTATACACTGATAAACAGCTCGATGCAAAACAATATATTACTTCAGTGAACAGCAGAGTTAATCATCTTCTCAAAAGGTTAGGAATAACCTGACCAGTATTTTGAATTAAAGAACACTAGATCTTGCTCAACCAAGTCTTAAATGAAGTGGTTCATATGTTTATGATCTTGGAATAAAGGTAATACAATAATACGAGGTAATATAATAATATAATAACCTGTTTTCCTATTTCTCAGAGGTCCCTCCTGAGAGAGACCATTTATTCACTTACCTGCTCTTTACCTCTGGAAGCATCAGCTGTTAGGATTTCTTATGTACTGAAGTTTAAGATCATACAACCTCTGCATTCCTGGGCTGTGTTAACTGAGTAGGATCAGCTGAGCGTGCTGCTGTGTACCTGGCACTTGTCAGATGAGGATGCCTGCGTTACTAAGCACCAGGTGAGCCTCAACTCCACCAGCCTCTCCTTCACAAGTGGAGGAAAGGCAAAGAGACCTGTACTCAGGAGACTAACACGGGAATTAGAACAAAGGGAAATACGAAAACAAGTAAATGACCAGGGATTTTTATGGCCAGACATGTTCAGGCTGATGTTTTTCTGCCTCTTGGTAAACTTGTCACTACCACAGTAAGCGCTGGCGACGCAGCTGCAATGGAAAGATGAAGGCATAAACAGGCCAGAGGTGGTGGCTTTGCAAGGTTAGTTGCAAGCCTTTGAGCAAACAACTGCAACAAGAGGAGACTTGGGAGCTGCTTCGTTTGCTCAGCTCCTGTTTATCCCACAGAACAGGATGTGGTTCACCTGGCTGTTCATCACCACACCAGAAGAAGAAAGAAGCGCAGGCAGGAGGCCACCGCACAAGCACTTGTTTATTGACGTTGGGAAGTCGTACAGGTACAGGCTTTGTACAAAAACCTACGGAAGTAAATTTCCTAGCTTGACTCCAATAGTTTAAAACTGTGCGTCTGGTTTTAACTGTGTGACATTTCAGCTAAAGCTGGAACTGCTCATGAGAGAGACGACGTGTTCGTCTGCCTTGCCGTAAGTTCTGCGTTACAGAGAAACAGAAACAGACGAGGTTCTTGGTTAGGAGTCCAGCAAGCAGTTGGTGTCAGTTGTAGCTTATCTAACTTGCCCTCAGGAAAGCTGATACCTACCAGACAGTGAAGAATCCCACTAATTGTGCTCAGATATAGCTCTGTTGGATACATGTTTGACTCCCAGAACTGAGATGGGTTGTGAGAGCGTGTTCATGTGTGTGTTTAAAAGAGACTGGCACTCAATTCTCGGATTTTTAAAATATTTCCTATGCTTAGCTTGCAAGCCAAAAAGAGGCAGAAAGCATAAAACTTCGTCCTACTTACACACACACACCCCTTGCATTAAATCAATGTCAGTAAAATCCAGGAGGGTTCTTAGACTGCCACCACTTGATTTACAAAAATGGGGGGGAGGTGCTGGATGTGTCTGTGGTAGGGAACACCTTAGTATTTCAATCTATAATTCACAGTATGAAATCTACTTAAATTCCACCTCAGCTTGAAAGAGGGAAGTTTTTTAAAAAAACAATTTGTGGAGAATTACAAATAGGTTTCAGTATCAAATTCTGCTCTTGTCCTCCTTCCCCTGCTTGTTATAAAGCCCAATCAATATGCAGCCACCATCGCAATGTTAAAAATGCATTCAAGGTAGTCAGCTGGTGCCTTGAAACAGCACAGAAGCACTCAAAGAGTTTCCTGCAAGCTGCAGGCTGTACTGGCAGTCAGTGTAGGACAGACACAGCATGAAAGAACAGCTTTGTCCTCATGAAACGCACACTTGGCTTCCAGGGCACAGGCTGCTGCATCTCAGGAGGATGGAGAGCTGGGGTGCAACACTTGGGAGGCTACAGCGCTCTCTGCAAGGCTCAGCTGAGCCGGGCCCTCAGAACAAGGCGTGTTAGTTCATTCCTACTACTCCTCTGGCTTCTTACCCCTACTGCTCCAATATTTGCTATATGCCTCTTGGAACATGTTTTTGCAGGAAATTTTGGCCTTCAGTTTGGTGCAGATCAGGAAGGAGCCCCCCATCTTCCGATGAAGAGAGTAGGTCTCTGCTGGCGGGGGGACAAGTCGATGCTTCAGCATGACTGGGATTAAACCATGGATCTTTTCAGTGGTGCTTTGGTTGCCAAAATCAAAAGGTTCATCAGATGCAAAAGCCTCTCCCAGAATGAGGACAGCATTTAAGTGGGCATCTTCCATTTCCTGCCCAAAAGGAAAGAGGCATAAATAACATCATTAACCACCAGGGAGGAAAAGAAATGGTAATGCTATCAGCAGCAGCTCAGGGAAATAACTAGTCATGCCCACACCAAAGCTAACCTCGAGCCCCCAGTTTTGAGCAGTTAAACCTCCCAGGAGACCATCTACCCAGTCACGAAATTTCAGGAGTTGTCATCACCTGCAGGGTCTTGCTGGGGGGAAAAAAGGAAGGACAGTGGGTTTGAGGCTACCTGTATCCTCATTACTCTTCCTGCTCTCAAAAGGAAGGGAGATCAAAAGCCAAGTCATTTTTATCCTCTTTCATCCTTATCAGTGAGGCTTTTGGGCTGACACTGGCTTTCACCATACCAAGAAATCTGGGGAAGTTCACAGACCCACAACAACCTTATCTGTGGCCAACACTAAAATCAGACCCTTCTGCTCCGTACCTTGATTTCATAGCCAGTGAGGAATTTCATTTCAATGGACTTCTTCAGTACTCTCTCTCTGTCCATGTCAGCAGCTGCCTTGATTACCTGAATAGGAAGAATACTTTCAGGAGAGCTAGGAGATGACTGAAAAACATTTTGAGTACAGGACTACTACACAGGCCACAGGCACACATTAACACATGCTGCCCACTCGTTCCTTGCCTCTGCCCTCATCTTCAGGGTCTGCATGCTGGCCAGGTTAAGAGCTATTGGCAAAAAGATACAGCTGATGGCTCTTCCCAGTAGGGCTACACAGAGCCCAGAGAGTGTAAGGGACAGCAAAAAAGCTTCACAAATCAGTCAAGCCCCTTTCCCAGTGAAATAGCAGAGCCAACTGTGAATCACTTTAGGTGACAGCTACAGGCTCTGGCAGCTCTGTTGTCAAGTGCAGAACATGGTGATCACAAAGGAAGTACGTATGACTTCACATCAGTATGTGTGTCTGTAAGCAAGCTAGAAATCGCAAGAAAGGGCAGGGAACAGAACAAGCAATTCCTGCAAAGCCTCATATAAAAATCGCGGAATTCTGAGTGCTCTGATGCACCCTGCTGCCTGAGTCTCACAGTAGGCAACGCTGCAGTTCACGTTTGTCATGCAGTGTGAACACCCAAACCCAGAGAGCCAGCAGCTTGCAGCAGACATGCAGACAGCAATGGTGAGGGATGAAACAGGAAGCGAGATCTCTCTCTTGCCTCCAGTCCTGTTCTCTCCACACCCAAAGTGGATTTGAGTATGAAGTGATACAGCTAACATAATAAGAGTATTTGCAAAATCAGGTGCAGCACTCTAAGACACAGTGCAAGTTCTCACCTCTATGTAGACATCTGTGAACTTCTCATTAAACCCTCGTGTTGCTCCAAAGTCCAGCAGGGCCACCTGAAAATAGACAAACCCATCATACCAGTCAACCACTCTGGTAGAGCCTGATCTTTAGTATGTTCCTAATGTCTTCAGGAAACTCAGTTGGCTTTCCCAGCACTTTTCTCTGCAGCTCAGCTGCCCCTGACTCCTTTATTCCCTGACTGCAGCCCGGACAGCTGCGCTGACACATGGCCAAGGAATGGCCAGTGCCCACACTGTCACACCTGCTCCACTGGTAACTCCACTCAGGCTTTCTGTCCAGGGACAGAGCAGCACACAACCTTTTCCCAGCACTTTCCAACACAGACCTCAGGAATGAACAAGCAATTCCTTCTGCCCTGCAGGGCACAGAGAGGCAGCCAAACCAACTCCACAATTGCTACCCTTCCAGCACAGCACAAGACAAGAGCATTCAACTGAAGAGTCCTGGGCTCAGGTGTGTCCTGGTAGAGCACTGCCAGCTGCAACTTCCCACTGGCCACCTTCAAAACAAACCCTGAGGCTAAGGAAGTAGCTGTGATGGGAGCTAAGGCCAAAGACAGGCAGCCAAGGTTACAGCAGCCCTGCTCTCCTACCCAGACCAAGCCAAGGCAAGTGGCAAAGGGCAGGTTTGTTTCCCTGTTCTATCTGCCTGTGCCTCAAGGACAAGGAATCTGAGAGAATCTCAGTAAGGGCTCATTAAACTCTGACAATGGAGAATAATCAAAAGCTGGTGAAAACCAGCCTTTGTACAGGCAGAACTGCAGCTGCTTGGGCTTACCTTGTGCAACTGTGGGTCATAGAAGAAGTTGGACCAGTTTGGGTCAGTCTGCATGTACCGGAACTCAAACAGCTCCCGCAAACACAGGACCAGGATGTTGTGACAGATCTTGAAAAGCAAGGAAAGAAAGAAAGAAGTCAGAACGGCAGCAAGCCCTGCTCACACATGTAACTTGCAACAGGGATCACATCACCACAGTGGCAAGAACAATCTGCTCTATGCTGCAGAACTCCTGCAGAGCGCTGAAGGAGCACCTCTCAGCAACTCCCAGACCACACCTGCCATGGGACGTCCTTAGCATCCAACACAGATGCCATGCAAGTTTCACATCAGCTCGAGCTGTAGTTCGTATCAGCCCCTGGATGTGCCTCCAGAGAAGCTGGTACCCTGTACCCCGCAGCTGAGAACAGCAGAGTCCAGTACAGATCCAACTGCACGTGTCCTGGTCCTGCCTTTTAACTTCCCAGCATTGACTATTCACTTGGTTGTTGCAAGAATGGGAATCTTGCATGATATACAGACACACCATGTGCTCCTCAGCCAAGTCTTCTGCTGGGCTCAGCACTGACCCAGCGTGAGGGAGGAGCAGCAAACCTACACCTCAGGACTGACAGGCATTGGAAGCAAGAGCAGCAGTCCTTGAGGACTGCTGAATTTATATACTACAGCAGAGCTTTTCTGCACAATAGTTTTGCTGGAGCCTGCTCAGCAGAATTGCCAGTCTCATTCTGCCCTTCTTCAGCTTCTGCAAAGCTGAGTGAAACATCGTATCTGAGAGAGAAGGAGGAAAGCACTATATGCAAGCCAGACCTGCTCCAAGACACTGCCCATGTAGGTCAGAAGGCAGAGGGTCCGCCAGGCCAGTTGCTTATAGGAAAGAGGTCTGGTCCTGCAGCAACACCCCACCTCACAGCCTTTTAAAATCAGTCCTGATGATACAGCTCATCAGAGGGGACAGTCCCCAAGAACAGGCAGCCAGCTCTGGCATAGCTTCAAATCCAATGGGACACTGAGATCTGTTTATCTAGACGAACATACTCCGCCCTCTTCCCCACTGACCTGCTAACAGCTGACAGCTCACACAAAGAAACACACACACACCAAATACCAGGACAGCTATTTCTGCTACTAGAACAGCTGCTTGTCCCACAGCCCTCCAATCCCTTGCTATATTCATCACCAACGCCTACCCATCTCCACATCCCCCCTCCTGTTTACTGAGAGGCACTTTTCCAGCAGTCCTGTGCAGCCAGGTCAGTCCCACGGGAGCAGACGACACCCAACTGCACTGAGATGATTCTGCACTCCTGCCCAAAAGAGCAGCTGCACAAGACCCCTTTCTCCCTTCTGACAATCCTTCCCAAACTTAAGGTCATCAGAAATAGGGCATCACACAGCTAAGGTACCTCCCCTTCAGCTACCCTTGCCATTCACCCCCTCCAATCCCTCCCTGCTGAATGCTGGTGCCTGCAAAGCCCAGACCAACTCAGAGAGACCCCAGTGTCACTGCCACCGTCCCTAAAAAGAAGTCTTCCTAGAGGCTACAGACAGTCCCAGACTCCAGCCCTACTTTGCCCTCCTCAGGGTTTGCCGTGCCACAAAGTGTCCCCTGGTGTGCCAGTCCCCAGGCAGGCCAAGCTCGCTGCTCTGAGCGAGGACAAAAGCATAACCTGCCCACATTACCTCATTTCGAATCTCCTGGCTCAGCCCTACAGCTTGATCCAAGGGAAAGCCAGATACCAGCTCTGTGGTCAGGACGTGCTTGCTGCACAGCTCATCTATTACTCTGGGGACATAGAAGAAGGGGTCATCCTTCAGCAGCTCCCTAGGGATAGAGAAAGGAGAAGAAGCGGTTAGGAACCCTGAGAACAGACAGGTCCCTCGGCAACACCTCACATAGCCCTTTACCAGCCTCTCCCCACACCCGGGATGGGGCTGCCAGGATATGCTTTCCTCAGCAGTTACAGTAGGGATTAAGTCAGCAGAAAACATGGCAGTGACTTGCGGCTGCTGCCAGCTCCTGAGGTCATGTCTCCTGCCAGAGCAGTGATATTAGGAGGGCTCCAGGCTGGCACATCAAGGGGCATTGGGCTCCTTCGCTCACCACACTTGGCTTCGGGGTCAGACTACACACATGGAAGATACGGGCTTTGCCAAGGGGACCAATGCCACAGGGGCAGTTCTGCAGCAGGACAGGAAGGGTGCCCAGCCTCCAGCAGCTCTCTGTCATCCAGCCACCATGTAAAAACAATCCAGACCCCGCTGCTACGGCAAGCCAAGAGAACAGGCAGTACTAGTGGTGGTAGTTACTGTAAGAGCTGAACTGAAAAACCTCTTAGGTTTTTCTAAAGGATGGGAGAAGTTCACAACAGGCTAGTGTAAGCGCACACAACAGCACTGCAACCCGTCCTCGGGAGTTACTGCAGCACCTTCATATGTGGCAAAACAGACAGGCTTGCACTGGAGGAGAGAGGATAAGCTATCGCATTTCAGCTGACTGAGTACATGCCTGGCTCAGACAAGGTGGTAATTCCAGGGGACAGCCCAGGCCACAAACATGCACCCTTCTCCTGAGCCACATGGCAGGGCACGCATTCATCTCCCCACCATCCCTGAAGTTAAGCAACCCTTCCTGCATTTCTCACACACGCAAACAGGGGGGTTGAAGGCAATGGTGTGAACATACTGGAATTTCCTTGCGCAGGCAGCTTCTCTCAGGTAGTCACACTCCAGGGCCAACTCTCTGCTCACGACTTTGATCAAGTGCTCAGGGAACAAACCTGAAGGTCAAACAGGAGAAGAGAGAACAGACTTAGAGGAAAGGACCCCCTCAGGCTGTGCTTTCCAGAGCTGCATCTGAGGAGCAACTGCTATCCAACCAGCTTTGAGCTGAAGAGTACAAGAAGCCCCAGAGAGCCAAAGCATATTTCCAACTAAATACAGGTTCTGCAGTAATCCCAGGCCAGGGTTACACAGCTGCTCTCAAGTCAAGGTATGTCCACACCACTGCCCTTGTGCAGCAGAGCTCCATCCTCCCCCAGCTCCCACCCCACAGCCCAAGCTGTCCATTCATGCTCTTGGCATGGCTGTGCAGAGGCACACACCTCTACAAGGAGTAGAAGCACCCAAACACCAGCCTGGGCAAAAGCAAAAAGAAAAGACTCAAAACCATATCTGCCTACAACTGGGAGCAGGCACTGCCAGCATGACTAATACACAGAACTGCAGCAGCAGCAGCACGTAGCCAGGGCCTGAGTTGCCAAGTCCAGTCTCAGACTCGAAGTTGGAAAACCAATCTACCTCTTGGGACAGACAGCTGGGGCTGCAGCAGCCTCTGCAGGGCCCTGCCCAGCCACCAGAGAGAACAGGCCCAGATTTTGTCAGCACCCAGCCTGATTTTCAGGCAGCATTTGTACAGTCCCACTAAGATTTACAGCTGCTGCAGGCAGGTATGTGGAAAAAGGAGTAAAGTCCTTCATTCCCTGTGGGAAAAGGGATTTATCCATGTGCTGGGAGACTGAGCATGTTCCAAGTCTGACAGTTCTCCACAACTGTGACTGGAAAGAACAGAGAACAACCAGGAAGAGCAGAGAACAGCAGGCATGGAGGGCTACAAGAAAATTGGAGAAGTATGAGTTCTGCCAAACATACCAGAAAACAGCGGGGATAAAGCAAGACTATCTAATCTGAACACTGCCCATGCTTCATGCCTAGAATGGCAACAAAAGTGAGTATTCCCAGGCACATTATGCTTTGCCAAGAATCCCTGTGGGTCCTTTGCTATAGTGCAATGTTACTCTGGCAAGCATGTGCACGTGCGTGGCTGGGAAAAACACCGCAGGTGCACTCCCCACCCCACCAAATACACACTGGATAAGGCACATGCTCAGCAAAGGCAGCAACAGCTCTGCAGCAGGAGAGGGGAGCAGAACATGGCTCCCCACGTTGGCCCTGCACGCTCTGCCTACATCCACTACCTCTCCTGCTTTCTGCAGGAAATCTGTTCCCGGGCAGACTTAGTAATTCTTAAGTCCTTTCCCCCCATTTCCTTGAGAGTGTTTCCTCCCTCCAGTCTCTGGAGGCACACATGCAACGCACAGCTTGAAATGAGTTGGCAGAACTCAAACTGCACCAGTGGGAACACAGGGCCTGCCAGGCCCTCTGTCTTTTTACCTTCAGGGAGAATATTGCTCATGCTCAGCACAGTCATCAGGTTGTTAACATCGCTGTTGATGCTCTGGGCAACTCCGGGGTACTGTGGGACAGAATGGGACACAGAGGTGGTGAGACCAGATGACCTGGTTGTACAGGCCAAGAAAAAAACACCTTCCAGCTGATCCACTGACCCCCACACCACGGCCACCTGCAGCCTGGCAATGAGCCAGGGCACACCTGAGCCACACATCTCCTCTAAAAGCTTATTTAAAGCCCAGCATTTGAACCAGGGGACAGAGAGACAGGCTGAGATGCAGCTCTTTGCAATCAGAATGGCTCGTTCAGATCCTCCTACAGCAACTCTTCCAGCACTTGATAGGTTCTCAGACACACAGGTCCCACAGCAGCTACAGCAGTCGGTCGTTTCCCCACCACAGCAACACCGCTGACAGCCCCACTGTTCCATTCACAGCAGCAGCGCAGTGAGCCTGAGCACTCCTGGCAAAAGTGCCTCCTCCTGTTCTCACTTTATCTGTCAAGAAGGAAATGAGCCTCCATTCCTGTGAAGAGGAATGTCTGCTGATGCCAGAGGGTTCAGTGTCTGCTGCTATTACTTTGGCCTAACTTCAGAGAGCGTTTTGGACACAAGTGGCTTGAGAAGACACCAGTACTCATTCATACTGTTTCTTAAATCTCCCCACTTTACAAAAAAACCTCAACTAGATGACCAACTTTGGGATACTGCTCAAGTCAGCAAGGGACCTCACTCCCTTGGATTATAAGCCATGCTGTACAAGGAGTTTTAGCTCTAGAACTTATTTTTGTTGAAAGTAGCCCACTGAGGTTGCTGCCAGCTTTAGTGTATATCCTTCTGCATTGTCAGACTGCCACTGCTCAACAGTCAGTGCCTGCATGTCACTTAAAACTTCTTTAACCTTTGGGCTGTGGCCAGAAAGGGGCATATGGCATGTGCACATCCCAGAAACAGGACTGACCTATGGAGCAGGTAGGATCCTCACATATAGCCCTAAAAATACAAGCAGTCCCTCACCACCATTATCCCCATGCTGCAGTGACACACCTGTGAGATGTCTCCTGCTCATCTGGACTCAGACAGTGGCTCGAGCTGCAAAACCTTTCCTGTCTTTCCCATCTGCTTGCACTAGGTAAGGTATTGCTGGACCCACACTTTCACTTGCATTAAAGTGTTTCTTATTTTGTCCAGCAGTACACAGGTATCTCCCCTGGCCTTCTATAGGCACAAACAAGAGACAAGGCTGGTCTGTAAAGCCCACCTGGATTTTCATGGCAACTTCTTTCCCATTTTTCAAGCGTGCCAGGTGAACCTGACCAATTGAAGCAGCAGCAAAGGGACGTTCTTCAAAAGACTCCAGTTTATCCCTCCAGTTGGGGCCAAGATCGTTGTTCAGAGTTTTCTAAAAATAAAGAAAAGCATCAGGGTATGGGAAGCAAAAATTTCACTATTGGAAATCACTTTCCTCTAAGGTGACTCACACAGCCTACAGTAGTTCTGAGTACCTATACCTTGCTTTCTAGATCATCCTCCCTGCCTCATCACTGCACACCAAGGCAAGGAAGTGGTCTAGCCAGCAATGCTTCCCAGCACTAAACAGACGCCAATCAGATCTCTGGCATAAAGGACAGACATCTTGAACACAAACACCGCTGCCTTAGCAATACAAACATCCCCTTTTTGGTGCCACTTGTTACCTTCCAGCAAATGAGCAAGGAGTTAGCTATTTCTCCTCTATCATCATGCTGCCAAGCTGAACAGAAGCAATCCAGGCATGCAAGAATAACTCTCTAAGGCAATATTGACAATTAAACGTCACAGACTGCTTTAACAGCTTTTTTGCTACCTTGCCAGACTGCCATATTTAAGTTCTGGCACTGCTCAGTGTCTCTCAGAAGATAAGTAATGCTGGCAATTCCTTTTGCAGCACCCTTCACATCTTAATTTAGAGAGGGAAGTAGAGAGAGAACACGTACATTGGGGAAAGCAACTTAGTTTGCTTCATTCTGGCGCTTCTTGATGGTGGGTTACACTTGAGCAAAACAGTAAGGATGAAGTTACTGTTAATTTTCCATCAGACTACAGCTGGTAAGTCTGTTTCTAAAATGGGATGTAGGCATTTGTAGACACTGGTTAACACCCATTAGAGAGACAAGAGGAAACAGAAGAGGAGGCTACACTCAACAAGACCCTATAATCATATTTGTGTGCAACATCCTGTTCCAGCAGCATTAGTCTCAGGACATCAACTCCCACATTTTTCCCTCTGTCTAGAGTTGAGCTTCAATGTTTTGGAGGGAAAAGGTAGCACATAACTCAGAGAAGGAATCAGGTGCTACCCACAACTGAAAATATGCAACATTATTGAAGGAATACTCTTAAAAATCCCCATCCACCTCTCTTACTGAGATATGTCATGGGTGATATTTATTCTGTCATTGTCCCTTCTCCCCTGATAAGCAGTAAGGAATATTCCTCACCATCATCTGCTTTATTGGCATGAAGTCAGCACTCTGACGCACACGCTCAAAAATCCTCTGGAGATGGGGGTTGATGAAGGCATCATCTGCCAAGGGAAAAGCACACACAGTCAGTGCAGGCATTGCACTCTCCAGCTCTTCAGCACACGAAGAAACATGCACCTGCATTTGGACAAGTCTGGCTGTCCTGCCCGCAAGCACACCCCAGTGAAAGTTTTGGAAGTAATTCTAGTTCAGAAACTCTCCATACCCAGAAACAGCACCTGAGGTGCTCCTCCTAAGGCATCACACCTTTAGAAATGAGCCAAACGAGTCCTGTGCACAAGTAGCAAAAAAAGCTCCTCCTTCCTTTTCACTATTTCAAAAAAGAGTGTATTATCCAAATTATTACCCCATATTGTATATTACCCAAACAACTCCTAAGCCACCATCCTGCAGCAGGAGAGAGTTTTTGTGCACCCCCTCCCAATTACAAAGAGAAAGATAAAGCACGAATACGCTAGAATGCATGCTGAGAAACTTGTTATGGTTTGAAATCAAGCCTGTTTAGTCCAGCAGCACTGCCAAGAGCAGTGGGCAGCTCTGCACAGCACAGAGGCTCTTGGTGTAGTGGAGGTTGCACAAACCCAAGAGCAGAGTGCTCTGCACAAGCCTCTGTCACCCACCAGCCCATCTTCTTGCTGGCAGCAGTACAGCTTTCAGGTCTAGGAGAGGCTGCTGCGTCATGGAAACACAGGTCACAGATGGAATCCCCTGGAGAGTCATCCCAATGCTCCAAGGTTCCTGATGTGGTTTAATCCAGTTCATTTTAAGGAGCAGCAGCTTCTCCAGAGAGCTGTGCAGTGGCAAAACACCACTTACGCAAGTATTGAACTCTTGGAGAGATCAGGATTCAGCATCTGCTACTGTAAACAACTACCCAAACGAAGAGCAGCTACAAGCGGGCAGAAGAAAACACAGCCGAGCCAAAAATTTTAAGTGTCAGAAGGAGTAAACATTTACACTCATAAGAAAGAGGAGGGGTAGGGGCATCTTGAAAGATTAGTCTGCTTTAGCAAAGGCTTCTACAACAGCTCAGAAAAAAGCTACCCGTTCTGGAAAACTTTCCACTTCATAAAGGATTATGCAGGAATTGGATTTATCTGCTGCTCACCCAACTGGAAGAGTCCAGGGACCTGGCCTTAATCCTGAGAACTCAACCTGCACACTGCACTTATGACTTTCAAATAAAAATCTATCATTCCTCTCCATTTACAGATGCATGAACAACCATAAGTCTATCCCAGGAAATAAGAAACAGACAGTGACCTTAAGAGTACTGTTCTGGGAAGTTGGGTGGAAAGGAATGGATAGAAAAAGATACATAATGCAGACACATCACATGAACACTCAGCATTGTTTAGAAATTCCCACTGAAGCCACAGCAGCATTTAAAAGTACTAAAATATTCCCACTGTGAAACCAGCAGAGGCTTTTAAGAGCAGCTCCTGTCCCATTGCTGCAAGTCAGAGGTCAGCAGGCTTCGCAAGAACAGTGAGTAAAGCTCCTGTTGTGACGCTATAAACCCCCAAGGATGTGAGACATGGCGTTTGCGCGTGCATTCCAAATACCAAAAGAAACACCTGCTCTGTCACTGATGGTGCGTCACTGCCAAGCCTCTGAACGCTATAAAAACTGTTCTCAGGGTTACGTGAAAGTATTAACTCTCATGCTGTAACCTGCATGTAACCTGCACGTCCGAGGATGACTGGGCAGAAAGAGAATGGGCCTCACTAAGAGTGACTCAGGCTCCCAAAAGCTGTTTGTATTGAGGAATCAGGGCCTGCAACAAGCATTTAGGATCAACTTCTGTTACTGAGGTTATTGCTGACATCCAAAAGCCTCACGGGGGACTTCAGCCCCTAGTTTGAGAAGGTACCCTTAACCGGGGCTGCTTGACCACCATCATTTTGTTCACGAGCACAGCACCAAACAGCCAAGAAACCTGCAAGTCCAGGTTGACTGTACAGAAACTCAGCAGCGATGTCAAAAAAATCAGTCGTGCTGCGGAAGCAACTCTGACAAACCAAGGCTTACAACACGCTGATGAATAAGGTTATACGTCTTTGTGGTAAACTGATGAAGCTTTACTGGAACGAAACACGAAGCAAGAGGCAAGGCAGGGCACCCTCAGCTGGCAAATGCAGCTGCCTTTCCAACATCTCCCAGAGCGCACACACTGGGCAGGCTGATCTGGGGCCTTTGGCATCTTTTCTGTTTATGACGTTCAGGGATGTGGGTCCCTAACAAAGCCACTGACTCCCACAAGCAAACAATCAGAAGTTTTAATGACACTACTTTGTGACTTGTGCTCAGCTGCAGGGGGCCTCTGCACTCAATTAACACCCAGTCCTGTTGGTAGAAGCAGTGAATTCAAACTCACCAGGCCATAGAGAAGCCCATGAAGTGGCAAGAACTGCATGAAACCCTCCTGTCCAAACAGCCAGCCCAAGAAATGGATACTCTGCACTGTTGATGGTGTTGAATTTACTTCACCACAGCTGTCCCTCAGCAAGGCTACCAGGGGCTTGTGTTCTCACCAGGCACAGCAGTGCTCCACACACTTGGCACAAGAGTCAAATGAGGGCTGGGTACAACCACTGAGGTTGGTGAAAGTCTGTTCTTGACACCAAAGCGGAATCAACCAAGTATTTGACACTCCTGTTAGAGCTCAGAAACATTAGGAGACAGCAGGCAAGTAACAAAACCCCAGGGCATTTCTATTCCTCAGAGCTGGCCTTTCACAGCTACTCCCTCTGCACCCACATCCAAGCCTAGGGTAGCTGTGACCAGGCTCGGGCACATACCAGGAGCAACTCAGTAGTGTCCTAAGAATCTGAAATTAATCCCGCCCATGGTAGACAAGTTTAATCTCAGAGCTGATTTCCAGGCATGGCTCACTCAGCCATGTACCAGAGACACGGGAAAGCAAGGAGCACATGAGCTCCTCCTGGATCTGCACTGTGAGCCATCAGTTTTTGGCACCTGGAGTTTCTAGAGGGTGAGAAAACAGCATGTGCGTGGCAGCCTTTGACACAGCAGCTGATGCCTCCCACGTAGCTTTGTTCATGTGTCCATCAGCCTGGCACACACCTAAACCAAGTGATTAGCAAATGGAATACCACAATCAGGGCTCTCTGGAACAGGGAGCTGGTCTTGCTTTATTGGCGAGCCCAAGTTACTTAATACACTAGATCCAGCCTCATCAGTGAACACCTACAAAAATTCAAGTAGAATCGCAAACCAAGTACTTCAAACACTCACTGATTCAATTTCAGTGACATCTTGAAAGCTATTCCAGACAAGTCTTACGGCTATTTTTGGCTGGTTCTTCCTTTCCTCATCAAGTTGGGCAGGAAGACAAACTGGAAAAGTACAGATAAGGTCTGAATTCAGCACACCTGCCACCTCCCAGGAGCAACCTAACAGTTCAGTGCAGACACTGACATCACTAACTCCTTCACCTGTGGTCACTGACTTCGGAGCCTGGTGGGGTAAATACCAGTCTGGAGTCTCCTCAAGATGAAAACAAGTGGTTTACACCTGCTAAGATTATCAGCTGTACGGGCTTTTCCAGTAAAGCTTCAGTGCCCACAAAGCCCGTAAACCACAAACAGGTAGCCAGGTTGCTATAATGGGAGAGCACTGCAGTAGAACTTTGACCACTTTGGGTGAACAAAGAACAGGATCGCGTTCTTATCATACTCCTCCCTTCTAGCAGGACACCTGCAACTAGAGTGAGTAGAGGTACAGCTCTGCTTCTCAACAATTGCTTGTAAGACAGACAGGAAAATTCACAGACAGCGTGTCACCTTGTTCTCAACCGATTGCAGCTATGTACCTGACACGACTGGGACACTGGGGAAATAATTTTAGTATACAGTGCATGCATCTAGTTACTTCATACTGGGATTAGATGGAACTCAAATATATATCTATCACTGCTCTCACACAAGAAAGCCACTTGTCCAGCCTCTCCATATTCACTTGACAGTGACTGATGGCAGATCATGTATCACAGCTGGCAGTACTAAGGAGGATAGCTGAGGACCTCTGCTAACACTTACCTTGAATGCTTAACATCTGTCCCAGCTTCAGTGCCGCTCCCCGGACCTTGCACAAGGTCCTCACGATTCTTTCTGCATT
Organism: Pseudotriccus pelzelni; assembly: GCA_035584735.1. NCBI lineage: Eukaryota > Metazoa > Chordata > Aves > Passeriformes > Tyrannidae > Pseudotriccus > Pseudotriccus pelzelni. The sequence goes on along the minus strand of JAWMRA010000113.1, from coordinate 8,268,303 downwards.
GGCTTCTGACAGGAACGGGCTGGAATCCATCACTGCTTTCTTTCCTGAGGGCAAGGAGAGAAAGAGCATGAACGAAGAACACTCTTATCTTGACAAGCCCACTTCATGGTGTTAGCCCACATTCAGAAGGAAATTTGTCCTTCCCAGAGAAATCAAACTAGGACTACACTGAGTGCCGTCACAGCCACCCAAGGGCACGGACTGAAGTTGTACACATCTTGTGACAACTTTGACATTGTTGGCTTGAGGTCCAAGAGCAGCAAATAACAGCTTCTAAGAATGTCTGTGCTGCAGCTGTCCAGGATCCTGTGCAGATGTTGGTGCTTGAGCTCACTATACCAGCTAGCTCAACCTAAAAGACTATCTAAAGGTGTTCCACATCATGGGCTGCAGCACAGCCACAAAAGCGAAGTAGAAGTGAGCCACAGCAAAGGAGAATCCTCAAAAGTTTTGGCAGCACGCTGGCACAGACCAAGAATATGCTGGCATTTCTTACAGTGAAAGCTTGTATATCCTATGCCTGGCTTGTTCTGTGCATACTCGAACACAGACATTCCTGTCCCCAGGAATGAGTAAAGCCTGCTGTCTGAGAGGCTCAGAGTGGTCACTGCAGCCGTCGACACACCACTGCCATGGTTCCAAGTATGTGACATGAGTTTTATGTGGCATAAGAAGCCCTTTCCCTCCACTTTTTTTTATTTATTTTCTTTTTATTAAGGGAGAGGGAAGGAGACCCTCATTCCATTTTGTGGTCTCCTTGGGAGAAGCAACCCAGAACTACTTCTCCAGGGCAATGCCCAGTAGAGCAAGGACAGAGGGGGCAGTCAGGCACCCACCAACCACTTCTCTTGGTGTTGCAGATCAGCTCCTAACGACGAAGAGCCAAGCAGGAGGAAGGTCAGGTGGGCTGCAAAGCCCACAGCTAGTACGCTGATCTTGCAGCTGCATCACTGTTTTCAACGCTTCACAGGAAAGGGTACTAAGGACAGAACAGCTGAAGCCCCCATATATAACAATTATGCCCAAAAAGGCACAGGAGATGAAAACAGCCCTGAAGATCTCAGGCAGATGGAAATTACTGCTGTGTTATGTACGGACTAGAGCAGCCAGAGATTCTCTCCATCTCCAGGTAGCTCTCAGGAAGGTACACAGATGGAGCTTAGACTGGACAGGGGACAGGAGAAATAACAAAGAGCCAGACTGAAGCGGTGCCTTCTAAACTCTGGTAACTCACACAACTTGGTACCACTTTCTGGAGGTGTCAAACATGTTACTGATCTGACAGACACCCTTCAGTCCCTGCAAATAGCCAGATTGCTTACAGACTTTCCCTACAAAAGTGATTCCACAGAACTCTCCACTGGCAGTGTACAGAGGTGATAAGCCCTGTCCTTCAGCCCTCCTCTCTTTCACCTAAGTTTTGAGGGACAACAACAAGATGGCATTGCACGTGGGACATCTATCAGTACAAATCCCTGTCCTAAGTTGACAATGTACATGAAAAGGAGAGAGAAATAAACAGACCAGGAGTACACAGGACAACCATGCTGCTCTAGATAGCAAGATGCAGAGAAGCAGGAAGGGTCCAAAATTCACTACTTGCATCACACACAGCAATCCTCAGAGCACATTTTGCTCTGGATCCTGGATGTAAGGAGTCTGAGAGACTGAACAGGTAGAGTGCCCAGAGCAGAGGGATCTGGCTTTGCCCAGCTTTGAAAAGCTGTCTCTGGAGAGTGAAGTGTTGAAGGTGTTTAACAGAGCTCTGATTCTAAATGATCCCATCTTAACTGTCCTGTCAGGAAAACTCTGTCCTTAGAATGCTGAGGCAAATCTCTGCATGAGATGACACAGGAGCTAGGGAAAAGTACTGAATCAAAGCCTTACCTTCCCTCACACCAATGCACACAAAAACATCCTCCTTTGAGTCAGCAGCAGAATAAAGCAGTTAGTTAATGATTAAAGTCACCTCCACAACCCAGTGAACCCTGACAATTAAAAGAGTCTTATCAGAGAAAAAACCAAACACAGGCACCCCAAGTCCTCTTTTCTTGGCTTGCTTCTGATTGAAGTCAAGCCCCAGGGGCAATACCTGATCACCAGGCACCCCAACAGCACATCAGCAACTCTTACGTACTTTGCTACAAGTGGGGCATGAACAAGATGGTAACCTGGAAGCAAAAGCCAGAAACAGAACTATGTACATGGCAAGCAAAGAGAAAACAGATACAAGCTTCCAAGGCTGAGTGGAAAGGAAGTGGGGATAAAATCCACCACAAGTTCATGAAAAAAATATGCCCATTTTCAGTAAGTTAACATTTTTTTTGCAAAGATGGCTGGCACCTTTTGATGCCTCAAATTATTTCCTCCCCATCTTCAGATCACAAAGCTGGTTTCACCTATTTCATCAGGGAAAGAAAAAAAAAGCCAAGAGAAGTTACATACAAGCTGTGGCAACATGGAGACCTCAGAATTGAAGGCTGCTGCAGCCACAGTGCCTAGAGCCTGTCAGTTCTTCCCCAGCAGAGGTGGCAGGCAGACACCCTCGCAAGTGCTTAACCCCCTTTTTTTCCCCCTCTTTCCAAATTCAGAATCAGCACAAACCTTTCCAAATCTGTGCACAACTCATAGCTGCATCACTCCTTTCCCACCTTCTTTGCCACTTGTCAAATGGAGAACTAGCGACTGGCCTTTGTGGATATTTGTTTTTAGGAACCATCTGCCACGGAAACTTTGGGGCAAGAGAAGCCTCGAGAACACAACCTAAGCACTTAGGACTGGCAACCCAAGGAGACTGCATTATTCTTTTTCATAAGAAAATAACTCCATATTCAAACCTAGGCCAAATGCCAGCCTGCTGGGGCTCTGTCTGGCCTAACATTTGTGCAGTGCCCAACACAACAGCCCAGGACAGGTTGTTAATAAGTTACAAACTTGACCTTGAACCCAGAGTCTCTTTATTAGTAACAGCAGCTGTTTATTTGGGCACTTATTTTTATTCGTGGCAGTTTTTTCTACTTTCCCATTCCCACCCTGTGTTAGCCTTGCACTGTAGATACACACTCTAAATACTGAGGCTGCCATCAAGGTCACCAAGTGAACAAGGAGGTTATTGTTAATTAGCTACATCAGCCTACCAAGAAAATTCCAACTGGAATCAAGTAAGCCATCCTCTTTTTACTAGAGTAAGATAAGTCTAACCACTTAAACAGGGCAGCATTAGGGCCTTAAGCCTGTAACAAAAAAACAAACACAAAACCAAAAATCCAAACAGACCTGCACCTACTCACAAGATTTTGGCAGTGGAAAGAACTCATGTCCAGGCCATGAGGCTCAGATGGAAAATAAAGAAAATCAAACTCTTGCACCAAACTTTTTTTGTTCTAGGGTAAGTCCCTGAAGAAGTGAATTGTTTATGGAAACAGACAATCCAAAGTAGAGTGAGAAGGGCCCTATGGCTACTAAACACGGATAGGGAAATGGAGCAGGAAAAGACAGATCAGCACCAGTGCAATTAGCAGAGAACGTGCAGGAGAGTAGGAATTTGCAGTCCCTCCAGTAACAGTAATGGAAAGAAGAAGTACAAGCTGTGCCACTAGGATCATGTGTAGCACAGGAGTTTCTGGCCTGGGGGCTGGGATTGAAGGACCAGTGTCTCTAGCTTCATTTAAAAGGCGTGAAGATACTTTATACTGACTAGACAAGAGGAGGGCAACCAAGAGAAAGCTCTTTCTCATTAGTCCTGGATGCCAGCAAGAGTGTGAAACTCTTAGGCATGCCTTTCGGCATACACACATCACACTTGTTTAAGTCTGAAGTGTCAAGAAGTTACTATTAATATTGCAGCAGTGGGGGGAGAAATGATATCCTCCACCAGCTTCCAGAGAACAGGATGGTATGTCATTCTCAAAAGAGACAGGTCTTAGCCCAAGCTTATGATGCTGGCAGCCATCAAACTTAGACACAAACACCTCAAGCTGAAATCATGAAAGGGATACAGAGGTATTTTTAAAGGAATGTTTAAAGAGGTACTTCTGTCAAGAGACTTCCCTCAAGAACAATCAAGGCTGATACTGTCAGAAGAACAGTAAGAAAAGGGTATCCTGGACTCACATTGTGTGCATTTCTGCAGGAGCAGAACCCATGGAGATAATTCTCATCCATGGAGCCTTACCCACCACTGTAAAATCCTGTAGAAAACACATCCAAGGACACTAGCTAGAGGCTGTAGCTGAGTCACCTAGAGACCTTGCTGTGTCCTTGGCCTGAGAAGCTCCAAAGGAGTACAAATGTGAAAGTTTTTTCACTTTTGCCTCACCTCAATAATTGCTGCTCTTGGCCCATTCTCAACCTCACTATCGCTATCGTTCTCCTTTACAGCATAACCACTGCTCCAAGATCTTATCTAAGCAGACTTGACAGCAAGAGGGGAAGCAAGAACGAAAGACAAACAACTAAAAATAAAAGTCAAGTCGTTTTCTAACTCCCCTGCCTAGCATCACAGTTGGCAGTTCTCATGGCCTTATTCTTTAGTCAAGGTTTGTTCAAGAAAATCACTCTTCCCAAAGCATGACTCAAGACCATAGAGCAGGCTTACGGCATCAAGTTATAGTTACACAGGATAATAATAGTTTCCCTAGCAAGAATAAAAAAGTGTAAAGATGCAATTGCTATATTGGAAGAAAAAAAAGTGTTGCCTTCAAATAAAAAAATAATTAAAATAATCCTTCTCATGCCGTAAGGGAGAGAAACAAAGCTCATGTTATTCCTTCAAATTTCATAGCTCTGAAAGCTCATGTTTTCACTTTGGGGTGTGCCCAATTAGAAAATAACCTGGCAAGCTGCGAAATACTAACAGTTGCGCAATTCCTCCTCTTAAAAGCAACACAAATCACCAACTTCCAACAGGTATCAACAACCTGTCAAGCACTGCAAGTGCTGAAAGCAAAAAGCTTTCAAGGATTGTCTACAGGATGGGCCATGTTTGCCTGAATGTGTTTTTAAATCAAAGCAAAGAAACCCACCCACCTCAAATACCTCAGGTCACAGAGAGAAACAAGAACTCTTTGCCAAGGATCCTTTTTCTCTGCTGGGCTGCTCTGCATTGCCTGGCTGTCAATACCTCTTGGTATTCCCTGTACCAGTAGTGTCTCAGGTGGCACACAATCCCTGCCTCACCCCTGCCTGCCCCCACAGGGAACATGGTTCATCTCCTGGGATGTAGGCTTTTGCTTTGGGTTTTTTGGTGGTTGTTTTTTTTCATTGGGGTTTTTTGTTCAGTTGGTAGGTATTTTAGGGTACTTTCCCCCTCCACATTTTTTTCAGGTTTTACCCACTCCTGTGCCCCCTGGAATAGATGTTCACACTGTCTCTGTCTCCATCCTTCTCCCACCCCCAAAGACAACAAGGGCAAAGGCAGAAACTGGCTTTGGAGTAAACTACTACTGGCCACAAAGTAAAAAAACAAGGACCCAACAGTTGTCATTATCTCAAAGCAACACTTACGAACCAGGAATGAATTGATTTCAGTTTTACATCTAACTACAAGTACTTAAACCTTTCATCAGCTCCTTGTGGTCACAGGCAGTGATCTAAACACACAATGGTATCAGCCAAACCAGAGAGACGAGATGAAGACCGAAAAGCCTGCAGTAATTGTAACAAAGAACCTGACATTTTGCAGTATCCCACCAGGCTTCTCCTGCATAAGAAACAAGGGAATGGGGCTGTAAACTTTAGGGTAACTTCATGTTTTTCAGAAAAGAACACCATGTATTTTCCATACCCTAAATCATTCAGTACCACCATATTTTACCAACACATATGCTTAGAAGAAAGCCAACATGACATGGCCAGGTACAACGTATGAACGTTTTACCTCCAACTTCAAACAAGCTGGGAAGAAAGAGGATCAGGTCAACTTGCATGGCACAGCCTTTTGATATATTACAAGAGTACTTCAGAAGGCAGGAAAACACAGATGTTGGAAATAGATAATTGGTATTTAACAAGAACATAAAGTTTTGTCTCTCTTAAAGAGAGTAGCCATACTCCAAGTTCCTCCTAGGCAGAACATGCTTAAATCTCAAACAGAATGCAACCACTACCAAAGTTTTCAGACATCGGGGCTCATCTGCAGCTCTGTACTGAAAGAACTATGCAGTTTCACTGAACAGCTTTTAAAAAACCCTTAGGCCAAGACAGTCCAAGAATGGGCACAGGGATAGTATTGAAACTCAGGGGTGGCTGTGGAGAAGTAAAGCTGTACCAATTGTGCTGGCACAAACTCATTCTCTCACATTTACCTCTGACCTCGGTCTATGTAGTGAGTGCACTTAGATGGGAGAGGAGACAGGAGATGGAGAAGGATTATGTTGAAAATGAAAACTACCCACATCCCCATAATTCTAACTCACCGTCCCAGCTGTAAAAAAAATAGAATCTTGCAAATGCAGGTAAACTCTGTCTAGTATTAAAAAAAAAAGGACGACATCAGAAGGGCTTACCACTGCGCTCCTCAGGTCTAAGGCTCTTCTTTGCAACTTCTGCCAATGCCCCAATGCCAAGACCAACAGCTAGTCCTTTAAAACAAGAAGAAAAAGAACCAGGTCAGAATGAAAAAAAACCTTCCAAGCCACATACAGAGGCATTTTTACAATTAACTTTAAGCCACACGGTCAAATACACAACGGCTTGATTAGAATATGCTGGCTCTTGCAATGGAGTTATCTTCTCTTGACACTTAAGAGTTTTCTCCTATACTTCTTCAGCCTAGCATGTCTGCCAGGAATCATAGGCTAGGCCAGTCTGGGACATCTGGCTTTTAAAAACCACATCACAAGTGCTACTCAGAGCTCTGTGCTCTGGCTGAGGTCCTGCTGTAAACTCAAATCATGGAGTTTAGAAGAAGAAGGGGGGGAGAGGGGGAGGAAATCTCACAAATATGGTTCTCAAAGTACAATTCTCAGGAAAGAACAGAATCACTCTCCCCCCCCACCATGCCACCACAGCAGGGAAAAGCAAAACCGTATGTAGATGAAGCCACTGCCAGCAGAGTTTAAGGCTCTGCAACCCTGTCTAAGCACTCAGGTTTATTCATGCTCACTAGCTGTCTGTGACTTCCATGTACTCACTGACTATGATGAACAGAAACATGTTCTTCCCGAGGCTCACCTTATGCAAGCACTGTTGTAACCTGCAATTCCAAGGAGCTGGGCTGGAGAGTAATCCTGCACAGCAACAGTAAGACCAGGAGACAAAACACCAGGACTCCACATACACTATCTCTCTGGCAAGCAGTGAATTCCAGGGTGTTGATTCACAGCCACAGGTTAAGCTACGGCTACAAAAGAAGCGTTATCTGCCTCCACTAAACAGATCAAAACCACTGAAGATTAAATGAGGCACAGATCTAATCATGCAGTAATCCATACTACCAAAGGTCTCACTGCCTTCCCAATTTCAAAATATTTATTTTTCTGGATAATAAATGATATGGGCAACCAGAACAGATGGTGCTCCTTCTTATCTCCTCAGCAGTAGTGCATCCCACCATGCCGTACTCCCACACTGCTGGCAGTACTGGGTGCACCTGTTTTCCAAGCACCCCAAACCCTCCTTGAGGAACTACTGGACAGTTTCCCAAGTAAAACAACCACAGAACACAGTACAATGAAGGAAGGAGAGCTGGCCAGCACATGGTATTTTGCACATGGTGCAGGAGGAAACACGTGCACACATTTTGTAGACCCAGGTCACAGCACACATATTCTGAACTGGAAGGGACGCACTAGGATCACTGAGTCCAGCTCTTAAGTCAGTGGCCCATACAGGGATCATACACACAACCTTGGTGTTTTTAGCGTGATGCTTTAACCAGCTGAGCTTTATCTCATGTTAGCGGGGAAGCCTGGGCACAAACAAAGTAACCCTCATCTTGCACCAAGTTATTCTTCTCTCCCACTAGGTAATTACAACCCCACCTCTGGGACTGTGAAAAACTTCACCCTTCTTCATCCTACAGACCAGACTGACACTCTAGGGCTCATAAAGCAAGTACTTGACAGAGGGGTTCAGAGCCACAACACTAATTTCTCAAAATGCCACCAGATTTGTTTTCCAGGCCTCTTTCACACACCCACCCGTGGTCTAGGCATGTATTATTTGAACAAAAATAAGGCTGTTATTTGTACTGGGGTTATTTTGTACAGGGTCTGGCTGAGATAGGAGTTCTCTTCACAGCAGCCGTTATCAAGCTGTGTGCTGGATTTGTAACATATTGATAACACACCAGTGTTTTGGCTCTTGATGGACAATGTTTGCACAGCATCAAGGCTTTTGCTTTTTCCCACCCTGGCCCTGCAAAAAGCAGGCTGGGTATGGGCAAGAGGCTGGAAGGACACATCCAGGACAGCTGATCCAAATCCATCAAAGGGATATCCACACCATGTAACATCATGCTCAGCAGTAAAAGCTCACGGAAAGGGGGATAAAAGGGTGGACATTTGGGGTTGAGTTGTTTGCCTTTCCAAGTAACCACTACAGATGCTTCCCAAGAAAAGGCTCGACATCTGCCTGCCAATAGGGAATAGTGAATGAACTCCTCTCACTGCTTTGCTTGCACATGGAGCTTTCTTTACTTCACCTGTTAAACCATCTTTATCTCAACTTCCAAGTTTTCTCATATGCGGAGGGAGGAAACCAGTAAGCAGCTATGTGGGGTTTAGCTGCCAGTCAAGGTCAACCCACCACACACTGACAGATGTTCACCTGTTACCAGGATCAAGTCATCCCTCCAAAGAACCTGCGCGGCTGTACAAAAGCACTCTCCTCCTCCGGGCCTCTAGTCTACTGACCTTGCACAAGTTGCTCCTGATGTCCATCATTTTCCTTGTCTGCAAGATGTGTGTTTCCTCCAAGATTAATCATTTTGGGATAGTTTTCAGTACTGCTGAACAGCCACAGTTCAGCACCGTGAAAAACAACATCCCTAAGCAACTCTAGAATGCCACTCTCCTGCATTCTGCACTTTATGCAGACAGATTATTTCAGGCCTGAAAAAGGCCACTCTGGTTCTACACCAGCAGAGTGGCTCTTCAGATATTTTCCAGGCATCTCCAGCATCTGTTACACTTCAAACCAAGGCCATCAAGAGATGACCTGGAACCAGTTTTGTTCAGGACAAATCCTCTTGCTCAGCAACTGACACAACAAAACAAACAGGAGACTGAATGGGCTGTTACCACTCTGCTCAGCCTGCCAAGCCCAGGGGTGGGTGAGACCCTCCCCTGGAGCAGCGTGTGCCCCGGTTTCAGTCACATAAAACACCACAAGCACCATGCAGTACACACTGCCAGCTCCTCAGCCAGACATGAGAGAGAAAAATACAATGAAAGGCTCATGAGATAAGGACAGGGAGATCACTCAACAAGCACCATGAGAGGCAAAACCGACTCGACTTGGGGAAATCAGTTTAATTTATTACCAATCAAATCAGAGAAGGGTAATGAGAAATAAATCCTGAATCATAAAACACCTTTCCCCACCCCTCCCTTCTTCCTGGACTGAACTTTACTCCTGAATTCTCTACTTCCCTCCCTTCCCCAGCAGCACAGGGGGACAGGGATGGGGGTTGCAGTCAGTTCATCACATGTTACCTCTGCCACTCCTTACTCCTCAGGGAAAAGGACTCCTCAAACTCTTCCCCTGCTCCAGTGTGGAATCCTTCTCTCAGGACAGTCCTCCACAAGCTTCTTCAGTGTGAGTTCTTTTCACAGGCTGCAGTTTTACACAAATTTCCCCAGCATGGGCCCCTTCCACACGGTGCAGTCCTTCAGGAACAGGCTGCTCCAGCATGGGCCCCCATGGGGTCACAGGTCCCGCCCAGGAGCCTGCTCCAGTGTGGACTTCTGACAGGGACACAGCTTTCTTCAGGCATCTACCTCCTCCACAAGCTGCTTCACTGTAGTCCTCCATGGGCTGCAGGGGCACAGCTGCCTCACCATGGTCTTCACCACAGGCTGCGGGGGAATCTCTGCTCCGGCACCTGGAGCACCTCCTCCCGCTCATTCTCCACTGACCTTGGTGTCTGCAGAGCTGTTTCTCTCTCCAGCTGCAGTTGTGCAGGTTTTTGGCTCTTCTTAACTATGTTATCCCAGAGGTGCTACCACCATTGCTGACAGGCTCGGCCTTGGCCAGCAGCAGGTCTGTCGTGGAGCCATCTGTCAGACATGGGGAAAGTTTCTGGCAGCTCCTCACAGAAGCCACCCCTGCAGCCAACACCTTGCTGTGTCAACCCCAATACACACCCTCACTCGTCACTCACGTGACACTCTGAATCCAGCAGTTGTCAGTTCTGTATATACTTTACTAACATACCTCAAGAGGCTACCTTTTTTCTTTTTAATTTTTCCAAAATTGTTAAAATCACATTAGGTCTCGACTTCATAGAATTTTCCTGAATTTTCTTTATTGCAAGAGCATCTTATTATACCATTAAAACAATAAACTAATAGACCAGAATACAATTGAGGGAGACAGGAACTGCTTAGAAATGTCAAATAACATGAGGAAGGGAGAATGGAAATAAAGAATAGATGAAGAACTGTGTGGGTGGAACTGATGACCCATCAAGCTACAAAACAAGCATGGAACAAAAAACTGCAGAAAAATCTGTTTTGTCAATTATAATCCTGGGAAGAAAAAAATAAATAAAAATCAAGGATGATATTTAGTACTATAAATACACCTATCAGCAGTTACTCCAGCTGCTGCAAGAAGCATACGAGAATACATATAAAGGACAAAGGAGTTCAGTAGAGGATCTTGTGCTGATCATAGAGAAATATTAGTTCAGTATCACATGCAAGTTTTGGAAGAAATGATCTTCAGTCTTTCCAGTAAGATGTTCCTTGCTTGCAGAAGAGGTGAGAAGTCAAATTCTGCAATCCAAGTATTTCTGCCTCCTGTTACTAATTTGTCTACCACCCACCAGAGTGCCCTGACACCACGGTTGAGACGTGGCTGAATATTCCCTGTAACACCGGGGAGGACAAAAAAAACCCATGCAAAGACAAGAGGAGGCATGATTCCAGTGTGAATGGGATCATGCCAATATCATGGGAATTCAGCTATCTGAACCCCAGGAATAGTTACATTAACTCTGGTTTTGACCTTCTCAACATCTTTCCATCTTCTCCTAAAGCCTAAAATGATATTGTTCTAATATGGAAATAAAGAAAAAAAGTAGGTTTTAACAACAAAAGAAAGCCCGAGTCAAATGCTAGTTTGACTGGTGTGGAGATTGTAGGATAACAATCCACCTAAACCATTTTATTTCCCAGAATGGAGTCTTGAAATGAAGATGACACCCTGACGCACACAAGAAAAATCCTGCACAAAAAGCTTAATTGCTTTTAATATTGTACATGTTACCTCTTGCATCACTCCTAACACCAAGGAAGGACTGACAGTGAGGACACTAAGAGGCACAAAGCACTGCCTTGCCCTGCTCACAGTCTAAGAGGAAAACAGACAACCATAACCCAAAGTTCACCAACAGCTTTAGACAAATCAAAACCAGGTAAGAGCAAATGGTACGCCACAGCTCCTGCCATCAGCTAATGTTTCATGGTTTAAGCATTTAAAAGGCTTCACAACAATGCAGTTTGAAAAGAACATTTCTCATCACATAAGAGCCAGTCAGGAAAACCCACATTCTAATTGGCTGATGGTGTTTCACAATTGCATTGGATGTCTCAAGAAAAAAAAAAACACACAACACTCTAAACTTGGAGCACAGAGCAAACAGGAGCTGTTCCTCTCTATAAATGGAGTTGTCTTCCCCATCCCCTGCATCCAACCTGGCCTTGAACACTTCCAGGGACGAACGTTCACAACTTCTCTGGGCAACCTGATTCAGTGCCTCACCACCCTCACAGTAAAGAATTTCTTCCTAACAATGGATCTAAATCTGCCCCCTGTCAGTTTAAAGCCATTATCCCTAGTCCTGTTACTACATGCCCTTTAAAAAGTCCCAAAACATTACCAAAGAATACCTTAAACTGAAAGAAACTACCTATAGACCACATGTGTTGTTTGTTAAGCCACTGTACTGACTGTATTATTTCTCTTTGCCGTTGCAAGTTAAAATTCAGAAAGAAAGATAAAAAATGAATGCTAACAAGAGATTGCAGAGCCCAGAGTATCTGAATGCCTTTTTTGTAACACGATTTCCCCCAAAAGCACTCAAAGACCTCTGTCTTGCCAGCAATTTTAATTATATACAGCAGACAACTGGAAGAGAAGAGCAAGACCAAAAAAAATAAATGACAGAGATAAGTTTGGAGCTGCTGCTTATAAACAATCTTTCTTTCTTACTCTCCCTTCGGGGTTTTGGTTTGATGGGGCTATTTGTTTTGGTTCCTACCTTGAGGTTAGGAGAAGACAGGTAGTTAGTTATACTTCCCCTAGAAGCATGAGTCAGCTTTCCCTCACGCAACAGCCTTGAGTGCCAAAGCTGGAGCTTTATAAAGCAACAGCACTGGAACCAAAAGTTCACAGAAAATTTGGTCATCTGCCACTTCACATCCACCAGCTGTCAGCAAGCAGCAACAGGTTAATTCAGAAGATGACAGCTGAAAGTATTATGACATTTTTCATAACATTCAAGGCTAGATTAGCACAGAGACCTGTGTGCTACTAGAACTTAGGAACATGTGAGTTTTACAGTGATGCCTCGTTACTCCAAAAAGCGGATCATGAAGCCTGCTTCCCTTTAAGGAATACTAAGCATGCTGTGAAGCAAGGGTGCCTGCAGTGAACTACAGGGTTAAAGAAATCTGACAAGCATGAAAAAGTTATCACAAAACTCACTTGCTGTTTATTCCTGCATTGCACAGGATCAGTCCCTGTCCCTAACTCCTCCTAGTGTGCATATTAGTCTGACAAAGGGACACACAGAGAAAGAATAATTGTTTTTCTTTATAATAGTTGATTTGAATTACATTTGACAAGTTATTTTTCTTTCTTCTGGGATCTGTAACACCAGGATGTCTACTTTGTACATGTGCTTCTCTATCAAATTTTGTGGAAGAGAATCACAAGAGCCACAAGAGAGTGTTCACAACATAGATAGGGTGCTATCATCTCAAAACACTACAGTCACAAAAAAACCCCAACCACAGCAAGAGAGACTACTCACCTAATGATTAGCTAAGTAAGACTAGTTGTGTTCATCTTTCTACCTGCCATACTATGATATTCCCTTTTTCTCAGGAATATGTTAAGTCCTTCAATGGCTTTGGATATCAGACATTATATGAGCACCACCTGTTAATATTTCTGAAGATACTTAGCTGCTTTTTGACATAGTCCCATTCTGCATATAATATTCACTTAGGTTTCAGCTCACTTGATCTTACATGCTCAGAATTTACATCGTTCCTGGGAGAAAAGGGTTTACAAGCAATGCCTCAGTAAATCAAACCTTGACTGTTATCATCTTCCCACCCTCAAAAAGCACTACCAAAGGGATATGTTTAACGACTGTTCAGAGAAATAGCAAGGATAAGGTTGAGAAGGGTTATTTAAAATAACAGCTGCTCCAGCTGTCTCTCCTTGACAACACTGTAACGACTTGGAGGAGAGTTTCCTCCATAAAGTGAAATCACATGTGCAGGACCAGGGTATTTGTACAGGCTGGGGAACAACCTGCACCTCACTTCCATTAAAACAGCGCAGTCCAGTATGTGTTAACACGAAGATGTGCAGCTCTGCTGTGCACTCCCAAAGTGCTTTCCTACAGCAAGCTTAACCAGAAAACAGAAGCACCTAATGCTTCAGCAGGAGCACTGTCACAGCCAGCCATTAATCGGTGCAAGGGCAGTGACGTGGCCCATGGGGGTGTGCAAACTGACCTCCAAAGTTGGCGAGCCGTCCAATCCTTGTGACAGGAACCTTCCTCTCCCGGGCCCGCTCGCTGAGCTGCAGCAGAGACAGGGGGAAAGGAAAAACAAAGATATCCACAAATTAACTGGGCACATGGACAAATACCTGTGAAATCAGAGAGCACAAGTCAGAGCACTTCAACAACTCTATGCTACAGTCAACCTTATATCTGTTATTTTCATGTGAATACAGTCCAGAACTGACACACCCCGAATTGAAACACACACTAAGCAGAGGAGCAGGGGAGAGGGTGGGAAAGATAGAAGAGCTGACAACCATGTTTGGAAACCCCATTTTTACTTTCAGCTCAGCAGCCCCTATATTTTGAATTCAGAAAATGTGCAATGCTAACTCAAACTTCTTTCCATGCATGGAACTAAAACTCATGGAAGGTTGTCAGGTTCTCAGTACCGTAGACAATTCCTCCCCTCACAACAGCTGGAGCAGCAGACACAATATCCTGAGTTAGTGCGCCCTCAGCAGCATCTGATAATGGATTTGGGGAAGGAGGCAGAAGGTCAGAGCAGATGGCAAGTATCCCCACAGCGAGTTCTTCTGTAACATGTATCAGTAAATACACTCAGTTTTCATAATCCAGTGAATGAAAGGAGAGCTCCCATTAATATAAAACGGAAGTCTAACCCTTTGTATGCTTTTTAAAGATCCTCTCACAACAGACTATCTAACAGAAGGGGCAAGTGAGAAAAGAGAACCTGAAAAGCTATTGACAGAACAAATATCACTGAGATCAGAACTAATGAGCATTCCATAAAAGGGAACAGCAGAGGAAGAAGAAATGAGAGAAACACAGGACAAGGTTAGTAAGCACAATCAAGTAGAGAAACCACAGTACTGAGAATCCTTAATTAAAAGAACATACCATCTGTTTGTAGGGTTTCTGCTCTGAACCTGTTTTGGCCTGTCTGGCTTTATCAATATCTTCAGCTGTTAATCCACCAACAGAGGAATGGTCTTGGTGAAAAGCCCTATTTTGTCCAAAGGGAGCAGCAAAAGGATTTCCAGGGTCCCTAATGCCTCCAAATAACCTTGCATCCATTTTGGGAGGGAAAGGCTTCTGACCCACGCCAGAAACTCCAGTCTCATCAACACTTCTAAAAGGTCCGTTTGTCGTGTAAGAGTAAGCAGGGCCTTCACCGCTGTGTTCCTGAGATTTGCCAGGGGCAGTGGAGAAGTCCATTGCAGCATCTGATGGTTCTCGGGCTGAGAAGTCATAGTCTTTGCCAAAATCCTCACCGAGATCAGTAAAGTTTTCCTGCTGTTTGCCTAGCTCCTGCAAACAATAACAGAATCACTTTCAGAAAAGAACTTAAAACATGCTCCCTACCAATCCATGAATCTCAGAGACGGGCATGCAACTAGGCTGTCATGTCTCCACAATGATTTGTAGAGCCTCTGGCACTGTAGATCCTCACAGTTAGAGACAAGAAAAAGGAGACACTAAGGACCCCTGAAATCCCTGGCAGTCTTTTAAATCCACTGATGGGACAAATTCGTTAACATCTTCTCAAATACCCATAACCAGCAAAGCTTTATTCTATATACACTGACAGTCATTAAATGTGCAGTTCACTGGACGCAATACACTGCTCAGAAACAACAGGTGATGGGAGCTGCAATATCCCGTAAGATGCACTTAGGAGGGATAACAAAAAACTAAACCTTGTAACATTCAGTTCTTGCCTCTACCATGCTCCCTCCTCCCACCCCATCCCCCCAGTCATCCAACATCAGCACTTTCAAGCAGCCCAGAGCCACCCAAAGCAAAACCAGACACCTACTTACAGGCAGAGTAAGTTCATGGTCATGACACAACCAAGTGCAAAATACATTTCATTATTCAACCACTAAACTATGGCAGGGCTTGTTGCCGTCCCAAAATAAATAAAATTTCGTGCCTGAAGCAAGGATAGCAGCATCAGGTACAGCAACACTCAAGGCAAGCTTCTCCTGACAGTTTTCTCACTTCTGTCCTGACCTGCAGAAGCTGCCTCACTAAGTTCAGATATTTCTCACCATTTCCCAGTATTAAATAAAATAAATAGACTCAGCAGCAGAGCATTATCTCCTGTTTACTTATTACTCGACATATTCTATCTCAGCAGTGGCAATACCGTGGAATAACTGATGACTATTACAGCCAGTCAACAGGAGTTTAAATCCTGCTGTGGTCAGGCCAGCAGGCAATATATTTCAGGCTCTTTCCTAAATACTAATTAAATTTCCCTTCCCTGGAGAAAAAAACAGAACATGGTCTTTCCTGTTATTCAGCAGGTCTCATGCTATTTTGAACTTCAGCATCACAGCAGCAGGGAGAGAAGAAATATGTTTACAAATGGGAACTGTGGCCACAATACTGACCAATGATTTCAAGCAAGAATGCCTCTACTTCCATACTTACATTTTTAATGTCAGACAGCTAAAACCCTATCACCTAATGGAAAAGCTTTCCTCTCTTCAAAAGAGAAAGTGTTGTACCTTCAGATTTCTTACCCAGCCCTGCTTTGGCAACAGCTTCTCTTGCAACTCACTTACAGAACACCAGGCTGCAGGGATTCTGCAAGTGGGCTCATGGGGCCTCTCTTTTGCAGAGAAACATGCACAAAAACAGAAGAACATCACCTCTCTCTCTTGGGTGCAAAAGAAGGACAATGGCAAGACAAAGCACTATGCCCATAAATAAACACACAACTTAGTTAAACTGCAAGCTTAAACAGAACCGGGAAAACACAGGCCCAGATTCTAGGACTGAAGCTACCGACTGCCATGATAGTCTAAGGTCTTTGCATAAAAACCCATCAAAACCTCATTCATTAGTTTCTGCTTCAAAAAACATGATCTGAGCTACACTATCTTTCTAAAGGATGATCATTTTTAATAAAGAGGAGTTCCTCAGACAAGCCCCATGTTTTTAAGAGATGACAACACAGCAAATGTGAAGCTCTTATAAATCTATCCCTATCTCCGGTGGGGGAAAAAAAAAAAAAAAAAAAGCCTGGCTCTCTGTTCCTCATTTGAAAAGCGGTTCTGAAAATACACCCTGGCCTGCAAATGATGAACATGCAAACACCTGACTCCGAGCCATCCTGAAATGCATCACCAGTTCTGCCAAGAAAGCACTGAGATAAATCCAATGCACTATAAAAGAGCTCATTCATCTAGTCAAGGACTAGTAATCAATACCTCAAGTTTAAAGGAGACTTTAAATAACAAAGCTGCTTGCCAATCTTAGGAAGAGCTTGATCTTTGACAAGATGAGGTGAACAGAGCATTTTTCATTTTCAGCATGTCTTAAACACTGAGTAATGGAAACAGAAACACTCTGCAGTAACATTTCTCTCCCATTCCTGTCCAAGCACCTAGGGCATACCACAGACCCCAAAGAATTCCCAGAGCATTGCAACATTTGTATTATCGATCCAGTACTTGAGAGCTATTTTTGTTTACCATGTGAGTTCCTAGTCACTTGCACAACGAAACCAAAAAAGTCCCTGAAGGAAAAGCAAACTATCAGATTAGACTATGCACAAAGAGCTTTGCTTACCTGCATTTTCCCCAGGGCAGAACTGAACTGTTCTTCAGCAGTGGCCTGGAGACTCCTTGCAATGGTAACTGCATCGCCTCCGAGGAGCACCTGCCGAAGTTGTCCCGCTTGAGTTTCTAGGATTGCTTTACTGAGCTTTGTCAAGCCTCTCATGACCATGATGGCATCACCCGCCATGACTGATGTCTTTCCGTGCTGAAAGATAAAGGAGAGGGGGCAGGGGAGGCAAGATGTCAAGGAACAAGTTTGTAATGAGTTTCAAGTCACCCAAGAGCCAGCAGCATAGCCCCAACACCCCTCCCTTCCTGCTTTGGCAAGCAGCCTCTTTGGGAACCTGTCTGCAGCTCGGATAAGACACAGGCCAGGCTGAATGACAGCAGGTTAGCTGAACTTCCCTTGTGACCAGGGAAAGCAAAGACAGGTAAACGCCAGTAAACACTGCAAAGATGGTCTTGATTCTTTCAAGATGTCTGAAGAGGATTAAAAACATTAGCATTTGATCTCTAATTACTATGAGTCCCTGGAACATATTCTTGGGGCCTGATAGCACTGATGAATCATTGGCACATTCCATTTCTGCCCTGGAGCTATGCCTCCTCCTTTTACATAGCCAAAGTTCTTCACTCCCACACCAATGGTTAAGCGTTGTCTGTCTTCCAAAGGTAGTCCGCTCCATCCTCAACACACTGGAAACTTAAGCATGCTCAGATCTACCTACCACAGCATTTGCAAAGTGCTGCATTTCTTAGTCTCCCTTCTTCTTCAGGGGGTATTCCATCTCAGACTCCTAACAGCCTGTTCAGTTTCAGTGTCTTTAAATACAAACTGGACACTGTAGGATGCACAGCAGAGTGTGTCTGAGAAGAGTAATTTCCACTCATTCCTTTGCTTCAGCCTAGAACCAAGCTCAGGCTCAGGACATCAGCTCCCTCAAACGACTGTGGTTCATGTAAAAGAAAACCAGGAGTAGCCAGAGTGTAAAACCCATTTCGCAAGGGAGATTTTCACCTGCTCACTTCACTCATCTTCTACATCTTAAAAGCACAGTCAGGGTCACGGTTCCAGGGCTCAGTTGCACATCCTCCCATCTTTACTGACACAGAAGACAGAGCAGTTGGCACAAGATGCTGACTAAGTAAGGTTCAACCTTGCCCATACAGCATTCTCTGTAATGAGTTGGAGAAATTCTGACTGCAGTACATACCAAGTATTAGTCTAATGTCACATATTTAAGTTATTTCCTAGGTAGGTACACAGATATCAATTCATTTTTAGGAGGTAATCTGTCAACATGCACATATGCACTTCAACTATAAACATTAATACACTGGTACAAGTGATCCTGAGTCAACAGTACACACGGCATTATGCTCAACTGCAGAGCACAAGCGACTGGATCCAGCTACCTTCTCAGCAAACACAAAGCCAGGTAACAGCAGACAGGATGGTGAGACTGTCATGCAGGAGAAGAATGGACTGCTAAAGCTAAATTTCTGGCTAAGTACATAATTTTGCTGCAATCACAGAGGAAACTCATGGATTACTAGAGCTGAATTTCAGAGACACATTATTATGCAAATGCAGGATAAAGCCCAGTTACTGGAATATTTGTTCAACAACTGTTAATCAGTGATCAAAATCAGGGACAACCACTGCAGCCAGTGAGTGTTACACATGACATGCTTTAGATACGGTGTTAGAAAGACAGTCAGGTGCTTACAATGAATCTCTGCTTGATGAGTTAGCTGTAAAAATAAAAATCAAGCCCACATAGGTTATTATTCTGTGGTTCTCTTTACAAAACCTGCCCATGCGCTCCAGACCTGTAAGAAGTGTTACTCCTGAATCTCTCCAGAGTTTAATCACTAGGGTTGGTTTTCACGTTGTATAATGCACTTTTAAACTCAACAGTTGCCTGTCAGGTAAGGAAATGTACTCTGTCAACAGAAAGTGTTTCTTTACCCCCACATCTTCACATTGGAAATTTCCACATGGATCTCACTCAAAGCATTTGCAGGCGGTCCTTGCAATTCAGAGCCAGGCAAAGAAATCAGCCAAGAACCCAGTACTGTCCCAGCTGAAAGGGTTTGTTACACTTTCTTAAACCTTCAGTTTGGTAACCTGGCATGAAAGGGTTGCCACTGCTAAGAAATAAGTGCTTTTGTGGCTGTAAGTATTAGCAGCACAGGAAAGCTTGAATGCAAAAACCTCGTTCCCTCCCTCCCAAAAAGGGCAACAAAAGTAATGCAATATAGATCAGCGTACACTCAGACAACACACACAAAAAACATCCACTTTTAACATGGATTCTTTCTAACCAACAACAGTAAAACCATATCCTCCTTTCACCCACAAACAGCTGCAGATCTAGTCATGAAGTGACACGGTATGTGCATTTTTTAAAAAAATAAATCTCCCAACAAAATTTCAAGGAAGCTAATGCAACCACAAGTGAAAAACATACATTGCATAATGTGCATTCAATCCCATTGCTAAATATTTCAACAAGCAAGGAGGACTCTGTACAGATTTGGCTACAAGACACTGTACTGGGCACACTGCTACTAATATCCTTCTGACTTCCATGCTATCAGTTCCATTTTCCATGCACAGCAGCTATAACTACCTAAGTACCAGGCAAGTGATTTGTCAGCCCAGGAGCATCAGCAACATGCTCCTACTTGGCACTGCCAAAGGGCAGGCTATTCTAATAGGATATTTATCCCAGCACCTTACTGAAACCCAGGCCTCTGTGGAGGACGCACAAGCTTAGAGTCAACCAACTTTTTTCAACGATCTCCAGATCCTCGTCACAGACCCAAATGGAAATCACAGGATAAGCAAAAATGCACGGCATGGCTCAAGGAAGACTTCAAAGGTCAAATCCAAGTCAGTCACCAACAAATAAAGGCTGAAATGAAAGAACATATTTTCAGAAGCAAGACCCTACTTCTGCTTTTGAACAGAATTGTGGCTGTAAGCCACCTCCTTCCATTCCTTTTGAATACTAATTCCTCACCTTTAACATAGCATGGTCAGGAAAAAGCAGCAGAAAAAATAACTGTACCACAATGATTAATCCTTCAGCAACAGGCATCAGGAGCAAAAAACATTCAGGTACAGTCTGTACCCATCATCCAGCAGTACGAAAGTGGGAGCTAAGAAGTGCAATGAAAACTGAACTGATACTGGCTGCATTTTCCTCAAATGGAAAAAATCCCACGTTATCTAGTTCTATAGACCCTACATTTACCAGGACATGTTGGTTAGTTATCACAACCAAAAGGAGAAAGCATGAAGAAAATATATGCTAGAAAATCAAGGTAAGAGACTATACACAAAAAATAACTAAGAATTAGGAGAATTACCTTTTTTCTTCAATGAAAAAGCAATAAGCACAAGCAAGGCCAAGAGACATAAAAACTGAGACAGAAGAAGCACACACTTTTGAGAAGGCTGATACTATCCCAACACTACACTTGTGTTAATAGCCAGTGCAGACAGCAGGAAAGGGATTTTTTTCACCCCTCGAGGTAAGTTCTATTCATACCCCTACGAAATCAATAAGTAAACAGTGTAAGCAAGCTCTATCAGAAACAGATTTAGTGAGTGGTTTTAAACAGAATTAGTGCATGTGTACAAAGTCTGTAACACATTTGAGTTGTCCGCTGAGGATTCATTATCCAGCGCTAGCAAAGTAGGTCACTGGGGCCAGGGAGTACAGACAAGTCAGCTGCATCTACGCAAGCTGTCAGAGTGCCCCTAACCTGGACTGGAGAGGGTTGACAAGTGTTCATCGTGAGCCATTTTACAAAAATAGGCAGGGTCAACAGTTCTGGTTTAGTAAGCTTCTCATAGTTGAATGAACCTCTGGAAAATACCCACACCTTCCAGTGTGTGTCAGGCTGGAGCCAAGCCATCCTTAGACACGGGACACGGTGCACACAGCAGGCAGAGAGGGGCTTGTACAGGTTACAAGCCACACCAGTAGCTAAACCATCTCCTGACATTGCACCTGATTTAGAGCTCTGTTGTAACAGCAAAACTAAATCAATGCCTGGGATGCTCCTATGTGCAACGACCATCTGCACCAAGAGCCACCATCCTCTATAGCAACTTACTGCAGTGTATTCTTTCCCTTATTCAACAGGCCAGGTTACCAAACTGAAGGTTTAAGAAAGTGTAACAAAACACTCAGCATATCAGAGGCCAATAACAGAAACAGAAAGCTTCACAACAGGCAACAGATGAAATCATATATTTGTCCTGCTTTAAAAACACATTCCTCCATTCATTTCTTTTCTTTTCCACGTGCTAAGGTGCTTCTATAGACACAGAGACCTGCAGCTCACCTACTGTTAACTCAAAAAAAAAACAACAAACCACACAACCAAACAAACAAAAAAACCCCAACCAAACCAAACCCCAGCAGTTTTACCCTGAAGTATTTCTACTTCAGGTCTGTAGAAGTTTTACCTGCCTTCCTTATCTTCAAAACAAAAATTAATAATATTAGGCCAGACAGTAGTAAGGCAGATAACTAAATTTCACACTTCAGGAAGAAGAAACATCTACACCTCCCTCCTGCTGTTATCCTTTATTCAATCACTGTTATCTTAGCTGTATCTAAACAAGGACTATAACCTTGGCATCAGTGCTATAACCACGCACACCATCAGACCAAGTGCGGCAACAATATACCAAAATAAAAGTAACAAGCACCACAAACAAGACACAGAAGACAAGGTACTCAGCACATTGTTCCATGGCCATAAACCAACAGCAGACTAAGTTAAAAATAAGTATTATTCATTAAGCTGCTCTGTAACTGTTCTTCCACAGATTTTTTTCCATTTCTTTTTATGTGTGTTGCCATATCAACCCTTTCATGTGATCCTTTCACTCATGGCCTTTTTCAGTTGCATCACACACCTCCCCACCAGTTCCTTTGATAGCAGATTTCCAGGTCCCTGCCTAGACGTGTTTTTCATTAGCTGGACTCCTTGGGTTGCATCTGACCCAAATTTTATCCATGCAGGGCACAAAACCTGCATTTTAATAGGAGGAAGTTGCCATCATCCTTTAAATTGAACTGAAAATCTACCTTTCTTAGCCTCCATTCTTCCCCCTTCCCACAACTCCTACACACTACAGCTCCAAAAGAAATTCATTTAAAAAATCTGACCTACAACAGAATCAAGGATCCCCATATTCAAGTCCTGGCCCATGGCCTGCACTCCAGCCTCTTTAAACTGAATTCATCAAGTCTCTGAAAGCTGCTTTAAAACCACCCTTGCCCAAAGCAGTTTGCCAATGCCATTTAAAACAAACACCTTTGAAGGGCAGGCAGAACTGCTTTGCTCTCTAATCGCTACAATAGCAGTGCACGCACTGACAGAAGTGGGCTGCTTGGCAGACAAATGCATCTTCCCAACAAAATTCAAAAGCCTTAGCAGTCATTTTTGCAAATAACAGCTAGTTCAAAACCCAGTTTTCCCCATAAATGGCCTGACACACAACGTAAGAGCGAAAAGAATGCCTGGACACTTTAAAAGTAACTACAGTCTGCTTTATTTTAGGCACAGATACATCCAGGCAAAGTGAATGCTCTGGACAAACAGCTCTATTTACTTCTTTCTGGACAACGTCTGGGGACATGCAAAAGCATAGTCACAGCCCACATGCCTGGAATTAACAGAGTATCTTTCTTCCCTGGCCACAGATCTAGAAATAATTCACCCACAATTAAGATCCCAGTGAGAGAGCGCATTACAGGCCTCATTACAGGTCACTTCTGATACGCCTTGACACAATACACTAATAAGATTCTGCCCTGGGTGCACATTTCCCATTACACTGAGGTAGATCCAACTCAGTTGCTGTGATTTTAAGGCTGCCGCTCGCTCGCTTTTCCCTGCGACCGTGGCCTGTGCCTGCTCCTGTATTTGCAGCTGGTGGACCAAAAAAGTTCCCTCTACCTCATCTGCAGGGCAAAAAGGTTTGGACCACTGGGACAATATTTCAATCTGGAGTTGTATTTTTACCCAACATGCAATCTTTGTATTATTTATGTTACCAAGAGGCAAGGGAGAAAGAATAAGAGGACAAGAAAAAAGGGGATTTTTTCATTTATGCAGTGGGCAGGGCTTAGAAGCGCACTGCACTGCACCCTCTACATAGCTCAAAAGTTGCAGGCACAAGTGTGACTTTACTCACATAAATAATTCTGATATATTCTATGATTAAAGTTACTTCTCATGCATGTAGACAGTTCATCCAACAGCAAGGACAACAGTATATTAAAATTAAAATGGAACATGACATCAAGATTAATATGAGATTCTGGCAGATGCAATATTTGAAGCATGTACATAAGAAACAGAATTACTATAAGCTGAATCTACCTTTATTTGTGTTTATGGTAAGTTTACACAAAAGCACAATTCACTAGTTCCTCTGTCAGTGTTAACATACAGCATCACTTTAAAAGACAAATCCCCGACATCCATATGGAACAACTCCACCCAGCAGTATTTATAAAAACATTACATTAAAGTTCTGCCCTGATTAAATCTAAACATTGTGCTTCAAACAAAAACTGAACATTACAAATGCCTCCCCACTCAGGTCTGTGGAGCAGCTCTATCATGTCACAGTCACTTGATCAGTTAGAGCAGAAGAGATCATCAAAGGTCATTCTCCTCTAATGCACAGGGAGCCAGTCCCTGCCTGATGCACAGCTCCGCAGTGTTAAGTTCTGCACAGGGAACAACAGAGCTCCCCTCTGGTCTCATACTCTGAACTAAAATATAAAGTATAAATCAGGAACGTTATCAATTTGTAGCTAATTTTTTTGGCATACGCTGTTATTTTGCAATTGTTTTTATTGGAAGTTTTGACCTTCTGAAAGCACGACGACTCCAATTTAGGAATTGGAAACTGATAAAGCGCTGTGCCTCACAAACAAGTGCAAATTCCTTTAGACTCAAATACACCACTAGTTACAGCAAAACTCTTGAGAAAAACAGCACCTCTTCCATTTAAACATACATCATTCATAGGCCTCAAAAAGCTGAGGAAAGGGGACTGATATCACAGTTCTCTACTTTAGAGGGAAGAAAGCAAGCGATCTACCTAAAGTTACACCCCATGTCAGGATGTGGTTGGGAACAAAAATCACAGCGCTCTCCAGGGTACACTGCCTATCCCTCTGTATCCTGTAACTATCCACCCATAGAGAGCAGAGAGAAACAAGGATTTAGAGCTGGTTTGCTGATCACCTTAATGGTATATTTAATAGTCATCTCTAAATGATTAAATGCCACACCAGCAGTGGTTTCTAACTGTAAGCTTCTGGAAAACTAGACACACTCTGTAACTGTGCTGTACATCTGTCTTCCCCAGGTGTAAGAAGATATTTTGCTTCGTGTACACCAGGACAGACCCCTGCACGCTCTGTCCCATGCCACTACATCGTGAAGTCAGTAAGCGGCACCCTCGCAGGTCTCCGGGTGGCAAACACACCCCCTCCGCTCACACAGTGAGCATGACCCTTTCTGTCACCACCATGGGCAGCAGGTCAAACATCACACCCTCCCACTACTGATCCTGCAGGCGTTCAAGTCTGTATAGATCCATGGCTTCCAACCCTGCCCTGGAAGCTAGGGTTAAGTTCCAATTTAGCAACTTACAACACATCCTAGTCTATTCATAGCCCCTAACATACCAGCACCCTAGCTATGGGAGCTTTCTTTTTTCCTGGCTGTGCCAAAACCTCCCGGTAAGAAGCAGAAAGACAGGATGCAAGACGAGGACCACAGGCAAAAAAAGACTATTTCAAGACATAAATTGATCTCTGTGCTGAAGGGGAACGTGGTCTATCAGAATCTACACCTCCTGCATTACAGCTCTGTCACAGACAAGTTTTTTCTGTCAGCTCCTACTTACCACACATAGGTACTTTTGATACTAGGGGAAGTAAGAGCAATGAGCTCTATATTCCTTATAACTTAGAACTAAACCCAGCCTGCAGGATCTCATACCTGGTACCAAATCTGTAATCTACAACTGTTGATGCTCTCTATGGAGAGCATTTTGAAATCACATTCCACGTACCATAAACATACTGCCTTTCCAAACTGGAAAAGCCAAAGCTTTTTGCAACTTACACAGGTGCTTTTGAAAATCCCCAAATACCCAGAGTGAATTCTGAATGGCCATGCTCCACAAAGCTTTGCTGTGCAAGGTAAAATTGCAGGCCTACCAGTTTCAGAAGAGTTCTCTAAAGGAAACACTCAATCCACTTGCAGCTTACTGCCCAGTCCTTCTCCCTTTCATCTCTTCCCTAGTCCTGACTATTCTCTTGATAAGCACTTTGACCATGATGAGGATTTAATGCTCTCAAGCGGCACAATTCAGACAATGGGAGCTGTGACATTTCAGAACACTACCTCAAGACCTTTTATAGTACATTTGTTCAGCGCATCCAGAAAAAAAAAAACAAGACATGCAACTGGTTAAAAAGGAGGCATGAACAGCAATGAAACAGGCCACAAAGATTTAATCTACACAGAAAACCAAGACTAAGTGCAGAGGGAAAACAAACACAGTAAGAGAACTTTGTAAGTGGAAGTTATCACTTCCACAACACGAAACAGCTCTAGGACCATACAGACCACAGGCAGATGATCATTCCCGGTGCCTCTACACAGAATCTACACAGGCTTTAAGAAAAAGACATAGTCTTATGCAATTTCCCCCCCAAAAAATCTATTTTTTAACTTTGTATATGCATGCAGACTTGTTTAAGCAGACATATGAACTTGTAAAGTTTCTAAACCCAGCTTCACAGATTGACAGCTAAGTTTTTCAGAGCAAGTAAGATCATTTTCTATGCTGCATGAAGCACATAGAACATTTCAGATAATGAATAGATTCATTTAGCTCTACACCTCTACGACTGACCAAATACAAAAACCGTTAAAATAAAGTGCAGAAACACAACTGTGCAAAAAAAGGGCAAAACTTATGCATCTTGTTATTTCTTGGTCTTTGTCACCAGCTTCGATCGGTTTAATTTTGCCATCTTCTCTAAGGAGGGGAGGGTAAGGGAAGGGAACAAAATAAGTGGCATCTAAAAAATTGAGAAGCTAAAGATAAAAAATTTAATATAAAGATAGACACATGCCTATAAAATGAACTTTCACTGCTGAGTAGGAAAGCAGACAGTGAATGAACCCAGGCCCTCAAAATACTCTGCTTTACTATCAGCTTGCATTTTAGCTCCACACGCAAATACTTATTTTCTTCTACAGGTCCTAAAGGAAAGCAGACACTTGGAGCTCAGGCAGCACTTGAAGCACTTTTATAAAACAAACTGAAAGAGAAGATACCCTTCTCCTTGAGATGCTCCATTCCAGAATATACAGTTCCATAAGCTAAAAAGCCTCCTCTTCCAAAATTCTTTCTTAAGCAGTTGTAGAGTGACAGAACCAGATCTACATAAATATAGGAGATATGGTTCCTAAATACTGCGTCAGGATCACTACCTCCACCATAAGCTGAACTGTTCATCCCCATCAGTATAGAGAAATTAAAGGTAAAAGAGAAATGCTTATTTGTGCATCAAGCCAAGTCCTGAGATAAATTTGGCAAGGCCACACGGATCAATCAATGCACACTGACACACAAGATAAAAGACCATGAGAGACAGGCAATACCTAGCATCCTTGTTAAAAAAACAAAGAAAAAACACACAGAGAGGAAAACCAAACCAATCCTTATCTACAAAAACCTCTGTAAGTAACCAATCAGTTTAACATTAAAAATTAAGAAGCTGGAATTCAGCTGCTGTCTCTTGTCTCTCTCAGTTTCCAGAAAAATAATACAGCCTGACAAACAGGGCATGAAACAACAGACCACCACTTGCCTGTAAAAGGACTACTGGAGGACTAGAAGCCAAAAAAAGTTCTGTTCTTGCTGCGTGGATGCAATGAGCTATTATTAACTTGTGTTAACTATCACAAATGAATTAACCAGAGCGGCATTGCACTGCACAGAATTCTCCTTGGCAGCAGTGAAACAAGGTGATCAACACTCAGAAAACGTGTGAAGGAAGTCTCCACGTCTGGCCTTTTCTTCTGCTGATCACAAGACTACTAAAAGGGAGACACTGTCAAAGCACAGCAGGTAATTTTTTTCCTCATCTTGAGTAAGACTGGACAACATAAAACTGTTTATTCTAAGCATATCTTAGTCAAGGTTCCCAAGGTCACTGCTAACTAAGAGCAATGAAAAAACACTTACAAAATACAAAAATAAGTCGCCTGATCTAAGAGCAAGCAGGTTCTTGCTGGCTCTGGCTGCAGTTCACGTGAACTGCAGCTAAACTTCTGATAACATATGAAAGTTCTGATTGCATGGCAGAGAAATACAAACCCACCAATATTCTCTTAAACATCCATCTTCATTCAGCCTGTAACACAGAAGAATTTCTTAATCCCTTCTGAAGTCTTTTACTGAACAAGAATTGACTTTGGCCACTATCCTTCTGCACTGAGTGCTAAGAATTATTTTGCATATGCTCAGTGAATACACCCCATTTAAAGACAAGCAACTCAGAAAAAAAAGGTCAGAAACCGTTAGGTTAATTCTTTTCAGGAAAGCAACAATTTAAGTTATTGAAAGAAAAGCTTTCACATTTTTCTTTGCCTAAAACCCAAATAATTTAAAAATCTGCTTCATTTTTGTTTCGAGTTGCTTTCTAACTTCTTTATTTTTCATAACACTGACCACAGAGATTGGATTTCCATTGCACGGGAGAAGTACAGAGAAGCTCACAGGGGTTTTTTGCCCCA
Organism: Pseudotriccus pelzelni; assembly: GCA_035584735.1. NCBI lineage: Eukaryota > Metazoa > Chordata > Aves > Passeriformes > Tyrannidae > Pseudotriccus > Pseudotriccus pelzelni. Next base: position 8,239,938 of record JAWMRA010000113.1, on the reverse strand, counting down.
CATTTGAGCCACAAGCAAAGGTTAGAACAGCCAACAGCTTGATTTTACATCCACCTTCAACCAGGCGCGCAGATCGGCCCCAGCCGCGAGCGGGACAGAGAACAGCGCGGCTCTAACCCGGAACAGCCTGGAAAGCAGCACAGCACCAGGCCCCGCGCTCCCTCCTGTCGCGTCCTCGCAAGGGGCATTCCCTACGGGGCGGAATTCCACCCTTTGCCCCGAGCGCTTCTGGGCCGCCGCTCCCCGCTCACCTGCCCGAGCGAGCAGCGCCGCCGTCCCCGCGGGCCGGGAGGCGGGACCCGCCGGCCCCGCTCTCACCCCGGGCGGACGCGCCGCGGCGGCCAAGGGCACGGGGAGGGAAGGCCGCGGCACCGGGAGCCCCCCGGCCGGGCGCAGCCCCGCCGCCGCCATCGCCCGCCGGACCCCGCACACGTCCCCCCGCCCGGCGACGGCGCCGCCACCGCCGCCGCCGAGCGACCTCCAGCCCCGGGGCCCGTACCAGGCACGGGCGCCGCGCAAGGGAGCCCTGCCCGCGGCAGCGCCGCCGCCATCACCCGCATCCCTTCCCGCACCGCTCCGCCGCGTCGCGCCGGGGGAGCTCGCGGGGCCCGGGGCACGGGCGCCGGCACTACCGGGTGCTCCGCTGCCCTATCCCCCTCCGCCGCCCCCTCCTCCCTTCCGCCTTTCCCTCCCTTCCGCCGACGCGGCCGCTCCCCATACCGCGTTCCGTCACGGCACAGCGGCCACCGCCTC